>OX457030.1:66000225-66294351 GCA_949752745.1 Protula sp. h YS-2021
ATGAGAGAGAGAGAGAGAGAGAGAGAGAGAGAGAGAGAGAGAGAGAGAGAGAGAGAGAGAGAGAGAGAGAGAGAGTACAACCATCAGGCAAATTTCTTGAACATTTTGAGGAATAGCATCATCTTCTCGCCGTGTCTTCCTGGCATCTTATGGAAGTAATTTGTAATAAATGCACAAAATACTCATGTTTCCTGGTAAAAGTAACTGTGCGACACCCCAAGAGAAAGATATATATCCCAGTGGACGATTGACCAGTTTTTGATGTATTTTCTGTGTAGCCCTGGTGTTGAACTGACGTAATTTTGATGTCTGTATGTTACTGGTTGTTATATTATATTATATTATATTATATTATATTATATTATATTATATTACATTATATTATATTATACACTAAGAAATTTTGCAAGAGAGAGAGAGAGAGAGAGAGAGAGAGAGAGAGAGAGAGAGAGAGAGAGAGAGAGAGAGAGAGAGAGCAATTGTTGCAATTGCTTCTGTAAACGACATTTTCCAAGCGTTGACAGTCTGCAGCGCAGTTCTCACCAATTTCACTGTGCGCCCAGAGTTTACAATACCGCTTGGTGCGTAGTTATGTACTCGTGTGTATTACTGTCTTAGATGTCAGATGTGATGATATTGTACTTGAAGTCATCGGTCTATCATTTTGTCATTTTGACCCAACTGTTCAAATTTAACCCAGTAACTCGCTAAATTTTGTTTGGCTTTTGGCTATTTCTTACTTAACTGGTGGAGGTGCAATCAAAATATTGTTTTAAGAGAAGGATATTCACTAACCCTTAACATTTCTTCGGGCGTTGTTGTCAAACAGCCAGATCTACGGCAGTTCTGTCTGCTGTTTTTATCTTCCACCGACCTAATGGGAATTCCGCGGTACTGTTATTAAAAGACCGCAACAACTTTTAAAATCACCCGTTTTTCGATTACATATAACAGATCGATCTGCCAGATCGATCAACAACGAAAACCAACAGTTTTCAAAATGATGAAGAAACGAAAAAGTTCTTTTAAAGACTCATCTTCGTTATCACTGCTGCTCTCTTTTATAATCACTTCTACTCTCTTGGCTATCAATTCTGTTCTCTTGGTTACCATTTCTGTTCTCTTGGTTATCATTTCTGCTCTCTTGGTTATCATTTTTGCTCTCTTGGTTATCACTTCTGCTCTCTTGGTTATCATTTTTGCTCTCTTGGTTATCACTTCTGCTCTCTTGGCTATCATTTTTGCTCTCTTGGTTATCATTTTTGCTGTCTTGGTTATCACTTCTGCTCTCTTGGTTATCATTTTTGCTGTCGTGGTTATCACTTCTGCTCTCTTGATTATCAATTCTGCCCTCTTAATTATCATTTCGTCTCTCTCGGTTGTCGCTTCTGCTGTCTCGATTGTCACTTCTGCTCTGTTGCTTATCGCCTCTGCTCACTTGGTTATCACTTCTGCTCTCTTGTTTATCACTTCTGCTCTGTTGGTTATCACTTCTGCTCATTTTCACAGTTAAGCATTTGCTCGTGATATTGCAAAACTTGCTTCATATAAACTGTGGTTATTATTCGAAAAATATCTCCTACAGAGCTGTTTACTATATCATTTTTTTCATGTCTAGGGAATTTGAAGCTGCCTTGACGGCCCATATTTTGTGTACATATTTATTGTCGTGGATGTCGAGCTTGACGCTCAAAAGTGCAGAGCTTTAACCTTGCAATCATTTCAAAATAAAATAACATTGTATAAAAGCATGATATTTTATTTATCTTAATTACCAAAATTAAACATTTTGTGATAAATTATAATGAAGTTAAATGTTTTCAAATTCCAAACACCCTCCCACTAAACACTCACCCATTAAACACTTCGTAGTTTGTTTATTTCATGTTTGATGACGACGTCCAATCAACGTTGTTTGTTTTAACGTCACGGAAAACTGACGCCCGTAGACTACGATTAAGAAATTCATGCAGCACCGAAACCACCTGACGTTTGCCTTCCAAACTCACTAAAGTATTTGCTCAAAAGAGAGCTTAAGTTTTTGAGCTTCGAGTGTTCACGACTTAAAAGCCTTTGTTTCACCAATTATTAACCAATTTTGTTTTACTTAAACTAAAAATAAGTATTCTCATTCTAAATGAGAACTTACTTTATGTAATACTTAAAGTATTTATTTACCAAAACAATGAATTTCGTATTTGAACCAAATGTTACTTGAGTGAGACGGTATTTTTTTAACAGATCGATAATAGATCAATGGAGGGTTAAAGCAGGGTGTCTGGAGGGAGTGGGGGCTTTTAATTTATCAAGATGGCCACTGAAGAAACAACATAAATGAGATTCCTTTTTATAATTATTTTTAGCATTTCAGTTCATTTTCATCGAAATTTTGAGAAAAATCTATCGGTTAATTTTCCAAAGCAATTAACTTGGTGACTTTATTAGCATATTTTTTCCAATATTTTACAGCTGCAAATGTACTGGAGTCAAATTCTCAAAAAATGTGTTTTAAAAGCAGCAAATGTTTTTGATATTATGCATACACTTTACTACAAACACAAGTGGCTGGTATATTAATTTAAAATAATACGATAAATTTAAATGATCGTTTTTAATAAGGGCAGATACACAGAATAGAGCAGCGTCACAAATATGGATGGGTGCATTACACAGGGGTATTCTGTCGCATCTTCTCAGAAATCCAGTCTATGTATCTGGTAACCCGTGTGTAAACACCAGGGGCTCCTCCCGCACAACTAAAACAAACCACAGAAACGTCACCCGTGTGTAAACACCAGGGGCTCCTCCCGCACAACTAAAACAACCCACAGAAACGGAAACAATCACTCGCGTGTATGCTCCCAGAGCTCATCCGCACAACTAAAACATACCAAGGCACGTTACTCATGTATACACGCTCGGAGCTGCGCCCACACAACTAAAACATATGACAGACGCGTCACTCATGTATACACGCTCGGAGCTCCGCCCACACAGCTAAAACATACCACAAGTGCACCACTCAGCTCTACACACCCAGAGGTCCACCCTCACAGCTAAAACATGCCAAAGCACGTCACTCGTACGTACACACCCACAGTCCCGCCCACACAAGTAAAACATACAACGGAAACGCCACTCGTGCGTACACGCCTGGAGCTCCTCCCACACAGCTACAACACAACAGACACGTCACTCGTGAGTACACTCCCGGAGCTCCGCCCATACAGCTACAACACACAACAGACACGTCACTTGGTTTGCTGACTACAAAGGCTCAACATCTCAGCTGAATATAATAAAAACACTCAAATAATAGTACAGGTACAGTACATACACTAAAATATAGGCAAATATATAGCAAAGACACTGGAATATGGCAAAGATGTAAAGAAAGCACTCACAAAATTTTGAAAATATATAGCTAAGTCGGCTGATGTAATTGTGAAGATATTGTATAGATATTGTTAAGACCTGATAGTAATGTAAAGATATAGCGGAGGAGCAAATAAGCAGATACTTAATGCTTCATCTCTTATCTAGTACTTCTGATGTTATCACAAGTTATTTTAAGTTTATTTATCACAAGGGAATTCTTAACAAAATGCTATAGTATGAATTATGTAAAATGTAGCTATAGCGATATTTGGTAGGTGACATTGATGAGGAGTATCATAGTAATGTTATCATTGTAACACAACGGATGACATGTATTTGTCAGGAATTGATATAGTACCACTGGTGTACTTTTCTAAAGAAATCTTCTCATACAATGTTGTACATATTTTTGTGTTGTCTTATCACTATATTAAGCAGTGTTTTCACCTGTAACCCCAGGATACCACACCAACCACTTCAAAGCGACCGTCAGCGTTCTCAACCGTCATTGGTCCGCCAGAATCACCCTGGTAACGGATGAACGTTTACAAAGAGAGAGAAATTTGGTGAATACAAGAAATTTTATTTAAGTAATTTTGCCAGAAATAAATAACTGTTTATGTTTTCCAGGATGACTATTACTGAATTGTTTTCTTTAACTTACATGATGAAAAATGTTCAATTCTATAGCTGCTTTGTAGACAAAGTGTGGATACAAAAAATTACTCAATTTTAAACTGCAGTAGTACATTTATGAAAATCAGTACAAATCCGTGACGGCTTATGACGTTGCTTACCTGGCAGCTGTCGTACTGTAAATTATTGCCATCTCCAGCACAGATCATGTTGTCTGTTACGTAATAATAGCGGTTGATAGCCTGTAGGTCACTCAGACAATGGGCGTTGGTAGGGATACTCATCTGTACCCACTGGAGTACAGTGGGGTAGCTGTGTGTACCTACAGGAGTTAAAAGTACACAATATTGTCGATGAAACCTATACTTTCTTAGAACGAAAAGAACCAGCACCTAATTGGCAGATATTTACTTATTTTAAATCAAAATTGACCATTTGTGGCCAGTAAACTGATCAATTTAAATAACCACAAAATCTGTCAACTTTTGACAGATATTATTGATAAAAATTACTGACGGAATAGGCCAATCAGATTACAGCTATTACCCAAGTCATGTAGTAACAAGTTTTTGTCTGATCTGAAGAAAACATTTAATGTCCAAAACGTCTTTTTATAGGTATAAATTACACATTTTGTTGAAAAACACGCATTTAATATATTTATTAAAAGATACCTCTAGTATGTAGCAAAAAATAATCTTTAAATATTTTACTTTAAAATGCTACCCGCAAAAATAAGATCCTAAATATTTATAGTTGAGTGTATGTTTCTAGGATATTTCTGATTTAAGGTAAATAAAATAAACAGAAAGATTGTGTATGTTGCTTATGTGTCTTTATAATTAAGGATGTTATTAAATTCTTAAGGATTTTCTGAAAAATTAAGAAAAGAAACTTTGACTCATCATTTAACAGCTATAAATTGTTAGGGTAACTAAAAGGATCACCACCAATTTCAAATTATGAATTTCCCACGTCTAGCTCAGTATTGCGGATATTTATGTCACAACCTAAGCTAAATTTTAAGGTATACTAAGTGCGGCAAATATTTTACGAACAGTCTTTTTCTTTTAAATATGCGAAATTTTTTAAAGCTCACTCGCTCTTGGAATACAGGAAGGCTCATTCCCTAAACACACCTGATTAAACAGATTGCTTGTCAGATATACAGGGAGGGGTCACTCACAAAACTCATCTGATTACAGAGATTTCCTGAGACGTATACAGGAAAAAGTCCCTCACCCCACTCACCTGATTACAAAGATTTCCTGTGAGGTATACAGTGAAGAATTGCTCACCACACTCATCAGATAACAAAGCTTTCCTGTGAGGTATGCAGCGAAGAGTCGCTCCCCAAACTCACCTGATTACACGTTTAAGGTATACAGGGTCACTCACCAAATCGCATAGTACCCCATCCACTGACTTGCGTGTTCTCGCCAGTGTACAGTGAATCCCGGGGCTGACAAGCCGGCTGGACGTTTTCGTTAAAGTTGATTGGTCGATTCAATAACAGTAATGCTGAATGCATACAACAAAGAACGAAGCGTTGTCATAGACACCTCTTTATTCCAGGAAGACATAAACTTCCTTGTTTCTTAATATATATCCTACCATAATATATGCCCACAAAATATACTTCTGGTAAAACCTACGAACAAGAGCAATTTCATCAGCCTAGGGGTTATTACCTCTATTTCCAGCGGCCACATTCACAAAAGTTAACCGTACAATTAATCAATTCTGTCAACTGCTCTCGTAGCTAACTGAACTGCCATAAATTAATTAATAAATGTTCCTGTTATGTTAAAATATATTCTTGCACAAATGGCTTGCGTAACTGGGCTAAATGAGCTTATTTCCTTTGTGCGGTGTGCAGTTAACTGCACAGTTAACTTTTGTGAATGCTGGGGTAGACATTTGCGTAAGAACCAAGCATCTATATATTTCTCAAAATCTCTGAAGCATACTCTGAAAAACACCTTTAACAGACACTTCGCAGTAGCGAAACTTCGAATCATGCAAAAATGGCAAACGCTTAAGCGAAAAATCCCTTTACTGATCGTCCACTACAGGGGTTTCTTATAAAGTAACAAAAATGTGTCTCGTACATTTAATGTTGCAGCAGTCAATTCTGTCTGATTTTTCGGCCATTTCAGGAGGGTAGAGGGATGTATAATTATTATTTTAAAAAATTATTCGTCATCAAATGGTTCATGTTTTTCGTTGGAATAATGAGTCCAATGTTGTTGGTGTAATGCCGCTGAGGCCTGACTATACCCTATGCCCTGAACATACCCCGAAAAATGCCGTGCAGTCACCCTGAAACATGCCCTGAAGATACTCTGACTGATACCATGAACACGCTCTGAAAGGTGCCTCGAACACACTCTGAAGAATACCCTGAACACACACCTTGAAACCTGCCCTAAACACAAGTTGAAATATACGATTGGCGCACCCTAAAACATAATCAGAACACCCCCTGAAACCTGTCCTGAAAACACCCTGAATGATACCCTGAACACAGCCTGAAACACACACAGAACTTTTGATAAAACACGTTTGCGTACTGAAGCAAAATAGCAAGAGGCCATTCACCTATATCATGGTCGTGAGGGTATCCTGGTAATCCGTACGATTCATGCACGATGATGTTGCTGACGGAATGAACAACCTCAGGTCCGTGACGTCTGCCAAGGTTATGGTCGCCCACCACCACAGCTGTGCTTGACGCTGTCCTTTATAATATCATATTCAAACAGATGTATAAATACTGTAGAATACGAAACTTTTAGCGAGAAGAAAATTTTCGTGAATCGCTGGCCTGGAGCATTTTTAACGGTTTTTTATTCTCATGAATGGAATTACGTCGTGAAAATAAACTAATCGCGTAAGTTTGATAAGGACGTTTTTTTAAAAAAAAAACATGGAAATATAAAATAAAAAGTGCTGTAAATTGTAAGCGATTACAAGCGTACACACGCGGAGTAAACATGCTTACATTAAACAATGCATAAGGACCTCAGGAAATAAAGGTTGCACATACAAGTGTCGCTTCATATCTTCTTCATTTCTTTTATTTAATTTTGGGACATTTTCTCGGGAATTTTTTTCGCGAATGGACGTGCTTCTTATTGCAGCAAAAATAGCGCAAACAAATTCCTTTATTGATTTATTTATATTTTTTAGATTTACATAAAGAAAATACGCTGCTTTTTCTTCCTTGAAAGACATAGCGAGAGTAAAGGCACCTTATGGAGCAAAAATAGAAGGTTATGTTAATAAATTAATTACATTTTAATGGAAGGAATCGTCTCGTAAAAAAGTGCCTGATTACCCACGTGAGTTTATGTATTACTTCGCGGGAATACCTAATGCAGACAAGAATGGGTACACATACAAGTCCATGTATTACTACACAGGAGAGGTAGTACGCGTTGCGCCTTCTAGTGACGCAAAGTGGGGTAACGAATGACCATGAAAATTCATGTATTAAAAGCGGAAGGAAAAAAGTGCCCGTCGTACCTTCTGTCAACACAATGTGCGGCTGTAAGTACCCACATGGGCTGGATAATCACCCCGCCACAGAAGTGAAGGTAATTATATCCTCCCGGACTACGCTGTATGGATACCTGTGAACGACCATAACCACACATCCCAATCCGCGATGTCGCTCTGGTGGAATATTGAACAGTAATTCACCAATTTTTAAATCATACTACCAGTCTTATGATACAAAATGAAAAGATCGGTTGTACAAAGCAAGCGAAGTCCATGGGCAATGACGTCACGGTTACTGTAACAACTTCGCCACAATGCAGATGACGTTGCACTAGCGTCCCCCACTCCCTTACATGATGAAACTCACGCCTTTTTATATTGATATAATGCCTATCCAATGAATCCTCTACAGCCCACTTTGATCGCGCTCGCCAACCCGCTTCCATGCAAGCTGATGTCAGCTCTTCGTATTTGGTATGCTTTCTCTCAGTCGATATTTCAATATTTACTTCCCAGGGCACTGAGAATTCTCTAATATTCACTTGTTGCATTTTCGGTGACAACATGATGACATTAGGCTTCAAGATTGTTTGTGTAATTTTGCCGGGAAACTGCAGTTTTGTCCGAACGTCTACGCGTAACTGCCAGTATGTCACTGTTGCTAAGAAACCGATCACTCCGCCATTTCTCTTCTTCTCTTGCACTGGTTTAACAGAATTAATGAAGGCCAGTGCCATTGGTTTTGTATGACGCAAGTTTGATATGACTGGCTCCAGTATAGATGAGTGTCACGAAATGGATGTCGTGATATAGACGGTCTAACGCCTTAGGAGTCGTATGACTTTAACCACGGTGAACTTCGCTATGGCAAACTTGTGTCAGTTATGTCAAGGCTATAAATTTTAATGTTTTACGCTCATTTGCTTCAATCGAACTTATTTTCCTTAGATATCTAATTGCTATTCCTGTTCTTTCTTTAAAAGTTCTAGTCGCACATCGACTGAAGTGTAAAACTCAAGAAGGACTCTGGCAAACAGTTCCTGATATTTATTAAACACACTTACTTTGTATTTGTACAAAATATCCGCGGTTCTTATTTACACGTAATATCCTCGGCTGTGGACAATAACTATTTCTTAAACACTCTGATTATTTATCCTTTTATTCAACAAATTGAAGTGATACCAGTCCAACGCTAACTTGTTTTTATTTATCCTTCAACTTACTTCGACGCTTTACCGTAATAATACGACACACACCTGGCGTGTGGCCTCTCTGCCTCGCAAAAATCAACTGCTGCTGGTGCAGCAAGCGCGTTCCTTAAATACTCGCTGGCAGAACAGCCGCTGCTAATAAAATATGTAACCAATCAAAGAGCTTCCCGCCTAAACTTAGAACCAATAAGAAAATAGCTGCCCAAAAACATATGTTCCCAGTGACATACGGGCCAAAAAGTGATGTTTTTGGGAAGATCGCGAACTCTACTACAAAAAGGCTTTGTCGGTAATGATCTATGATATTTCTAAATAGTTGAAAATTACACGCAAAGTTTGTGCTAGGTAGCACAAAAATTTCACTTGTCTCAAAAACCGACAACATAAAATTTTTTAAACACAAAAATACTGCCAGGTGCACAATCTTGGCGCGATCTACACAATGCTACGTGAAACTTGAAATTTCGATATCGACTCCTGAAGATATCCGGTATACTTGATATATAAGTAAATTTTTGGATGACCCAAAATCTAACAAAACGACATCAAACGAACCTGAAACTAGTTCCGTCGTATTCACTGCATCAAGATCCCCCCAAATCCTAAACCGATCGCTGCGGTCCTATCAAGCTCTATACAAAAGCAGCACATCAACAAATGCACCCGTGCACCCATCAGCCACTTCAAGGGAAACACTGCACCGAAGGGCGTGGCTCGGAACTCACATGCGTTCCGCATCACAACAAACCGTGTAGAGCACAAACAGAATCACCAACACGCTCAGAACACTCACAACGCTGAACACGAAATTCTGACAGCGACAATAACACATGCATGCTCAAAACTCACTTTTGCGTACTTAAACAGCTAAACATAACCAAAACGACGTATACTGTCGAGATATGCCCTAATCCTTGTTGAAAGTGGTGATTAAGCCTTAACACTAAAATCAAACTACATGTACATCCGAGAAATGCCATAACAGGTCCAGAGATATTCTGACAACAACCCCCTTCTCAAGAAAACACTGGAAGTCGTTTTCTTTCAAAAACGTCAGAATCTTAAAAATTATGTTACAACTCTTTCTAAAATGCATTTAAGAACAAGCGCCGGTTTCCGGTACCTAAGTCTCACAACTTGCAGAAGCAAGTTTTAGGAACACAAAAGTAGGTCAAAACATACAAAAGATATGAGAAGCACTCAAAATGCACAAAAATACACTTTGAAGTAAATGAAAATGAATGATGAACACCAAAGTATCTCAAAACAGTTGCCACAAGATATTCACATACAGTCACAATCTGCTCATAAAGTCCGCTGCAAAATTATCTGAACCTTTAATTGCTTTAATGTCAAATGCATAATTCTGCAAGAAAAGTGCCCATCTCATCAACCGTCCACTTTCTAATTTTCCCTTTCGTAGATATGCTAGAGGTGCATGATCTGTCTCTAGCGTGAAGTTCGTGCCGTACAAGTATTTCGCGAAGCGCATTACTCCAAACACTATCGCTAGGCATTCGCGTTCGATCACAGAATAACGTCTCTCTCTATCCAAGAGTTTTCGACTTGCGTACGCGATCGGGAAAAAGCCATCATCGTGTTCCTGAAGTAACACTGCGCCGAGTCCAGTGTCTGACGCGTCCGTACGTAGCACAAACGGTTTGTTAAAGTCCGGTAATCTCAAAATTGGCGCACGGGCCAGAAGTTGCTTCAGCTTGGTAAAAGCGCGTTGCTGCGGTTCCTCCCAAATGACGGTGTTCGGGCGTCCTTTCTTGACGAGATCTGTCAGAGGCGAAGTGATTTCGGCAAAGTTTGGTATGAATTTGCGATAAAAGCCCGCTAGGCCGAGAAATGAACGGACTTGCTTTTTCGTCTTCGGGCGTGGCGCGTCTTGAATTTTCTGAACCTTGTCGTCCTCCATGCGTAGCGTACCGTTTCCAAGCATATGCCCGGTAAAACCAATGTCATCATATCCGATAAAACACTTGGAGGGTCGAACAGTGAGGTTGGCTTCCTTTATCCTCGTGAACAGTTTGCGTAACACTTGTAAGTGTTGTTCCCAACTCTCCGTGTGTGGTAGTACATCGTCCACGTAATTGTCCACATTTGGCACGTCTTCCAACAGTTGCTTCATGATTCGGTTAAACGCCGCTCCCGAGTTAACTAATCCAAACGGATTTCGACAAAACTGATATGTTCCCGTGGATGTCGAAAACGCTGTGTATTTCCGCGATGTTTCTTCCATCGGTATTTGCCAATATCCTTTTGTAAAATCTATTTTGGAAAACACCTTGTCGTTACCCACTTTGGCCATAATGTCCTCGTAATTTCCCATGGGCTGCGTATCGAACTTGGTTATTGAATTTAACCGTCTATAGTCGATGCAGAAGCGATTTGTACCATCCTTTTTCTTCACAAGCACAATCGGTGAGTTGTATTCAGATCGCGACTCTTCGATTATTCCCCCTTCGAGCATCTTGCTGACTTCATCGTCAATATCTTGTCGTTTGGCGAACGGTACGGGATATGGTTTGACGCGGACTGGCTGTTGTGTCGTCAATTCAATTTTGTGTTCGCCGAGGTTGGTCTTTCCTGGTACATCAGTAAAAATCGTCCGGAATTCCGCTAAAAGTTCTCGCACTTGTCTTTTCTGCTCATCGTCAAGTTTAGGATTGATGTTCACGTCGTCAACAGTTTCGGATTGTTTCGTTTCGGGTAGATTTGTTACTAATGAATCACACTCGCTGCACTCCTCTGGGTCAGATTCCGCGATTGCGATGCGTGCAAACGCTGCTACTGTTGATTCTGTGGATTCGTCATTGTCGCTTTCGCTATCAGTGTAAGCGTTTGCATCATTTGCAGCTGTTTCTCGCTCAACGCACTCTTTCAACAAATTTGCGTGAAAAATCTTTCTTTTTCCGTCCATGTCAATTTCGTAGTCCATCCGGTTCAAAACTCTTGTAACTTTGTACGGTCCTTTCCACTGTAAAAGGAGCTTGTTTCTATCTGTCGGTAGTAGGAGATATACTTTCTGACCCACGAGAAATCGCCTGTCTCTTGTCTTGCGGTCATAATGATGCTTGTGTTTTCCTTGTGCTTCCAGCAAACTCTCACGCGCTATTTGACAAGTGTCTTCCAAACGATTTCTTAAGTCCGCAATATAGGCGTATGTGTTCTTGACTTCGGTTGGCGCTTCCTCGTCCAGCCAGATCTCTTTGAGAATATCCAATGGCCCTCGCACTCGACGACCATAAAGAAGCTCAAACGGTGAGAATCCTGTGCTGGCCTGAGGTACTTCTCTGTACGCGAAAAGAACTGCCGGTAAATATCTGTCCCAGTCTCTTGGTCGTTCTTTACACATTTGCGTTAACATACTCTTTAGAACGCCGTTTATTCTTTCGCAGAGTCCGTTGCACTGAGGGTTGTATGGAGTCGTAAAAAGTTGTTTCACGGAAATCAGTCGTGCTAGTTCTGCCATCAGATCTGAAGTGAACTGTGTTCCTTTGTTACTTAAAATTTCTCGAGGAAATCCAACACGACTAAACACTTCTAAGAGGGCCTCTGCAACGTTAACTGTCTCAATGCGTTTCAACGGAATAGCTTCTGGATAGCGCGTCGCGTAGTCAACCACTGTTAAAATGTAACGATTGCCGCTCTCTGCGATAGGTGTGATCGGTCCAATGATATCGACGGCGACTCTGTCGAACGGTGTGTCTATGACCGGCATTTGACCAAGTGGCACATTCCGCACCTTCCCTCGTGGAATAGTACGTTGGCATACGTCACATGACTGACAGTACCGTTTTACGTCGCCGCTGAGTCCAGGCCAGTGAAAATTTGCAATGATCCGATCCGTAGTCTTTTTCACACCAAGATGTCCGCCGACAATAGATTCGTGTGCCACCGACATGATGTGGTTTCGTAACGACTTCGGTACTACAACCTGCTTCAGTTTCACTTCGCCGCCATCTCTCATCTCGAAGAAGTACCGCATCAGAATTTTGTTTTTCACCACATAGCGAAAAGATCCCCGTTTTCGTGACTGAAACGTCATTTTGTCGTTCGCGTACTTAAAGTTCTTTATCAACGTTTCGTCGTCTTTCTGTAGTTTTATCAAGTCCGCGCTGTTGATCATATCCACTTTGACGTCTGGAGTCACCAGGGGCTTTTTTGCCTTCTTTTCTCTCACTGTTTGTTCGCGGGTCGTCACAGCTGCAGCAACTGGCGTATCCTCGTTTTTACCACACTCTCGTTCCTCTTGGTTCGCATGCGTTGCGATTGTGTCGATTTTGTCCGGCAAAACGTTTCCGATGATTAAATCATACGTTGGGTTCTTCACTACCATAACGTCAAGTAACCCCGTGTAGATAGGTGTGGTAACACTAACTCGCGCCATTGGAAATGTTCGCAACGTGCCATCCATCAGTACGCAATCACTGTTTTTTCCGGTGAGTTCAGTTTCCTTCACGAGTTCTTCTCGAACGACGGCGCTGTTACATCCGGTGTCCTTCAAGACGATCACTTTCTGATTGGCGATTAGACCACGATATAACGGAAGACGTTTCACTGTATCCATTTTGTCACAAATAGCTCCGGTATATGGTATGGTTTCGCCATTCGCCAAGAAAAGTTTGCCGTCTTTCACATTTTCGTCCACAATCTCTTTTACACCAGTCGCGCCTAATTTCACGTTTGCGTTTCTTTGCGAGTCACTAGTGGCACGATCGCGACCGCGATATGGCTGATACAGTCGTTCTCCTTGCGGACGAGTCGATGCAGGTTTAATAGCTCCATTTTTCTGTTTCCTGCAGTCACGGGCGTAATGTCCGATTTTCCCGCAAAAGTAGCACATGACGGACGATTGCGATGTATTCGCCGTACGATTATTGTATCCTTGCGGTGGTGGTCGTGTAAACTTCTGCGGTCGTATCCTTCCTTGCGCTATGCTTCCGCCATGCGCTCCCAAGTATTGCTCTGCCAGTTTGAACGTTTCCTCACACGACGTCGGAGCTCTCTCACGTAAGAACAAACTCAAGTCACTGCTACACATATTCACGAACTGTTCTCGGAGTAGCAGGTCACATATGGCGTCGTACGTTTTCTCGATGCCGGCCATCTCTATCCAGCGATTGAAGAAACGTTTCTGTTTGGCACTGTATTGTTGCACTGACTCATCCTTCTCTGGCTTGATCTCACGGAATTTCGTACGAAATCCTTCAGCGGTGAGCTGGTATCGTCGTAAGATTGCTTCTTTTAGCGCCTGGTAGTCGTTTGCAGCCTCGACGGTCATGCTGCTATAAACATCCAGCGCTTTCCCCGTAAGTATCGCACTTAAACTGATTGACCACGTATCGCGATGCCATTCTTGACTAATTGCAAACCGCTCGAATCTCTCGAGGAATGCATCAATATCGTCGACATTCTCGTCAAACTTTGGTAGTTTGGGTCGTGCACTGAGATATTGCTGTCGTGGCTCGCGCGGTTGTTCTCGTATTCCCATCTGAGCTCGTAGTTCCGCTTGACGTGTTTCTTCGCGAAGTTTTTCCAGTTGAAATTGGTGGTCTTGTTCTCTTTGCCGGTCTTCCCTCTCTTGAGCTCGGGTCTCGCGTTCAATTCGAGCTCGTTCACGTTGGTCTGCCTTGTCTTGTTCCACTTGAACAAAGCGGCGGAGTTCTTCGTCTTTATAGCCGAGGGCTTGACCAAGTTCTATCAGTGAACGAAGATCCTGCTCCATGGTGTTGTATCCTACTGGCGATTATCCCGGCTTGGCCCCCAGATGTCACGAAATGGATGTCGTGATATAGACGGTCTAACGCCTTAGGAGTCGTATGACTTTAACCACGGTGAACTTCGCTATGGCAAACTTGTGTCAGTTATGTCAAGGCTATAAATTTTAATGTTTTACGCTCATTTGCTTCAATCGAACTTATTTTCCTTAGATATCTAATTGCTATTCCTGTTCTTTCTTTAAAAGTTCTAGTCGCACATCGACTGAAGTGTAAAACTCAAGAAGGACTCTGGCAAACAGTTCCTGATATTTATTAAACACACTTACTTTGTATTTGTACAAAATATCCGCGGTTCTTATTTACACGTAATATCCTCGGCTGTGGACAATAACTATTTCTTAAACACTCTGATTATTTATCCTTTTATTCAACAAATTGAAGTGATACCAGTCCAACGCTAACTTGTTTTTATTTATCCTTCAACTTACTTCGACGCTTTACCGTAATAATACGACACACACCTGGCGTGTGGCCTCTCTGCCTCGCAAAAATCAACTGCTGCTGGTGCAGCAAGCGCGTTCCTTAAATACTCGCTGGCAGAACAGCCGCTGCTAATAAAATATGTAACCAATCAAAGAGCTTCCCGCCTAAACTTAGAACCAATAAGAAAATAGCTGCCCAAAAACATATGTTCCCAGTGACATACGGGCCAAAAAGTGATGGTTTTGGGAAGATCGCGAACTCTACTACAAAAAGGCTTTGTCGGTAATGATCTATGATATTTCTAAATAGTTGAAAATTACACGCAAAGTTTGTGCTAGGTAGCACAAAAATTTCACTTGTCTCAAAAACCGACAACATAAAATTTTTTAAACACAAAAATACTGCCAGGTGCACAATCTTGGCGCGATCTACACAATGCTACGTGAAACTTGAAATTTCGATATCGACTCCTGAAGATATCCGGTATACTTGATATATAAGTAAATTTTTGGATGACCCAAAATCTAACAAAACGACATCAAACGAACCTGAAACTAGTTCCGTCGTATTCACTGCATCAAGATCCCCCCAAATCCTAAACCGATCGCTGCGGTCCTATCAAGCTCTATACAAAAGCAGCACATCAACAAATGCACCCGTGCACCCATCAGCCACTTCAAGGGAAACACTGCACCGAAGGGCGTGGCTCGGAACTCACATGCGTTCCGCATCACAACAAACCGTGTAGAGCACAAACAGAATCACCAACACGCTCAGAACACTCACAACGCTGAACACGAAATTCTGACAGCGACAATAACACATGCATGCTCAAAACTCACTTTTGCGTACTTAAACAGCTAAACATAACCAAAACGACGTATACTGTCGAGATATGCCCTAATCCTTGTTGAAAGTGGTGATTAAGCCTTAACACTAAAATCAAACTACATGTACATCCGAGAAATGCCATAACAGGTCCAGAGATATTCTGACAATGAGATGGCTTTTAAGACACTGTCGTACCTCCAACAGTATCTTTCCTGCGTCAGTGCTGTATGACACGACGACAGCCCATGTTCAAGTGTGCATCTTTTATTACATAATTTACACCTGTTATCTTTCGTCTTGACCATCGTTTGAGGTTCATTGGTAGTAGGAACCCTAGTCTTTCTTTAGCAACTCTTTCAATGTTAATTTCCTTGGTGTGACACTTTCCCATCTCGCCCAAGCTCCCTGAATAGCCATGGACACAGCCTTTGTTCGTCGCTGTTCTTCTCCACCTTCTCTTATTTCACTCCTCACGATGCGTCTTCTCTCTCCTGTACTAGCGTCCGCCCACTTCGCTCCTGTCCTTACTGTTCCTACCAATTCTTTGTGCAGTATTCTATTTTTTGCTTCTTGAATACTATCGTGTACTTACCAGCACCCGCTCTGGCTCAGGCGAACATGTGCCTCTCTAATTTTATCATCTTTTGATTCGTCTAACTTGTCCTTTGACACGCGCCACTGCGTACTCTTCCTTCACTGATGATAAGGACAACTGAAGCATGCTGAACTTGCCATTGTGTTCCACAACCGAACACTACGGGGTCGTTCTGGACTTATTTTCTCTTGTTTCTTCTCGTAGTCACTTTTTTCGCATGTTTGGTTGCCGGCCCTTCGTGTTGCTTTTTTTTTTTTGTCTTCCCAACTTGGCATTTGTCTCTCTAAATGTCTCCTGCCTTTCCGGGTTGTCAGCCAGTCATTCCTGGGGGGGGGGGGGGGGTCACTCGTTGGCATCCAGGTGTGAACATAATGTCTTACTGGGTTGTTAGTGCCAGCTTGCTACCGCTCGCTCCGATGTATCTTCACTTGCCCTACCGATCTTTTTCCTGGTTTCCCTTCATACCGAGCATCTCGCATATAGACCACACTGACGTTTCAATGAATCATCTACATCCGAATTCGATCGAAATTCACCGCGCTACCAAACCCACTGCCTCCCATGCTGATGTCAGCTCTTCGCATTTGGTTCGCATTCACTCATTCGCCATTTCAATATTTTCTTCCCAGGGCACTGTTAACTCTATCATTATCACTTGTCACGCTTTCGGTGACCACATGATGACATCTGGCCTCACGATTATTGCACCTACGACGAAATAAACAAACGTCAAACGATGTTGTGTTTCAACGTCGCGGATGTCATTGTGACGTTGTCATAGTAACCGTGACGTCATTGCTCCTTGACTTCCCCTCTTTCTTGTTGCACACCGACCTTCTGATACCATAAATACACAGACCAGTAAAAACTACCAGACATTATATATGGAATTGCATGCAAGATATCTCATATATTCAAATAAAGTCCAGATCTAATGCAATGTATAGGCAACAGTTTTGACTTTTGATATCACAACAAACTCGTTGTCCCCTCACCTGCCAGGGAAATTCGTTCTCCCTCGCATTGACGCCCCCAACTATACGCGATCTTCCAAAAAAGGCTGCATCTTCGTATTTACTTTTCCCACAATCATCTGGCGGTCAGAACAGACAGACGGTCAGAACAGCTGGTTTTGCATATCAATCATCATTGCAGTATATCCTAACACGATTCATTTGAACTAAAACTGAGTAATTTGTTAAGTATGGAAGTTGTAATACTCTTTAGAACACTTATATATTCTCCTTTATGTATTCCATCTACATATTTTATATGAATATCACCATCAAGTATGCACACGTCAGTCATAAATAAGTTTCAACTCATAATTCATAGTATATTTTACCCACATGTATATATTATATAAGAATACATGCTTACCCCACCAGCGATTCGTTCCGCTTGGTTCTCCACCTAAAACAGACATATCCACCTGTGAAACGCAAAGTGCACGGAAAACAATGTATTGCATTTTACTTTATTTTTTCTTTTATATTATTTATTAGTGCATCTCTTTTGAAGAACAAAGGAATAGTTTTTTATCCTCTTGTACGAATCCTTTGTAAATTAAATAGGCTTTTAGAGAGTCTTCTCTGATCAAGGTTCAGGATCGAAGAAAATGGCGATGATGATGTGACGTTTGCATCCGCGATGTCATGACCTTTAAAAGGGCGCAGATGATTTTACATCCGGGCTATTTGTGCGACCTGTTACCTTCATTAGGGTCATAATCACAGCCTTGAACGTCCCATCGCATACAAATCCAGTTAAACCAACTGATAACATTCAGTCGTAAATATCGCGCTTTGATTGGTTCATTCAAAGTTCTTGTCACGTGACTGCCCCAATCATAATTGGCTTCGAAAACAATAGTACTGCCAGCATTGTTTGTCACTGGAATAAAGGTGCTTCCTGATTGGCTGTAACTGCAAGGACAAGACCATAGATTATACGAAACGTGTAGGCGAACTACATCCCGGAATGGGACCATCCTGCAAAGGGATCATCACGCAAACAGAACATCTTTAGTTTCGATCACAACTTTTCCCGGGGAAATGTATTTGTTTCGCAACACAAAACTTCTTTTTTAAATTTAATTTTAGGAACCAGTTATTGATACAATGTGTCAGGGTAGTTGACATCCGGAGTATTTCTGTCATGGTTTATATCTTTAAGATATATTGTTTAATTTAATGTATCTTTGCATGTTTTCAATCTTACAAGTTATTTTGTAACCATGTTAACATGGAAACGCATTTTTAAAACAATTCTGAAAATTTAAAATTAAGAAAATGTCAAATTTTTAAACAAATCAAAGAAATAGTAGTTTATTGAATACATTTCAAAATCATATTCGAAACAGTTGTTTCATTCGAAACGCTGTTAGCCAAAAAAGTGCATGGAAAACAGCTAACCTCAGTGTATATGACGTAACCCATTGTGCGACCCGGTAACGACCTTGTGTGGTGACACTCTGAATGACCTTCACCTCACCAAAATCCACTTGTATTGCTTGGTTATAATCGCTTCTCCTCGCTATCCAAGCACCTGTAATATTTCAAATAAACATTTGTTCAGAGATTGTAGCACCATTTTTTAAAGATAATATTTAATATCTCATTCCCAAATATAGAATATGTAACTCAACCTTATATAACTACAGCTATTATACAACTACAGCTCCTAGACTGCTCCTTATGGGGCATTGAGGGAAATAAGCAAATATATATATATATATATATATATATATATATATATATATATATATATATATATATATATATATATATATATATATATATATATATATATATATGATTGACTCAGTCAAATGGAACGTGACAGCACTGTTGATAACAGCACTTTATTGCACCAGCGGTTTATAAATAGAACAGACTCTTCAAACATGCTCGGTAGATAAATAGGTCAGCAAGCGGAAGTGAGGGTAGCCTGTACCTGGTCTGTCGAGACGTGACGCGGACGCCCCGTAACGGGAGGACCAGGCCGAGGATGACGTCAGTTTGTCGTCTGTGACCTCGCTAAGTAAACTCTTCACGCTGACGCAGTTTACTGCAATTACAAGAATAACATTATCATTATTATTATCATTATTACTATTATTATTATTATTATTATTATTATTATTATTGATATCACTATTTTTATTATTATTATGATCATCTGGTATGTGGGGACGGGAGACGATTGGAATGTTGTTTGATTTTATCGATAAGGTTTTGGTGTTTACCATTTAAAAACAGCAGTGCAAATTAGAATCTGGCAAAATTTGTGAAACAAGTTTTTTCTTTCGAATTTTTTTTGTCAGTGCAGAATGAGTAATTTTTAAATTTTTTAAGTGTTACCCCCTGTCCTCGGTTCCAGAGTCGTCTCAGCTGTCTGCTCTGATGTGGTGGCCTGGACTCTTTGTGTCGTCACGTCCTCCTGTGTCGTTGTCGGGGACTCGCCTGACGTCGTGGGGAGTGTAGTTGTCACGGCAATATCTGACGTCAGGGGTGACGTCGCAGGGAGTGTAGTTGTCACGGCAATATCTGACGTCATGGACGACATCGCAGGGGATGTAGTTGTCACAGCAATATCTGACGTCATGCGTGACGTAGTTGTGGAATCAAGATCTGTTGGTGACGTTTCTATTTCCGACGTGGTCGATTTCGTTGTCATGGGAACAGCATCAGCTATTTAAGAACAAGCTTGTTAATGCGAGAAGTTTTGTGATGACGTCATATGGATTAATGGCAACACATATGACACAGCAAAATAATCTAAAAGGAAGGGATAAAATCTCCATTAAGCTTTGTTTGGTGGTTTATGATGTAACTGCAGCTACCCTTACCCACTTCCCTTCACCGCCCCCTCTCCCCGTTCCTTCCCAACCGTTGTGTCACATCAGGATTGTGTTGTGATAATGGCTGTGGTTAATTGTAAATAACAGTAACTTTAAAAACTAACTCAGAGAATTGCAATGAAAACCAACAGCGTTTGAGCTGCCGATTTACATTTGAAGAGATTGACAAAGACGAACCTAGAAGACACCCGTAGACCTCCCACCGCATCGATATCCACCACACCCAGTTCACAGGACGTAAACGGACGAATCGCGCAGCAACGGGTCTGTGTAATGGATTGTTTACTTTTGTACTTTGGTCTCCATTTCCAATAAACACGGCATCATCTCCGTTGTCGCTCTTTGCTGTTGTAAATAGTTGTGCATCGGAGCTGTAGCTGAGCGAATAGGATGTCACCCATTGGTTGACATTGTAACGACCTTGAGTGGTCACACTTAAGATCAGCATCGTGTTCTGAAGGTCAACCTTATAAAATAAAACAATGTTAATTTACATTTACAAACTAAATTTATAAAAAAAAGGGTTCAATGGCTTTCAAGCCACAGAAATTCTGGCTGGGTGTGTCAGTACCGTACCTCACCTGGTGGAAACTAGCACTTTTGTGAGATAACAGGACATTTTAATAATAAACAATTCTTCCATGATCGTAGCCATAGTACTTTGGCCTGCATATGTAGGGGTGGAGGTTTGGGCGGTGCGGGAGTGGAATGGGTGGGGTCGGGGATGGCGGTGCGGGGTGGGGTGGCATGGGAAGGGGTGATAGAATACTACCCTGATTCCTTGCGCATTCCACACTTGATGATGTTCATAATCTTTCAAAAAATAACCGACTGCACTGGTTGTTGCTAGTGCTACACACCTGTATCCATTGGTAACGGTTGCTAGAGGCAGCCGACCATGCACCATTGTGACCACCCTCGATGACCGTATCCAGACGTGACCACTGAGGCCCCGAATTGCTGTGATAGGAACTCGAAGCCAAAAATGCTAAGTCATCGCCAGGAAACAACGGGATAACCACTGCGCATGTCAGCCCTGAAATAGCCAATACTTTTAATGGAAACGGCTTCGTGATTCAAAAAAAAAAAAAAAAAAAAAAAGAGGGTTAATGACACATTTTATCTATGGCCAGGGCGTGATCGCAGAACCCATTTCTTTACACCATAAGGATGTTAATTTTAGCACAAGACAACCCTTGTATAATCCATCTTTTTTCTACATAATAATTATTGTTTGCAACCGTGTAATTTGCTAAAATTTATTTGAAAATCTGCAAATAAAAAAAGGTACGTGCTGAGGAGCAGTGTAAATAACATTTTTTGAACCCCCTGATTGATAATCAATAGGCGAATGCTGATTTCTTCAGGTGTTGACTAATTTCTTTAATTGCAGCCTATTGTTGTTGTTGCTTTTTTTTTGCAGCCTGTCACAGCGATGATTGAAAGCAATTAAAATCTAATTACTTAAGAAGAATACGCTATGCGTAATAGGAGTCAGTTGGATAGCAAGGACGTTACGGGGGGCGGGCGAGGGAGGAGGGGGGAGGGGGGCACTGGGGAGCTATTTGCCAAGCAAAGAAATGTTGCTACCTTTTTATTGATAAAAATCCGTTGTGTCTTTCTTTCTTTCTTTTTTTTTTTTTTTTTTTTGCTTTTTGTTGGTACCATGAAAAGAAATTTGGCCCAGAATAACGGCTGCTACTTTGACCAACTGATAGAAACTGGTGCATTGAGAAAGAATCATGTTTTATGTTATAGTAGTGGGAAAATGGTGGTTCTGGGCCAATAAGCATTTGTAAAGTCTTTCTAGATTAAGGAAACATCATATTTTCAAACTAGTAGCTGGTAAAAAAAGAATATACGGACAGAAAGAATGATGGCATGGAACAATTTATTTATTCATTTATTTATTTATTTTTGAGACTGTCCAGCCACGTAAAGCAGGGCAAATCGAAACAAAAACTTCACAAACTTCAAATAGTTTATTAAAATTTTGAATTTGTTGAAAAAATGTAAACAGACACACATTACAAGGCCACACCCCAAGTCATTACAAGACAACACACGCACGGATCACTACAAGACCAAGCCCCCGTGGGTCATTTTAAGATCGCGCTTCATTGATCATTACAATACAACGCCCCCCCCCCCCCCCAGGATCACTACAACAGCATACCCCCTCAATCATTACAAGACCACGCCCCTCTTGGATCATTATAAGACCATACCCCCTCAATCATTACAAGACCACAAAACCTGGGATTATTCCAAAACAACGGTCCATGGATCAAACCACGCACCTGCAGGATCTGTTTGGCTGACGTCAGCTTCCGTGTTGTGGTTGCCCATAGTGATACTCGTAATCGCCGGACTTGCGTCGGTTACTGAAGAAACCGAGACATAAAACAGTTACAGGAAACAGACAAAATAAACAGATCTGATATTTGTGATTTTAAATATAATTATGCAAAGTGATTACTGGAATCAAGAATTAAAATATTCTCATTTTATTTTTACTTCACAGTAAGATTTTCTTACCGCGTTGCCTTGTCATCAGTGAGTATTTATTAAATATTTGTTTAGGTAAAATTTGCTTGTCTGAGCTAGTTTATTTCTGTTATAGTGGGAAAAACTTGTTTGCTGTTGTTGTCTATGTGTGTTCGTTTTTGTTTGTTGTTGTTGCTTTTGTTGTTGTTTTTTGTTTGCTGTTTTTTTTTGGTTGTTTTTTTTTTGTTTATTTGTTTGTTATATTTTTTCTTTTTTTTGTGTGTGTGTTTTCTTTTTTTTCTATTATTATTATTATTATTATTATTATTATTATTATTATTATTATTATTATTATTATTATTATTATTATTATTATTATTATTATTATTATTATTAATTAGAAAAATTAAAGTGTGGCTCACCTAAAGAGCACCCTCCTAAATCCCATCTGAGAGAAATCCAAACATTCCAGGAAAATGGCCGAATCAGAACATATCTCGCTACCAGCGGTGAGCTGAAGGTATTCACCACAAGTGTACTTTGGTCCACATTCCCAGTGAACAGTATACTTCTGCCGAATCGGTCTCGAACCGTATTAAATATCACGCCATCCAGGCTGTAACTAACTGTGAAAAAGCGCACCCATTGATTGACATTGGCGCGCCCTTGTGTCGTCACACTCTCGATTATTTTGACGTCACCCAGATCGGCCTGTATCCATTGGTAACTGTTCCTCCTGCCAGCAGACCATGCCCCGTGGTGACCCCTCTCGTTGACGGTGTGTAGGCGCGAGAAACGCGGGCCGGTGGAATCCAGATAACTCGTGGACGCGCTAAGGGCGCTGTCATGTATGACGTGATGGCTTGCGTCACCAATCAGTGATACTGTGACGTCACAGCTTTGACACAATGCTGGCAAAAGATAGAAAAGAAGTTTCTTACATGGTTTAACCCACCCCATTATAAAATCGGAGGGTGGGGGAGGGGGTCATTTGTCTCCAAGCGTGGTTGTGATATTTTTAACTTTTGAACTTTGTTCGTTAAACGTTAAATTTCAACCCTTAAAGATGAAGTTTCAAACAAATATTAAAAAAAAAAACACTATTTAACTAACCCCATACCAAATCCACACTCGCATATTGCACAATAAAAATTACAACCCTAGCACCCCCCGCCCACTCCCCCTCCTCGCCTCCATTTTTAACCCAGCACATAGTTATACTCAGTCTCCCACGGATGCTCATGCACTACTCTTTTTACTTTGCAAAAATGTAGAAATAAACAGCACAAAATAGCGTATTTTGAAGTCATTTGCTCCCCCTTTCTTTTCCTCCCCCCACCCCTCCACCCGATTTATTTCTATTTCTCTTTCCATAGACCGCCATTACAAAAAAAAGGATCAGCATTAGCGAAATCTGAAAGGACAAAAAATAAATAAATAAATAAATCGTGTTATTAATAATTGTTTGTTTTTAGTGTGAGTAACTTTCACGATTGTAGAATGCTTTTAACTGCTGATAACAAGAACTTACCTCTCTGAATCAGCACAAATAAAAACACTCGAAATTTCCCAAACATTTTGCTTGAATAATCTTGTGCTAATATTTTGAGAAGTGAAGAGTTTATGTAACATCTGCACTTAATTGTCAATTAACGATTCATAATTAAAATGCACTTCCAATTTCAAATATTGATTTTAAATATTGCTTTTCTGACACTTTGGAAATGTTTTCTCAAGTTTTAGTAAAACAATGAAATGCAATTTATTTAATAGCATAAATTAAGGTTTTCTTTATACAACAGGTATCGAAGCACAGACCTGTTTCAAATTTAGAAATTTTCGACATGAATCTTATTTCTAAGCTGTTGTCACATGTCTCGATGACGTAAACAAAATAACCAATTAAGTTGATTCATTATCCTTGCTTGTAGAATAACATTGAATTCCTAATTCATTTTCCAGGAATAAAATCCAATATTTGTTTTTCTAAAATCTCGCATGGAAAAAAATTGAAAACTGCGTCGTCCGAACGACTAAACAAGTAATGACGTTGTGACGTCATAAACAACAATCAGAATCCTTCGATTTTTATTTTTGGAAAAGGTTAATATGACATTTAGCGTTTTTTTTTATTTTCTTCTTTTTTTTCAACCGTCACGTTTTTCTGCAATTTAAAACAATAATTTATCAGAAACGTAGACATAAAATGCAGACCGAACAACCACTGTTTGTTAGTTTTGAATTCCCCGGGATGACATATAGCCGTGTTAGTGCAAGTTAATTATTCGCGTGTAATTTTGACGTGGTAATGATCATTTAGTTAAGGTGACAAAGCCCCTGGGGGCATGCAGAAGGTTTAGAAACATCAAGACGCCACCCTGCCTCCTTCCCACCCCTACCCCCACCCCCCCCCCAAACGAACCCCCACCTCTCTTTTTCTGTGCTTTTCGAAAAAAGTGGAAAAACAAGATATTAAGTTTCCTTTTAGGTGTTTGTGTCCGTCAAATTACTAGTTGTCAAGCGACCTAATATATTGGCCTCAAGTTGTTATTTAGATTTGCATAAATTTCTTGAAACCGATAAAATCGTGTTTTAAAACCAGGTCTCTCCTTTCAAAAGGAGGCGAGTAGTCTCGTGATGTTAGAAAAATGGTCACGTGATATAATAAAAACAGTCACGTGATGTAGTAAAATAGTCAAGCGATATAATAAAAATACTCATGTGATATAATAAAAATGGTCACGTGAACCATGCAGCTATTCCAGGAAAAGCAGAGCTCTCACTATTACTGCTGGTAGATTGGCATACAACGGCAAAAATAAATAAACAATAAATAAATAATTTAATAATAGTAAATAGATAAATACGAAATAAATTAAAGCTTTATGGTATAAGCATGGTCATTGTTTTATTGTAAAGAGCTCGTTTCTTACTCTCTCATTTTAACCGCTATTGATTTCAAATTTTTGTGATCGGACGAAATACCACGATATAAATTGTGGTGTTTATGAATACCACGGTTACAAATAGTTTTCCAGTAGCCTAGTCTGGTCTCAAAGACTTGGCGTGTTTTAGTTTTAGCGAAGGCTGAACATCCGCTCTTAAAGTCTTTGTGATAAAATCTTATCGTAAGTGGCGAAGTGATACCAGAAAAATATGCACCTATCTCCTGAGGTTATAGTGGAAAGAAATTTTGATTTCTGTTTTCATTAGATTGTCACAGAAATGCCGCTTTATTTTTTTTCTATTGATGAAGGGTATATTCTAAATACAGAATTCAAGTTAAAACGGATTACTTAGGATGATTTTTAATGCTAATAAATCGATTTGAAATCTTGATTTCAATAATAATATATTACGAGTTAAAATCACAATATATTTTCGGTAAATTAATATATATGCCTGTAATAAATAAATTAATAATCCTTTCTTTGTGATATCTAATCCTAAAGCATATATTTTGGAAAAAAATCAGTGAGCGATATTAGGAGATTTTAGAGCTGTAGAGCGACATCGGTACACTTTCGCATCTCCACAGGGACGACGTAACTCTCGTCGTTGTCCATGTGATAGTTGCAAACGTACGAGAACGTGTCACGTGACGTCGTCATCTTGAAGGTTTTCAAAGTCCAACTGTCCGAACCATCAATGCGGAATTTCAAGTGTACAATATTTCCAATTGGCACTCCGTAGTCAATTGTAAAAGTGTCATTCTGTTAAAAAACAGAAAACAAAACAACACAACAGTAAATAAACAGTGAATCGATTCAGGCAAGAGTTTGCTTTATGATATATGTCACCCCTCCCCCCTGCCCCCTTTCCCTCCTCTCCTGAATCGTCGTCCCCCTCCTCTCAAGCCCTCGTATGCCTACTTTTGTTGTCCTTGAAGTAAATAATTGTGACTTCAAAAAAAAAAAAAAAAAAAAAAAAAAAAAAAAAAAAAAACAGTTTAATATGTGTACATTTGTTCCTTACTCATGAACCTGACACATCCCTATTTCGGACAGAAACAATTTTTCAGAGCCAGGTAGGTTCTACTGTATGAATAACTAGTTTCTGAGATAACGTTGTCCTATTACTACTAATACACGAGAGGATGTGACCTTGACCGTCAAGGTCTATCAGTATACTGGCTAACTCTAACTCAAAACATATCTGAGATTGGACTTATTTTTCTAGCCATTACTCGAGATTGGTGTTTTGAAAGATACTTTGACCCCAGTTTGTGCTTTCGGTGAGAGCTTATTGTCTCCAAGTGTACCAACTTTGAAGCTTCTCCGACCAATAGGCCAGGGGAAATTATCTGGAAATCATTTTTTAAAGTTTGACCTCAGATTGACCTTGGCCTTGATCGTCTTTCTGCGTCAAATAATGTAGGAAAAGGTAGAAGGGAAAAGTACAGAAACTTCCAGAATGCTTAAAAATTTATTCTCAATTGGAAATGAAATATTAAAATGAGAATTAAAACCACCACCTAGTTAAGACCAGCTGTTATGATCACCTAATTCGCTCGCGTTATTGAAAAAAAAAACCCTAAAAACGAAACCTGTTCTTAACTGAGACCTAGCGTTGTTTTTCTGAATGGCGGTCATTGATTCCCTGACCCTGTCGTGCGATGGTATAACAGGAGAACCTGATAACTTATTGCCTAAGTGTAACCAATAAACTGAATTCAGTTGTGAAAAATACAGTTAATGAATATGTTACAGAACTTTCTATGAGGTTTATAATTCTTTTTTTTTTTCACAGCTGCAATACGTTTTAAGGGTTTTGAAGCTCGAGTACTGCAACGTCGTTTAGTATAAAATGGAAATCCTAAAAAATTGATCATTACTGGTAATGAATTAAAATGGCGTAGTTTTCAAAATGGTAAGATTTTTGCGCAATGAAAGGTTTCTAGCAGGAGATCGTTTACAAGTGGTCATATTTATGGCTCCATTTCTGGAGTGGTCATTTCTGCACCAGCCAGGAATTTCCTTGTGATTTAAAGTAAGGGTCTCGGAACCGCCTTAGAAACATGATAATCCTGTGGCTCGAGTTTTCAAATAGCCTAAGGTTTCAGCCCGGATCACGGTACAGGATCACTTACTGGATCATTGTACCGGATCGCTGTACAGTATCACTGTACCTTATCACTGTACTGGATCACTGTACCGGATCACTGTACCGAATCACTGTACCGGACCACTGTACCGGATCACTGTACCTTATCACTGTACCGGACCACTGTACCGGACCACTGTGTCGGATCACTGTACCGGGTCACCCTACCGGACCACGGTACCGGACCGCTGTACCGGATCACTGTACCGGGTCACTCTACCAGATCACTGTACCGGACCACTGTACCGGATCACTGTACCGGATCACTGCGCCGGATCTCTGTACCGGGTTACTGTACCGGACCCCTGTACCGGATCACTGTGCCGGATCACTGAACCCACCGTTCAAATCTATGCCTGTCTGTAACTCTCCACATATTCCCGGTAGGGAGTAGGAGGTGGAGGAGGGGGTGAGACGGTTTAATTCATTGTGTATTATTATCATAGCAAAATATATTGATAGATTACCTTCTCAAACTGTCTGCTTAAAAGACTCTGCCATGAATGTTAAGCAGCAGAATCACGAGGTACTCCTGCGTCGGTATTCAAACCCGGACCCAAACTTCCAACTCAGAATTCGAGCCAAGTATGGGCTTCACCCATTAGTAGTTGAGAAACGCCGGTTTCACCACACTTTGTGACGTCATACTGTCTGGAAGTGACGTCATAGCGTCTGGACCGGAAGTGTTGTCTGGACCGGAAGTGCTGTCTGGACCGGAAGTGCTGTCTGGACCGGAAGTGACGTCATACTGTCTGGACCGGAAGTGTTGTCTGGACCGGAAGTGAGATGGTAGGCGTCGTCATGGCAACGTGTTGTTGTGATGGCAACGAAGCATGGTAACGTGACGTCATAGGCGAAGCCATAGGCGTAGCCATAACCCTGATAACAAAGTGAGGACCCCCCCCCTAGGATATACTATGTACCGACCCCCCCCAGGACATACTATGTACCGACCCCCCCCCCCCATGTCTGTCTGTCTGTGTGTGTGTGTGTGTGAGAGAGAATACATTTTATCACATTTCAGGTCTAGTTGGCGGATGAATACCATTTGGCAGACCATTTAACTTCACCGCTAGATGTCTCTGCTTTACAGCTGTACAACTTCACAACTGTAAGTGAGACATTCATATACACAAGTAAAATTCTGCTGAGTCAGCAATTTTAACATTTTTGAGCAAGTTTGAAAAGTTACACACCATATTTTGATTACATGGAAGTAGCATAAAAGCATGAGTGAAACATGTCAACTAGTCAACTAGTGATACATTCTGCTGAGTTAACACACCATTGAAGTGGTATAAAAGGAAGAGTGAAACGTGTATTTTACTTCATTTCAGTTTCTAGCAGTTGAAGAAACACCAACGATGGCACCAGTCTACTGTCACGCCCCACTTGTTCATCGTAAGTCAAAGACGACGCGTAGTGAGCCATGGCAAAATGATGAAACTCGTGCTGCGCTGTCTCGGATGCGAGCAGCCGAAAGAAAACTGAACAAAACGCATTATGATGTGGATAGATCCAACTACTTTGCATTGCGAGAAAGTTACAGGAAACTGGCTGATACGACTAGTTCATTGTACTATTGTGACCTAATTGAACAATGTTCTGACCAAAAGCAGCTGTATAAAACAGTCCATTGAATTATGCATAAAGAACGACAAAATCCATTACCCGACACAGACTCTCCTGCTGCCCTAGCAAACAATTTCAATGAATACTTTAAATCCAAAATTGACAATATCAGAGCCACATTTGAGTGTGACGATCTTGATCCTTTCACGTTTGACTGTCCTTTTCAAGGAATCCCTTTATGTCATTTCCGCGAACTCAGTATGGATGACATACACAAAATTATAATGGAATCAGCCCCCAAGTCATGTGACACTGACCCTATCCCTACATGTTTATTGAGGAAATGTATAGATGAGTTACTCCCAATCATAACAAGAATTGTAAATCTGTCAATATCTACGTCCACATTTCCAACTCAGTTTAAAGAAGCTTTGGTCCAACCCCTTCTAAAAAAACCCGGGCTCGAAACAATTCCTAAAAATTATCGGCCTGTGTCAAATTTGGCCTTCGTCTCCAAAATAATAGAAGAAGTTATCTGCCAGCAACTAGTGCACCACTTAGAAATTTTCAGGTTAGATGAGAAATTCCAATCTGCTTACAGAAAGTATCATAGTACAGAGACAGCTCTAATTCGCCTTTTCAATAACCTACTGGTCCAGCTTGATAACAAACAGGCAGTCTACCTGGTATTTTTGGACTTGTCCGCCGCCTTCGACACAGTAGACCATGATATTTATCTTCAACGGTTACAGCGCTCTTTCGGTGTCGAGGGCGATGCGTTAGGCTGGATGTCATCCTATTTATGCGATCGCAGTGCGCGGGTCAAGATTGGTAGTGTTCGATCTGACGCTATTTATTTAGAATGCGCACTTCCACAAGGATCCAAAATAGGCCCCAAAGGTTACTCTCAATACACCAAACCACTCGGTCCGCTCATCAAGGCTCGAGAAATAGTGTATCATTTCTATGCAGATGATTCGGGACTGGAAAGAGGTTTCAATCCTCGTTCGTCAGCAGATCAGCTTGCAAACCTTACCGAGGTTAAAGGTGTGATTACCGACATTGGAGCCTGGATGAGTGCTAATAAACTTAAATTGAATAAAGAAAAAACCGAGTTTCTAATTATTGCAAGCAAGTATAATGAGCAATTCATCGAGGTCGATCAGTTGTGCTTGGACAGCGAATGTGTTCCGCGCTCTGATACTGCACGTGCACTTGGTGTAATGATTGATTCATCTCTCACTTTGGAGGCCCATGTGAGCTCAGTCATTCGCATATGCTATTACTACCTGCGATGGATTCGAGACGTCAGGCCCAGATTAACGGAACATGCTGCAAAGACACTAGTCCACGCTTTGATTATCAGCCGCTTGGACTACTGTAACAGTTTGTTGATTAATCTCCCGAAATGTCTTCTTGGGCGGCTACAACGGATACTCAATCATGCAGCTCGTGTGGTAAAACTGTCGCATGAAGAGTCCACTCGTGATAAACTGATCGCTCTTCATTGGTTGCCGATTGTACAACGTATCATGTTTAAAGTTGCCTTAATTACGTATAAAGCCCTTAATAATCAAGCACCAGCATACATTAGAGAGATACTTACGCCTTACGTTCCAGCTCGTCGTCTCAGGTCGTCTGACCAAAGTCTACTCGTTGAGAATAGGACTAACCAGCGCTATGGTGACAGGGCATTTCAAAATGCAGCCCCGAGATTGTGGAACTCGTTGCCTTTGGAAGTGCGAATCGAAAAGGATATTTTAGTGTTCAAGAAATTATTAAAAACTCATCTTTTTAGATTAGCATACTACAATTAGTTCCGTGATATGCCGATCTAGTCACTATAATTGTAAGGATTTGATGTGAGACATTTCAGTTTTAACAACTTTTGTGAAAGTGTTCAAAATTTCATTCAGTATACAAACACTTTTCTAGTCACTGATTCTTCTGTTATGCATAATTTTTAAGTTATGATTCTTCTATTCAGTAAGTATGTAATTACTGGTATTTTAGCTATTGTTGCGCTTAGGGTTAAATCCATTGTAAGCGCATTATAAATACGTATAATAATAATAATAAATAATGATTGTGATGTGACATTTCCATCTCTGGAATTGTTCGTGGCACATACATGCAAACCAGCTAGGATGAAACGTGCTCATGAAGAGCTTGTTGAGCAGATTGAAGCCAAGAGACGAAAGACCGTACAAGATGGTGTTGAAAGACCTGATCCAGTCCTATGCTGTAAATGCGCCAAGATATTTTCATCTTTGGATGCATTTGAGACACATGCATGTGCTGAGATGGAAAATGTGTCTCATGAAGAACAAAGAAAGAAAGAGACAGGACAAGTAGGCAGAGGCAGAAGAGTGAGTCTTGGTGAAAACGCGCAGGAAAGACGGTTTGAGCCTGAGGATGGATCAGATTTGCTACTTGAAATGCGACAACAAGAGAATAGAATCAAGAGACATTTGTTAGAAACGTTAAACCATGGCATGAAATGGTACATTGTGGTACATGCACGCTTCAAGAAAATGACACCAAATGTTGAAGGCGTGATGGTAGAACAGGTGGATAATGCCTTCATCAGTAGTCCAACATATGCAGCATACAATCCAACAGATATTGAGAAGGACTTGCCAGAAGCCAATAAAGAATTATTTACCAGGTTTGATGAACATGAGCGACAAGGTTCTGGCTGGGTGTTGGATAACATATTATTCATTGAAGTACATACAGCTACGTGAGCGCCACTGGAAGCGAGCAGTTTTATCCCACTGCCGAAGAAAGTAAAGAATACATTAAGTGTGTTAAACATTCAGAATAAAGACAACAAGTGCTTCTTATGGTCTGTACTGGCTCATCTTCACCCTTCAACAAGCAATAACCCACAGCGTGTACATCAATACAAAGCATTTGAGAACGAATTGAAGGTAGAAGGCATGACATTTCCCACACCGATTACAGACATTCCAAAGTTTGAAAAGGAGAATGATGTGTCCATTAACGTGTTTGGATATGAACATGATGTAGTTGTTCCGATACAACTCAGTCGAAACAACAGTGTGAGAGAAATCAACTTGCTTTTGATTAGCAATGACAAGACAAGGCATTACTGCCTCATCAGGAATTTCAGCAGACTGATGGCTTATCGATCAAACCATCAGCATGCAGCATTTTATTGTTTCAACTGTCTTCATGGGTTTATGCGACAAGATCTGTTAGACAAGCATCGTTAAGTGTGTGGCAAGCATGGCGCACAACGTTTATCATTCCCCAAGGAACCCTTCATCAAGTTCAAGAATGTAGCCAAACAACAGCGAGCGCCGTTTGTCATTTATGCAGACTTTGAATGTTTCACGAAAAAGCATGAAGGAGACAAGTATCAACATCATCGTCCAAACAGCTTCGCCTATGTGGTTGTCAGCCAGTATGATACACGTGCTCCAGTCGTATATCGAGGAGATAATGCTGTGAAAGTCTTTTTAGACCATATGGTGAATGAGCGTGATCGTATTGTGCATGGTTTACAACAGAAAAAGAAAATGGTGATGACTCATGAAGATGAAGAGCATTATAAGATCGCCACAGATTGTTACATTTGTCATGAGCCTCTAGGAGCAGATCATGTGAGAGATCATGACCATATCAATGGTAAATACCGCGGAGCTGCACATAGTCAATGCAATTTACAATTTCGACTTCGAAAGGATAAGCAGGATGTTGAAGATTCTTTCATCATTCCTGTGTTTTTCCACAATTTACGAGGCTATGACAGCCATTTGATCATGGAAGAAATTGGAAAGTTCAAAAATGAGACGATTACAGTCATTCCCAACACCGTTGAGAAATATATTGCATTCACCATGAGCAATCTGAAATTTACAGACAGTTATCAGTTCATGAGTACTTCTCTACAGAAGTTAGTATCCAACCTGGCGGCAGAAGGGAAAGACAACTTTTATAACATGACGTCACACATTCACGATAGTGACCAACAAGATTTACTGTTGAGAAAGGGAGTGTACCCTTATGATTACGTGGTTGAGCCATCCAAGTTTGCTGAAACACAACTGCCGTCCAAGGACAAGTTTTACAGTCTGCTCAGTGAAGAAGACATTAGCGATGAGGATTATGCGCATGCGCAGAAGGTATGAGAGACATTCCACTGTACTACATTTGGCGAATACCATGACTTGTACCTGAAATCAGATGTGTTGCTGCTGGCTGACGTGTTTGAAAACTTTCGTCACGTATGTCTCAACACGTATGAAATAGATCCTGCTCACTACTATACAGCGCCAGGACTGTCCTGGGATGCCATGTTGAAAGCGACAAAGGTGAAATTGGAATTGATTAACGACATTGACATGTACCAAATGGTTGAACAAGGTCTACGTGGAGGAATATCTGTCATCACACACAAGTATGCGAAAGCAAATAACCCCTACGTAGCAGATTACGATCCCTTGAAACCGACCAACTACTTGACGTACCTGGATGCAAATAACTTGTATGGCTGGGCCATGTCGCAAAGCATGCCGGAAAGTGGATTTATGTGGGTGAGCGAGCCAGAATCCATTGACTTTATGGATGTGGATGAAGATGACGAGATTGGATACATTTAAGAAATGGATTTAGAATACCCATATTCAATCCATGATCATCATAATCACTATCCAGTGGCTCCAGAACGGAAATGTGTGAAAGTGGGAGAATTATCAGAGCATAGTCAGAAGCTACGGAAAGATCTAAACATGAAAGGCAAGCCTAGTGAAAAGCTCATTCCCAACTTGTGTGACAAGAAGAAATATGTACTTCATTATAGAAATTTACAGCAATATGTCTCACTGAGACTGAAAGTCGCGAAGGTGCATCGTGCCATCATGTTTACACAGAGCAAATGGTTGGCAAAATACATCTCCTTAAACACGGAAAAGAGAAAGTTGGCTAAGAACCCGTTTGAGAAAGACTTCTTCAAATTGATGAATAACTCTGTGTTTGGCAAAACCATGGAAAATGTAAGAAAACGTATGAATGTGGAACTTGTTCACAAAGAAAAGCGGTTCAAGAAACTTGTGGCCAAACCTTCCTTCCACAAATTTAGAATTTTCAACGAAGATTTGACCGCGGTACATTTGCGCAAAGTGGATCTGCTTCTGGATAAACCCATTCAAGTTGGTTTCACCATTCTCGACCTCAGCAAGGTGCTCATGTTCCACTTTCATTACAACTACATCATGACCAAGTATCCCGACGCCAAGCTGTTGTTCAGCGACACCGACAGTCTATGTTATGACATAGAAACGGAAGATATCTACAAAGACATGCAGGAAGATGCCGACTTGTTCGACACAAGTGACTATCCCCCAGATCATTTCCTGCATTCCAACGTGAACAAGAAAGTGCTTGGGAAAATGAAAGATGAGACGGCGGGCATTCCCATTGAAGAGTTTGTTGGACTTCGACCGAAAATGTATAGCATGATGTATGGTGGGAAAGAAAAACGTACGGCCAAAGGTATCACTCGCGCGTGTCAAAGACGTATGAAACATCAGCAGTATAGAGATAGTTTGTTCAACCAAACGCAAACGATAACCACAGGGCACATCATTCGAAGTCATGACCACCAGATCTTCTCGGAGAAGTTGAGGAAAGTGGCTGTCTCTCCTTTTGATGACAAGCGATATGTGATGAGTGATGGCTATTCCACTTTGGCGCATGGGCATTACAGTATATAAGGGGGAGACACTTCAACTTTAGAGTTAGTTGAGGTGTGAACACTGAAGCGTCAACATGAATCGGAAAAGATCTGCAACAACGGATATGGATACTCTTGCTGATACAGTGAAAGACATGAATGTGAAACATCCTGACAATACCATCAAGAAATTAAAAGTGGAGACGACGGTACCAACACCACAGTCGTGGGAGGGAATGCTTTCTCTAGGCAATGGAAAGTATATCAAGATTATGAAACAAAGTAATGAAGGTGTGGTAAACATTCGCAAATACCTCAGAGATGAGAGGACTGGAAAAAACCGTCCGACGAAAAAGGGAATTTTGCTGACAATACCTGAATGGAAAATGATGAAGAAGCAGGTGAAAGAAGTGGATAAAAGGCTTCGTAGACAAGAAGGTGGCTCATAACAAGGTAACAAACATGAATGCACTCATGCTGAACGGTGGTGTTTACCTTACTGTAAATGAGAGGAATGAAGTGATACTAGATTCTAAGACAAGTTATCATCGGTTTAAACCTGAAGTGTGGAAAGACTTTAAAAACATACCACTTGAACCTGGGTTTAAACGTAGACTTGAAAATAAAGTGGTAGTGACGGTAGCTGAATATGATTCTAACATACGTGTAGAAATCTGTAGAAATCTTTTACAGGATTATCCAAAGGATTATAAGGGAGTTGTGCCAGATACACCATATACAGATTTGATCCTCTTTGATATCAAGAACTGGCGCGCAGTCTTACGATTCCTAGAAGCGATACAACATCCACTCTTCACCATCTTGCGAGCATAAAAACGTCTTTGCAGACAAGGAGACAGCTCATAGTTCATCTGACTGTTGAACGAGATGGAAGACTTTTTATCGGAATATAAACCAATTACGCATGGATTCTCACATCTGAGAAACGAATATGATGACATTGTGCTAAGACATTTTGGACAGTATCTCGTCCTATCACTTGATGACCAATCCGTGTTGAAGGATCACCTAGACAAGTTGAGAATACCCGGCTTTCTCCTAGCAGTCTCAAATGAATTAGAAGTGCGTGTGACTGAGAACGGTCTAGACGTGTTTGTACAATTTCGCCAATATGACGAGCTTACAGAAAACTATGACTACATCACCCTCAGCACAGTGGAATGGAACGCGCTGTTGCAAGCATTGGATTGGAAAGAACCTGACGCTTGAATTCAAAGAAACAGAAATATGGCTTATGCGGGGCACCAAATCCATTGAGTTGACACAACCTATGCCTGTGATGGACATTGACTTAGAAGAAGGATATGAACTGAAACTGTCTGAACATGAAACTGCTAAAGTGATAAAGTTTGGTGATGTGTGTTATGTGAGCTTTCATAGCATTTACAAACACGGATGTAATGTCTATGATACCTATATCAATTTAGATTCTGATGAATGGCATTCATTGATGAATGTATTGAAAAATGAATGTGATTGTAAATAAAAGTTTGTAAGTAGTGTAAATAGACTTTGTAGTTAAGAGTTTGTAGTTACGAGTTTGTAAATAGACTTTGTAAACTTTGTAAATAGAATTTGTAAATAAAATTTTGTAGTTAAGAATTTGTAAATAGTGTAAATAGACTTTGTAAATGAAAGTTTGTAAATAGTGTTTGTAGTTAAGAATTTGTAAATAGTGTTTGTAGTTAAGAATTTGTAAATAAACGTATGTACAACACAATAAACAAGACTGTTTGAAAACTTGGTTTGTTTTATTTAACAACAGCAACAACTTAACTAATATAACAACAACAACTTAACTACAACTTAACTAATATAACAACAACAACATTAATAAAACAATGGTTTACAATGTCTATATACAAAATCCTTTACAATAAAATCACCATCCTTTCTTTTTAATATATTCACAATATCAAACATACTCTGACCTCGAGCTCTATGTAATATATAATATACACAATAAAAACCACATGACGATGATATTGGCGTTTGTAATGATATATAATTATACATATAGTCATTTCTTAAAAACATATCTAAACGATCATCGAGAGGTAACAGTCCATAAGAGTCAAAATATTCCACAGGGTCTTTATCATAATACACTGCCACCCAATGTTCTCCTGGTTCATCTTGATCGTCTGTGTTGATCACATAGGCGCCGCGTTGTAAAGATGGTAACTGGTCCATGGCAAACACACCTTGAAACAAGTCTTTAGTCATGACATCATGACTCAATATGGCATCAATCTGCTTCGTGTTCATGACTGGTAGTCGAATTGGATGCTGCGATTTGCACTTATTTCAATAATGTTATCAAATTCAGCATAGACAATGACATTGATGGTATGTTGCAAAGCCGTAGCAAAGTTCATTTCTACCCGCAAATTTCCATGCTTGATCAGGGGAAAATGATCATCGCCATCATAATCCGGTGTTAAGTCAAACGAAAATAAAGCATAACCTCTAGGCCAATCTTCCCGTTTTATAATGGAACTTTTCTCACCATTCAATCGATCAAACGATTTGTAAAGCGTTTCAAAAGCGTCCAGGTATTTGCTCTGTGTAATGTCAAGCTTGAGAGGTTTGGATAGAACTGGTTCACCATCCGTGTACAGTTGCATATAGTCCAGATCAAAATGTTTGAAATCATATGGATTCCTCAATACTGATCCACCAAAAGCTTCATTATGAACCAGACCAATGACAATACGATTTGGTAATTGACCCAAAAAGATGTTATCTTTTACAAAAGACTGAAATCCTGCTGGAATAGCTAAGACTTTACATTCTTTTCTAGTGATGATGATCTTGGCAGGACTTTTCATCAATGCATCTGTATGTCCTAACTGAATACCTGGACTCACCCTCACTTTGCGAATGGTTAAAAATGCCTCTTTCACTTCTACCTTATAGGTATTATCTGCAGCCATCAATACATAGTCATCTTTTTGTCTATGGAAACGCAATTTCAAACTGATGCCATTCGGAAGATAACGATCCTGCTCAAACAAATCTATCCTTAAACCACCTGTGAGCATAACATCACGGCTAAGACGTGTATGCAAATAACGATGATGTAAGCCATTATTGCCTTGCTCACCCAAGTCACCGCCGTCAGCATTGACATGAAACCCGGATACATATCGTTCACGATTAGGTCTTTTCACCTCATGACTATTCATTGACCCAGCAGTATCCTTGTACATGAGACGCATAGAGCGCTCAGAATGTAGACTTTCTTCCGAATCATGGATGAGATGAGAGATAATGCTGGTATAACCATGAGTATTGTTGCTATGCGAAACCAAACGATCATTCAGAAACAATTCAATATTAGACCATAACCCATTAAACACATCATTGATGCAAGAGACATTATCATCTGCGCCACACGCTGATCCATCGGCCTTTAGAATGCGACATACAATATGAAGTTTGCTGTTCTTTAAATCTAGATATTCTTCTGTACTCGCAGGAATGTAGAATTCTATTGGAGCGCCTTCTCTAATGGTAGTGAGTGGTTGATAGTCAACATTATAACTTTTCTCTACAGCAGTTTGCTTCGGTGGTACGTGAAACCACTCCAATGGAGAAAGACTACATTCACACGAATGATTATGAATGAGAGACATGATTTCAAAAGATATCTTTGCGATATTTTGATGTTATCCGTCTGGCTGTTTTTCGTCTTCTGGCACGTTTCGTCGGTTGCACGCGCTTTTGTTCACCAAACACACGTTCTGCTACTCGGCCCGTCACATCTTTCGCGACATTCTTTGCAGCCTTCTTAAGATGTGGCGCAACGATCTTAGCCCCAGCCTTAAGTAGTGGAATAGCTTTGCGAGCCAATGATCCCAGTATTGAACCAATACCATCGCCATATTGGATTCGCGCTCCTTTGAATCCTGGTAATTCCCCGCCCACTTGACGAAGAAAATGGTTGCGATATGCAGACGGATCGTGTGTATAAGCTTTCATAATGCTTTTGGTCGAAAATGAAGTTTACAGATCACCTTTCCAGTTTGAAATGGAACATTATGGCCTGTGTCGTCCTTAATATTCATTTCTATCACGTCAAATTTGGACGTGTTTACAGGAACATAATGCGGTTCGCCATACGTTTTCATAACAATATCACCATCATGACCTTGTATTCCAACAGAACGTAGTAACGGAACATAATAATCACCAACAACTTGTGGTTCACAAATGCTACAATACACATACAGTGTATAAAACCCCTGTTTTACATCAGCTTTATGGTCAGCTGTACATGTTTCAGTATACCAGTGATCTGGGATAAATCCTAAAATCTCAGCTAATCCAGTGGAAAAGGACACTTCATAACCATAATCGAGAAATAGAAACACACGTCGTCTAATCTTATCATACTTTATTCGAATAGCTTCTGTAAGATTCAGAGCATTAGTCGCTTCTTCATTGACTGCCTCACATAGTTCTTGTATGGTTCTATAGTACCCATAAGGAATATCGAGAGTGCTAAGAATAGGATCATCGAATAGTTCTTGTCGATACTGAATAGAGTAGTCCATGCCATGTCTCATCGTTGTCCATGTATGTGGATATTGAATAATTTCAGCTAAAGCCACTTCATATTTTCCATTCAGATAGATGGTTCGAGGCATACGAATTTGATAATTTGAAGCCTTGTTGTTGGGAGAATAGGTCATACTCGCATTGCTAGGCAAAGTGATGTAAAAGCTTGTCAACTCCATGATGGGAACTAAATGGTATAGGTGCGTTGACGTTGTCTATATACTTCACGATAGCGCGCGCCATTCAACCAAGTATGCAAATGGTCTTTCACATCATGATGATCTATGACTTCTCCTTCACAACAAGCACTTGTACATCTTATTTTTACAGGAATAGTTGGTTTATCTTCCTCACAACAACAACATAGCTCTTTCAACCATGTTAAAAATTTTCCCATCCTTCAGGAAACTGTCTTTGTTGACGTTGTTTCATTTCTGTTGTAATGTCGTCACGAGTGGTCTTTTTACTAAACATTGTTTTTGGAATATTAGCATCAACAATTTCCTGGATAAATGGATGCCAGCCATATGGTGGTATGGCTCGTTCTTTTCTTCTTGTCGCCACCAATGCCTCTTTCATCAAATCAACCATGTTGGAATTTGCTATAATATCGCCCGTTTTCAACACAAGTTCATTCTTGTCTGTCCATGTCGTACCATGTTTCTTCAGTTCTGCTAAAAGTTGTGTTACTTTTCCATGATAGATAGGTTGAAAATGACTTAAAAATAACTTTTCTGGCTTTTCAGGTGATGATGATGATGATGAGGGCTTTTGCTGCCTAGACTGACTTGTTCGTAAATGACGACCAAGAAGTTGAGATATTTCTATAGCCTTTTCACGTGTTCGTTTCCCACGTAAAAGTTTATTCACTTTCGTTTTGATTTCACCATCTTTTCCCTTCTTTTCTAGCAACATTTTATATTCATATTCAGGAATGAGGACCATTTTCATCGTATGTTTCATTTTAGCAGCAGTTTGGCTAACAAAGGTAATGCCAATCTAGCAATAGCTCCAATGAATCCTCCTTTCTGATTAATCAACTTCTTTTTTCGTCGAAGGGATATCTTCTTATCTGCTAGAGTACGAAGCGTATGACGTTCACGTTTAAATTCCTTAAACCGTTTTGAGCTTAAGGGTAAATGTAGCTTGCTGTAGCAAGGATTTACGTCGTTTAGGCCCACTGCGTGCAAGCAAATAAAGAAACGGCTGGTTCGCTCGAATACGTTTAGACATCTTGACTGCGAATGGTCAAATGAGTTGGTTCTTGTTCATACACTGCTTTATCAATATATACATAATGTGTATCTTTTGGTAAAATGCCTGTACGAATACGTAGTTGATCATTTGTCTTTGGTTTTAAATCAATGAATAAATAACCATGAGGTTTGCTGGTAGCATCTTGATAGGCTTCTATGAGAAATTGAGATCTTCTAGGATACATTTGCCGCGCCAATGTACTAATTTACTGACTGTCTCTAGGATTTTTAAACAGAATGATATAATGTGTATTCAAACTAATATTTCGCATCTCTTTCCCATGATGGAATAAATTATGCACAATAAAGATAATGCTTAGATTTTAAAACGCTCTTCAATGTCATCTGGAATGCCTTGGTAAAATTCCACGCCTTTCATTCCCTCGTACAAAGGCTGATCTGCTGCATAAAGCCATAAAATGCTTTTTGGAGAGGGTTGAATCAACTTTTGTTCTAGAATTTCCTTCACCAGAGACGTTTTGCCACTGCCTGTAGGTCCAGAGACTAAACATGTAAATGGATGCTTCATTGTTGAATGTCTGTTTCTTTCACCCAACTGTTAAACTTGTCTGGCCAACCTAACCACTTGACAAATAATTCTTTCTTCATAGAAATGGCCATCAATATCTTCGTCTAAAAAGTCTTTCACACGATATAAATGTATTCCTTGCTTCTTACAACGATGTGTGACAATGAAGACTTCTTGCGTCCATTTGATGTGATAATCGCGTTGAAACACGTATTTAATGTGGGATTTGCGAACATGATCGCCAATGTTAAATTTGTACTTCTTCTTCTTCGGTTTCAATTTCAGTTTGTCGACATACATATACTTCCACACTTTTGATTCGCTGTCTTTACGAATCTCGGCTGGAGCATATTTATTAGGAAGAGAACCATGAGGTCTATGGTTGTAATTGTACACCAAGTCTGGAAGAATGTCTAAGTAACGGTAAGTTTGATTATGTAGAAAATACCGATACATCATTCCCTTTAGAGTACGAATGACTCTTTCAGCAAAGTTGGCTTTGGTTTCATTCTTTGTGGTATAAGCATGAATTCCTTCTTTCTTCAAAAATGCTTTAACCCATCTGTTTTTTAAATTCTGTTCCTTTATCAGACCTTAGAGTTCGCGGTCTTCGTCGTGTGTCATGAAAAATCTTTTGGAAAGCTTGTATGACGCTGGTATGTGATTTATTAGGTATTGGCTGTACCCAGACATATTTGGAAAACACATCAATGACAATGAGTAAAAAGCGTATGTCATCATTATAGGGAGCTGTGTTTCCCATATCATCCAAATCAATATCCCACATGTCATCAATACCACGTGTAATGACACGTTGTCTTTTTAACCTGTATTTTACAGGTTGTAGTAAACTGAAAGCATCTTGATCCTGCAACCATTTCTTCACTTGTGACTGTGTGACTGCTTGATTATGTTTTCTTAAAGATGTGATACAGTTTGTAAGGACCAGCAAATGCTCCAGGCTGTCCAGGTTTGAAGTAGATATTGGTCAAGTAGTCTTTCCACGTTGACATGATGAATAAAAAAAACACGTCTGAACAGAACAGCTTTTATTTTATAACTCAACCAACATCACTTAACTAACATACATTTATAACTTAACTAACAAGTTTTTTTTTTACAAATCAAGTATAGATACAATGGTATGAATAACTGGAGACCATTGGTCTTCAATGAACACTAACCAATGACTGAGTTCATCCAATGTAATAGCATCTACACCATATTTCTCACAACGTTGATTTGCATTCTCTAACACTTTATCTAAATGCATGTAATATTTAGCTTCATTCCAATATGTATAAACAGATGCAAAATGACAAGTATGTTCTTGACACTCTTCATGTTGACAAGCAGGACAGACTAAATATGCAAACTTTTTTACAGCTGATAACATTTCTTCACAATAAGCTTTTTGCACAATATATTGTCTCAGTGTCATGTCAGCTATTATAGTGCAGCATAGATTAACCACTCTCTCACTTCATCAAACAGTTTTGGATCAAATAGAGCAAAGTGATATGCTGCCTTCACATCAAACTCCTCAGCTCCAGACTCTTTGATGAAATCCTTACGCAAGTTTGATAAGTTCAGCATGGAATGAGCAAGTTCCCAATAGATGTTGATATGTTCCAGTTGCTGTTCAACAGTTCCAAAACGTGCTAGTTCACTTATCATATAGTCCACAAACTTGTTCTTGAAACATGTTTCTACATCCATCTTTTACATGTCCACACGTCTGCACACCATGACGGTTGGTAAGCAAATGAAAAAGTCTCTAACCCTCACACAACATTTCTAACAACTTTCCCATAATATTCTGACCAGGATATTCAGATGACACATGTTTCACACCAGCTCCCCACCAATGATCATACGTTGCTTCAACTAAAGTTTTATCTTTACATTCTTTTAACTTGTTGCGAAACAATACACACTGATCCAGTTTGACTTGTTGGTTGGTTGGTTTGGTGTTTAACGTCCCGTTAAGCGACTATGATGGGTATATTGGGACGCACTTGCTAAAGGAACAAGTGGGAAAAAAGAGGGAAGAATGAAGAAATAGTAAAAGAAGAGTTAGAAAGAAAGAAATTCCGATTAGCCGCCTCTTACGCCTTGCACGGAACAGAACGCAGTGGGTGTATTCTTAAGATTCCCCCCGCCCCACAGGGGGAAGTTTGACTTGTAAAACATATGCCATAAAGGACATGGCTTTATCAATTTAGCAATACGTTTTGCTTCATATCCATTTCTGGATGACACAATGGCTGAAGCAATATCTTGACGGTGATGAAACACTGCTTTCTCATATTGATACAAAGCTTCACTTGAGTTGAACACATGTCCATACTTTTCAAGTCGTGTTGGAAACATGTTTGAAAGAACGTCCTTATGACCGCTGAATAGTACAAGATTCTCCATGTTGACTTTGTTTCTGCTGTTTTATTCTGACATGTCGGTTTCTTCCTGTAATAAAATATCTTTTAATATATTTGCTGCCTCTTCTATCATGTTCTTTCTTTGTTTACGTTGAAACCACTCACATAAAACTAAATTTGCTAGTAAGAAAAACATGGTTATCAATTCACTATGTTGTTACAAAGATGATTAAAAAGGTTTTATATAACTTACCTGATAAAGCTGCTCGGTTTCCTCTTCTTCTTGTAGTCCACAAGAATCTCTCAAATAGTCAACATCAGTGCGAGCAGAATAGAACGCAGAATCAAAGTCAAAGTCAGAATCTTCTATTCCAATTTTATGACATTCTCCAAGAAATCTTGAATGTAGTTCAATCATATCAAGACTGTGATGTACAATATCCCAAAAAGCGTCTAAATGATAAAGTTGATAGTCTGGAGTGCCACAGCAAGCAAGTTTAGCAATCATCAAGTCAACATAAGCTTTTTTAAAACATGCGTCCATCTTGTTTCAATGTCACTTTTACTTTGCTTCACAGACTTTAAGTACTCCACACTTGTCGCAGAAGTTGTTTGGTTCACACAGCTTGCAATTATACTTGTGACAGTGGCAATGATAATCCTCCATATATCCACAAGCACCACAATAGTCGCAGGTAAGTCCAAGTTGATTTTGTACGTTCATGTTCTCCAACTGAACTTCATCCAGCCTTTTCTTGGATAGCTTTGACACCTTCATCCGACCATCCTTTTGCAGCTTGATGATCGTTTTCTTGTCATGACATTCCTCACATGGTGATAGGGCTGAGTTGATGTTGTCCATCTCCTGAAGCAGTGTCTCCCATTCACCATCATTCATGTTGATGTGATGTGTGTATTCTTTCCCTTCAAACCGTGACGTGCGCACAAAACTCACATAGCGCATATCCAAGTATGAAATGACTTCAAGCCACTTCGTTTGCGTTAAGTATAGTTTGAAGCCAATGTCGCGTAAATTTTTCAAGCTTTGACATATAATCTTCCACAAAGATGGTGAATAAGCACACCATCTCTCTCCACGTGTGATGCGTAGAAATGGCCCATATTCTCCATGCTCCACAGTAATGGTTAAGTTAGCACTAATTTTAAAGCTGCTTGTCTTGTTCTCCATGACTGCCACAATGTACTGATGACTTCATGTCCACTCCCTCCAACTGTCTGCTGAGAAATGACTTCACTCTGCTGAGTCCACTCCCTTTTATACCCAACTGTTTGCTGAGTCAGCTCCCTTGCAAAGTTTTGAGTTCACTTCAACTCGTCCATGGTTGAATCGAACAAGCTCTGATACATTCGTCTTCAATGGAACATCATCATCATAATGTAAAATGATTCTTGCAGCTACAGCTAACATGAGCTCAACTGCCCAAATTGTATTCGCGTTGATAAATGCTGAATCAATGTCATAAGTTAACGGTAAATGTAGATCTTCACATTCACGTAGAAACGAGCGGATGAAACGATCTCTTGGAATGGTCTTTCCAACAGCTTCCCAATGCTGATGTAAGTTCTTCACTTGCAGCATTCAATCCGATTCAAAAGCAGGAAGCTTTGAAAACACATAGTCAGCATAATTCACTTTGAAGAAGTAATGTTGACATTGTGAAGTTTTCTCGTCACTCTTTCTTTTATAAAACTTTGATGGTATATGGTGTGTAACTTGTTCAAACTTATTCAATACTCGTTCAAAATTGTTGACTCAGCAGAATGTATCACTAGTTGACTAGTTGACATGTTTCACTCATGATTTTATGCTACTTCCATGTAATCAAAATATGGTGTGTAACTTTTCAAACTTGCTCAAAAATGCTAAAATTGCTGACTCAGCAGAATTTTACTTGTGTATATGAATGTCTCACTTACAGTTGTGAAGTTGTACAGCTGTAAAGCAGAGACATCTAGCGGTGAAGTTAAATGGTCTGCCAAATGGTATTCATCCGCCAACTAGATCTGAAATGTGATAAAATGTATTCTCTCTCTCACACACACACACACACACAGACAGACATGTTTTGCTTCATTTCATAATATAGGATGGCCCTTAAAAGGGCCCGAAATATTTTAGTATATCAGCAAGTTGGATTCCTGCAGCGGCATTTGTACTTGTAGTACTCCTGCATCGTAAATGGTCTTCCCGCGCACTTGAACGGATGGCTGTCGCAATAGCTCTTCAGCTTCAGAGTCATACCACACCACCAGCAGTCATTACATATTGGTCCTGGCCCAGGTAGCGTCGTCGCAAACTTGTACCAGAGCAGACCACCGCAGGTTTTACAGCAAAAGCGCTGCGGTGCGTTGTGGTGCACCGGGCAGTTGTGTGACTGTCCTTCATATTCCAACCTCACGCAGCACTTGTAGCATTGTATGGTCACTTTCTTAGTAGCTGATGTGTTGTCCATGATGTGTCTGACGATGTCTGACGATGTCTGACGATGTCTGAGCCTCGAGTCACTACACTTATATACTATTTTATCATGCTGAATCGACGATTTCATCATGCTGATTCAGCACAATTTTTGCTCTCCTGGGGGGGGGGGGGGGTGTCGGTACATAGTATGTCCTGGGGGGGGGGTCGGTACATAGTATGTCCTGGGGGGGGTCCTCACTTTGTTATCAGGGTTATGGCTACGCCTATGGCTTCGCCTATGACGTCACGTTACCATGCTTCGTTGCCATCACAACAACACGTTGCCATGACGACGCCTATCATCTCACTTCCGGTCCAGGCAACACTTCCGGTCCAGAAGGTATGACGTCACTTCCGGTCCAGACAGCACTTCCGGTCCAGACAGCACTTCCGGTCCAGACAGCACTTCCGGTCCAGACAACACTTCCGGTCCAGACGCTATGACGTCACTTCCAGACAGTATGACGTCACAAAGTGTGGTGAAACCGGCGTTTCTGAACTACTCAAATTCAGTAAGCAAAACTCAGTCTCAGAATGAGTCTAGACTCAAGCCCACTTTGAAGCAGCATGGAGGTGACTTAAACTTAAGTGACATAGCAAGTGGCCTGTTGTTTTTCTCCAAACATGTCTGAAATACTTTATGTCAATCATTTCAAATTCCCCATGCAGAAAGAATCCAGCTCTTAGCAAAACTTCGATTCCGAAGAACCTGAGTTTCATACTCACTTTGAGTATGAGGTTGAGATATGTTATTGAAAGCAAGCACTGTTATTACAAAAGTCAACATCTTTTGCAAAAGGACTTTTTTAACATTGTCATTTACGTACATTTTTATAGAAGTCATCAATGACGAATATGAGGTTGGGGGTTTCGAATCCTGGTAATAATCGGTATTTGTTCATTAAAAGGTAAGGATTCTAAGATGGTCACACAAAATTTTTCTTGGTGTTAGCGGCCATTTTTAAGAGTAGCGGTTAAATGTGTGTTTTCCAAAATTGCAAGCCATTTTCACCACGGACCAGGTAGCAAAGTCTCTTTTTAAGAGGTCTGCAATTCTAAATTTGAGAAAGAAAATATGTGGTAAAAGACGGAAGAGACAAATGCACTGCCGAAATGCCAATGCACGATTCACGAATATTGTATGCTGAAGAAAAGAAAATAAAAGTACACTTATGGAGATGCACTGCAATGGAGATAAATAAAATGCATATGCCTGTTAATAAAGACTTGTATTATCGACCCCTTGGTGGGCGGTTGCAGGAACCTGCCCTCCTTGTGTGTGGAAAGGGGTGGGGCGGTCACGTACCAACTGGTTATCATGCGTACCCAGGACTCCCTTTCTGTAGGAAACGCTGAATACTGAATGGAAAAGTCCCCCTTTAACGATATTGGTATTCTGTGCATAAAGTGTCTGGCTTCAAAGTTATCCCCTTTCTCCGCGTTTTATTTCTTTATGTATTTATTTGTTGGAAGATACCAAACTGGCCATGGGCATGTTGTATGTGACTGGTATATCGAACTGGTGCCGAAAGTTACTTAAGCTACTTACGCGCCAAAACAAAATCTTTGCTAAAGAATGTGTCTGGACTTTGACCATTGTCACCGGTAATGTTCAAGTAGATGCCATCAACCGTGTCAGCATTGTAAAAATCCGATGTTGCTTCCGTTACCTGAACGTAAGGGTGTTCTGAATGTACAAAACAATACACAAGTATTAAACGTATCAATAATGTGATCCATCAGTCAGAAACGTTTCAGGGGGAACTATTTTTAAACCAAAATCAAACGTTTTGTACTGGAACATGGTACACGCGAAAAATGAAAAATCAATATTATTGGGTGTCCTGTATTGGAGCATGATGGGAAACCATATGTACTGAATACTATTTTCAAATAAATTAGCAAATTTTAGATACTAATAAAGATGAAATATATGATTTTAAAATCTAATATTGACTTTTAGGTATAATTTATTTGATTTTAGTTATTATATTACTATATAAAAATGATATAGTAATATAATGAGGCCAACTTACGCTCTTTCTATATCGCTAGCTAAGAATATTATTTGCCTCGATCAACTAATCCTAAGCAAATAACCACTATGAAAGCAAAATACATGGTTTTTTATTAAGCAAATAATTTTAAAAGCACCACAAAAAAAACAGAAAAATATTATTATTAACTGTTGGGGATCGCATAGAAACAATATATTGGTAGCCGAATAGTTCATAATTAATCGGATACGTGGTGGCGTAGAGGTAAGGTCGACGCGTAGGATGCCAGAGGTCCCAGGTTCAATCCCAGGTAAGTACGAACGTTTATTCGCAGGTTGGTGTGTTGTAGTGTTATTTGAATGATCAATGATCTTAAGTAGATGTTGCAAACGATTATTTCTAAGGATCACAAAAAGGATTTCCGAATTTTATTGTGAAAACCCCATCAAAATGGTTCGGAAAAGGTTTCATTTGAAACCTTCAAAAACGTTCCCAAAAAACGTTTTCTAGCATTTCATATATAACGAAAATAAAACGTTTGTTGAACGTTTTTAGGTTATACAAAAACGTGTATAAAACGTTTTCCAAACCAAAAATGTTTACCGGGAACGCGTCCCATTCTCGTGCACAGAGCAATGATGAATCCGGAATCTGACACATAAATGGGGTGCGGAGGAGGGGCTCAACACTCAATCTTTAGTAAAAAAAATTGTTTAGAAATATGTGTTTTCACAAAAGATGACAGGTAATGCTGACAGATGACAGGTGAAGGATGACAGACGAGGAGGAGGAGCTTAGGCATCCATCAGTCTTACGCACGAGGAGGAGGAGCTTAGGCATCCGTCAGTCTTACGCACGAGGAGGAGGAGCTTAGATATCCATCAGTCTTACACATTAGAAAATTCAAGGCATATTCTTGTTGCAATAATAGGTGGAAAGATGACGTAACTAAGTTGTGCAAGACTAATAAAAAGGCAGTGGAGAAGAAATACGCTAGAAAAAACAGACTGAATGAAAAGAGAAAGAGAAGAGAAGGTATAGAAGATGTGAGAAGAAGAGGAAGAGAAAGGAAAAGCTTAAATAAAAGAGAAGAGAACAAAGAAAAAGTGGGGAAAGCGCAAGGACGGGATGACGTCAATGCTGGTTACTAGAAACGCTGCTCCAGCCGAGATTCGAAGCACAACATTGAATCATACATATTGAAATGGAGAAACAATATTATAATAACGAATAACATTATAATGGTAATATGTGATCCTCATAGTCAAGTTAGCACCTGTATCACAGGTTATATCCGGGGGTCACACAAGCACGTCGGTCCATTTGTGCCGTTCACGCATGCGCCATGATTCTCATACACTGATTCCCTAAAATGTATGTATATCGCTAAATGTCGGACATGTGCAACAACTCTGTTTTGTTTATTAAGAAATATTGGCATTTTATATATTTCAGGGGTAGTTATTGTGCTGTAGTTTGCTCCCTATATTTTATAGCTTTAAGGAATATTTCTATTGTTGAAAGTTGGATTTTCTTGATTCAAAATTTGTTTATTCACAACCTCAGTGATTGCACACTCATTGGTTTTGTTACACTTAGATCTCTCAATGAAACCATCCCTGGTTTTTAAATGAGATAGCCGATAGCCTGCCATTAAGTAAATATTTGTTTATATTTATCTGAGTTTATTTGTTTATATTTATCTGAGTTGTTTTACTTCAGGTTTTCTACAGTAACATATTATCGTATTTTATTATAGCTTTGCTGACCTGTAGCGGTCATTATGTGGTCACTAGTATCTCTGAGACTCAAAGGAATTGTAATTGATCCATCACCGTCTAGTTTACAATTGCAATAATACTCAAACGTTTCGCTGAGTCGGCTAACTGTAAACCTATTCAATAGCCAGCAATCACTGTCAGAAACCCTCAACCTAAGTGCTATTCATTCTTCTATATATATATATATATATATATATATATATATATATATATATATATATATATATATATATATATATATATATATATATATATATATATATATATATATATATATATATAAGCTTGATGTTGCAGAAGAAACGGCTAGTCACGCATGGCAACATAAATTTCCCACTTACATAACATTACTTACAATTGCAAAACAAATACTGTCTGCTTTTATGTTGTGTTTATTGTTTTTTATTTCTGATTGTCCTCTAGGCATTCATCGTATTTTCTTAATATCTGATTTATTGAACTATCTCTGTCATCAAAGAGTTTCATCGAACAGTATTCAAATCTGGTATAACATATGACATTTAAACTGTCCGCGGTGGCACAAATGTAGCGAACTATAGATGTAGACGAATTTGATATACACACTTTGGCGCGTCGACATAAGCTAACACGCTTCGAAGTTGCAAGCAAAATGCGTTGAAGTTAGCTGACGTTTTTTTCATGTTTTATATTTTCGTACAAAGAAATATGGGGACCATGGGATATAAATATAATAAATTTAAACTCAATATTCTAATCAAATAAAGTAAAAAGGTGATTGTGTGAGCGTATTATTTTATACAAACAACTCTTTTTTGGTCAACAGACTATTTTCTGCGCGATACCAATAATGCTATAAATGTTACCGGGTTAGTGTATCTCAATAATCAATTAAATAATTAACTACAATAAAAAGCAGTTTAAGTGTGATTTCTAGCAAAGAATTCCTCCTTTTGATTTCAGGTAAAAGTGCATTTTCTCTTACACTTGGAGTTTTTGTCCAGATTTATTTATAACATCACGTACATATTCACCCAAATATTACCAGAATCATACAAGGAAAGAGCTTTTGGTTAAGTTGTAGAGACATGAATATATGACTAACAAATTGGTATGTTTCTTGATTTGACTGTGAAGCCAAAAATATTCAGGATTATCTCTCATGATTAAAATTACTTACCGTAAAATATGTGCACAGAAAACTATTTTAACTACTTGTAGCTATTTTTAAATAATGAGAAAGATTACAGAACAGCAAAAGGGAGTCATGCACGCCGTAGAAACGCATTTACCGTGCTAGTTCACTTGTCATTTAATTCATTTCCAGTAAATCTAGGAAATATTCAGATTAAATTTGTAAGAACATAATTGGACCTAAAACAGAGAACTTCAATTCACAGAATGAAAAGCACCACCTACAATAGTTAGCCGCTCCTTCCAGGACTCCAGGGACGCGCTTTGGAAGTTTTGCATGTTGTTACTGGCGTCAGGCTCTGAGTTGATGACGCTGGTCTAGGGCACACACGCACTGCCTGATTCTGTCATGGCAATCGTGCTCATGTACTCCGTTCCTTGTGACTTCATAAGGCGGCTTTGTTCCACTGTTAACAACACGCTTAGTATTGCATTTATGTACAGCAATATCTACAATACCTTAAATAGCTACCCACACAGGTTGCAACATTGCATTTAAAAGCAGTAATATCTGCATCTAGTATTCAAGTAATCTGGTATTATCAAGCGACACCCTTTAAATGGTATACCTAATAGTTAATGAGAAAATATAATGTTGTAATCTTATTCATTAAATGTTAAATGTTGGCAAACGCCAATTTAAAAAAAAATCAACGTTATGCATTCCAGCACAAATGAAGAAAATGAAGCCACACACCTGGTGATGTTGGCGCATGAAGGACGATTCTGGCGTCCTCGTTGCTCTGTATTTCAAACACATCATGTGGTTTGCGAGATCTAAAGACATGTAGTGTCTTGCTGGAATCCAGACCGTAGTGTTGTTGACTAGTGAAAAAGAGAGCCCTGGCTATCCACCTGTTTGCATTCGCTTTCAGTATGCTTATTCTATTCTTGTTGCTTGCGCACTCAAGAGGAAAAAATGCCAAAAATAATTTTCTTAAAATTGGCTTTGGAAATAAAATAATATCAAAACCGATAATGAACTGAATCGTCTTGGCTAGGTGGAGAGTTTTTATTTGCTTTTCTTGGTTGTAAATGTACAGAAAACATCACACAAAAATATACATCACACAAAAGTATGTGTTATATAAAGTTTTTGTCTTCTTTGCAGAAATGGAAAATTTATACTGTAAATAACCACAACAAGTTTCTTGTTATCTGGACAGTAGTTCATCTAGCAAATGTCAATGTAACGTACTTATCAATTTGTATTTACTCCATAGAGAAAAATAGCAGTCGTAAGAACAAAATGTATTCAATTGGTTCAGGCACTGTTATTAGGAAACGCTATTAGGAAACATTGCTGGTGTTTCCTAAACCACTGGTTATTATTTTATTCCACTGTACATCAAGGGCAGTGATTGTATGTGTAGTGCTATTCACGTAATCACGTGCAAAATTACGGAATAAAAGAAATATATTTTAAGATACCAAAACGACCACGTTCCTATAACAACCAGCAACGTAAAACGAGGTGTCATAATGAGCGCTTAAGGAGAGAAAATGACACGCCTTAATGCCAAGCTAATTGAAAATGCTAAAGGAAAAGAGCAAAAAAAAAAAAACTAAGTATTAATTAGGGTTAAATTACAGATCGCCAATCAATAAACCTCATTATAACAGTTTACTTTCTCAGTTGAAGGCAACATATTAGTAATGGCTGGTGCGTAACACAAAAAAACAATATATAGTTTATGGCACGTCAGTCTGAAGAATCCGAAACATAATGTCCAACTTTACGCCGTTTTATATCATATCCCAGAGGTCTCGACCAAATAGCAAAGCAGGAACCTAACATCAATTTTTTTTACAAATAAATTGTGATTAATTTTTTGTTGAATATTGTGTGCTTAGAATATTTCAGCCATCAACAGCGAATGAGACAATGCTACAGCTAGTGACTTTACTACAATTCCACTTAAGGCAATAGCAATAAATTCGTTATTCCTTGTGGTATTTCCGTCATTAATTTTGAGAATATTAGTGTGCATCTTTTGATCGATGCTATGCAATGAGTGACAGTTTTTACTGCAGTCAACAGAGGCGCCATCTGATAGATGATCCAGAAAAAGTTCTATCAAAGCAATGATATTTGTCCTGTATTCTAGTTTTATTTCAGAAAATTTTATGTCATAATGTTTCTTCAAGAAGTATCTTCATACGGAGCCGCAATAAAAATTTTCATACTGGCCTATTCAAAAAGTCTGGTTTGGAATACATTACAAGCAGTAGTGGATACAATATTGGTTTACAAAAGGATTATTTAATATATGCCTAATTCGTGGAATGTTGAGAAGGGGATTGAGTTCCTAATAAAGAGGTAGTACATACTGGTCCGACATTTTGTTAAATCTTCGATTATCCTCAAATAATTAAGCTGCTCCAACAAAGGTGTTCAGGTCACAGATTTTGGAATCCAATTAAGTCGCAATATGATCATCAGTAAGAACATTACCGACGTATTTAAGGTTTTCTATCATTGCAGACAAATTGCTTTCTAATTGACTTTCAAGTTTTTGTCACTAAGTATGATGTATCTCTAAAACTAGAGATATCTTGAAATTATCATTGATATCATCCCCAAAGATATCTATTAATATTTAAACATGCTTAAAAGTACTGAGATATCTTTAGCTTAAATTTACCTGTCAACGCATTAATATTTAATGTCCATAGAGAAGACCTTTTCTACGGTGCTATGCAGGGAAAACTTACCCTTCAAGAACGTAAGTTTTCCATGCGTCGCTAAAATTCAGTTTTAGACATTATGTCTCCCTCTCGAAAAAGAGCACATAAGAAAGAAACAGCCAATAGGAAGAAAATCACAGAGATAGTGCGTTCGCAGGTAAAATCTACGGGCTTGGCTGTAGAAAACGCCTTTACCACGTAGAGACAGCCTGTCGTTTCAATAATAACATTAAACATCGGTTTCTTAAGTACAGGACATTTTTACGCTGTTTTCCCCAGAAAAGTCCCTTTTTTCTCTTTTAGCTATCAATTGTTAAGGTAATATACCTTAACAATTGATACCTGAGGGCGAGGGAAATGCGTTTAAACAATAAAACTAGGCATAGATTTCTAACGCACAGGACTTTTATACACCACTATCCGTAGAAACGTCATTTCGACAAGGTCTGAAGCTCGAAATAAGGCCCTTTTCTTCGATACTTCTTTCCTGGGATGCAGTCTGCGCGAAGTGCTAATGTCGTTTAAAAAGTAAGTCATTTTTATCCAGTACTCCACCTATTGCACAATAATGGGGGGTTATTTCGAAATAACACACCGAGTGTGATTAATAAGGGGCCTAATTTTAAAATAAGTAGTCCGCGTTTAGGGGTCATTTTAATAAAATATCGAAAAGCATGGTAACCATTTGGTAGGTGAGTTGCCCCGCCGCCCCTATCCCCGTATAAATTCATTGCAAAATACATTCGAATTCTAGAACATTAATTCTGCATCTTTGTGTGTTTGTTTGTGCGTCTGTTTTGGGCTTTTTTTTGGGGGGGTGGGGTGTTATAGAGTGTACATAGAAGCAAATTTTATTAGCTGTAATGTCATCATCATTTCACAAAACATGTGATCTTGGGTAGTAACAGGCCAAGGGGGAACCAGGGGACGTGCAGAAGACGGCTGAGAGAGCAGGATCGTGAGAGGGGTCTGTTATTCTATTAACCCCACCCCTTCCTATAACTTTTTAGCAAAGCGCCGGTTAAACAGCTTCACACACACACACACACATACACACACACACACATATATATATATATGTATATATATATATATATATATATATATATATATATATATATATATATATATATATATATATATATATATATATATATAGATCTAAAACATAGGGAGACCATGCCTTTAATATAGCACTTAGGGAGACCATTTGTATATTTTTTACCTTTGAGTTTAGAAAGACAAAAATTACCAAAAAATGTTCCTATACGTTGTAGATAATGGGTGTGATTATTTTCTTCTTGTCATATTAAGTAGCAAAAAATAAACAAAAAAGTTGGTCTACGTATTTTTTCTAGATTTTCCTTGGCATTTTAGGCGACCTGGCTAAAACCACGGAATTTCCCGGGTCTCCGTAAGTGTGTGGTTTAATGCTCTGTATATTTGGTCTCCCAAAGTAGCATATTTTGCTACTAGTTGGGTGTTTTTGAAGATTTATTTTAAACCTATGTTTATTATTATTGTTATTTGTTATGTATATGCATTGTGTATAAGTTATACGCATGTACGACAGCCTTGAGAGATGACACTATGCACATATTACCAATGACTGTGCCATTTAGTTCTACTTAGCATGCAAATATGTGCAAGATGCTTCATGTTTCTGGTTAAAATATTGTTACGTGACATTTAAACTCTGTAACATTACTTAGTAAAGAAAAGAATTGAAGTAGTAATTAATGATAAACAAAATGTCTCTTCAAGTTGAATATATGGTCGCCTTAAGTCGGTTTATACACCCATAAATATACAACCAGCAATAAGGAGGCCATATATTTTTCATGAATATGTGCAAGATTTTTATATTATTAAGACAAAAAAGTGCTAAATGTTATTTTAAATTCCTTAGAAATCATTTTGGTAGGCAAAAATAGAGTAATGAATATAAAAAAATGGCCTTTGAATTGTTTTGTATAGGTGTGAAGCATAGTCCCCTTAAATCGGTTTACACACTATATATATATATATAAAGTAGGGATACGTTTCATTACGTCATAATGTTTATTACGTCATAATGCATCTTGCTCTCAAGTGTTCGTTTCTTTGAAAAAATGCCTGTTTACAGTGATAAATTATCCTTTTCTTCAATTTCGTGCTAAACCATGTTTAAGCATGTTGAGCAGTTAAGGAAAAAATACTGGTTGCTATAATATTTTTAAATACATAATATATAGCGGATCTTAAATAAAAATGGCAGTTTTCTCCGGTCTCCTTAAAGCTGATTTTTTGGCACTAATGTTTATACAAGGTATAAAGTTTCGGATCAAATTGAAAGCTTGTTATCAAGTTTCAACACAAAAATTTAATTTTAAACCAAAGCATGTTATATTCGCTATGCCATAAAATCATTCGTTTTTAGTTTGCTGAGTAGTTTCGTAACGTTTAAACACGCTAAGAATTAAGGAGACCTACTTTTGGTCTCCCTAAATTTTTGGTCTCCCTAATACTGGTTTTTTAGCAAAAAAGGTCCCCGTATTGCTGGAGGTACACTTCTATATATATATACATACATAGTTTAAAAAGCATTTAAACTATTCTCTCTACTCTCTGACTTTGACTGTCGTGTACTTTGCATAGTCTTGCTGTATGAGTGACAGTAATTATGTATACTAGCAGTGACTCAGTTGCCAGGAGGTGCGGCAAATCAACAGGAGACTACAGGTCCTAGTACTTAGTGGTCGTTGAATAAGTTTATCTTAAAACGTCCTTTTACAATGCGATTTAAAGGGTGTGATCTTTAATATTGAAGTCAATTATTTTTTATCCTAAACACATAAAACGTAATTGAATTTTGGTCACGATCACATTTTTGCTACATATTTCAATCAGTTAATGTACAGTTTGTTCTACAGTATTAAATCAAATATATCAAGGACTATTCGAAATGATCAGAATTTACCTTGCGGCAAAGTAACTACTGTGGGTATACGTAGATAACCTCTTGTTTCTCCTGCCATAGCAATAGCACATAGCATTCCACTAATTGTTTTTACTTTTACAACTTCAAATCTCTTATACTGCAAAATGCCAAGATCAAGCTAATTTCTTTCTGTTTTATATTTGTGTCTTTCCATTATCCACGTATTTTCTCCTTTGTTTGATGAACTCGATAAAAAATAAGACTTCTAATTGATAGTTGATTGACAGTTCAGTTACAAGGAATTACCAAATTTCATCTTTTAATGAACTCAAAAACTTTAATATAAGCGAACAGGATGACAGAAGAAAGAGTTATTGTGATGCTTTAAATTACCACGATATACAAAACAATTAGCAGGACACAGAGAGATTTGAGAAGCAGCATTCATACAGTACTAACAGCGCTAGTAGAAGTACTCATTGATACAATATCGAAGATAGTAGTTACGCAATTAAGCCAGTAGTGCTTTATGCATACCGTCTCAGACCATTCTGTCGTTATTGTTTTTCTGATGGACAGATTAATGTGTTTGAAAAACTATTAGCTCTGGCAGACACTACGTAACGTCTCTTTATACAGCATTTCCAGAACTGACAGCCACTATATTGTAACTTCTTTTAGAAATGACATACCGGTGCTGATACAATGACCATGTCGGTGCTGATACAATGACCATTCCGGTGCAGATACAATGACCATGGCGGTGCTGATGCAATGACCATGCCGGTGCTGATGCAATGACCATGCCGGTGCCGATACAATGACCATGCAGGTGCTGATACAATAACCATGTCGGTGCTGATACAATGACCATGCCGGTGCTGATACAATGAATATGCCGGTGCTGATGCAATGATGATGCCGGTGCTGATGCATTGACCATGACGGTGCCGATACAATGACCATGCCGTTGCTGATTCAATGACCATGGCGGTGCTGATACAATGACCATGCTGGTGCTGATACAATGACCATGCCGGCACTAATACAATGGCCATGCCTGTGCTGATTCAATGACCATGGCGGTGCTGATACAATAAACATGCTGGCGCTGATACAATGACCATGCCGGCACTAATACAATGGCCATGTCGTTACTAATACAATGGCCATGCCTGAGCTGATACAACAATCAGGCCGTTGCTGATACAATGACCATGTCGGTGCTGATACAATGTCCATGTCGGTGCTGATACAATGACCATGCCGGTGCTGATGCAATGACCATTCCGGTGCTGATACAATGACCATGCCGGTACTGATACAATGACCATGCCGGTGCTGATGCAATGACCATGCAGGTGCTAATACAATGACCATGTCGATGCTGATGCAATGACCATGCCGGTGCTAATATAATGACCATGCCGGTGCTGATGCAGTGAGCATGCCGTTGCTGATACAATGACCATGCCGGTGTTGATACAATGACCGTAACGCTGCTGATAAAATGACCATGCCGGTGCTGATACAATGACATGCCGGTGCTGATGCAATGACCATGCCGGTGCTGATGCAATGACCTTGCCGGTGCTCATACAATGACCATTCCGATACTGATGCAATGACCATGCCAGTGCTGATATAATGACCATGCCGGGGCTGATGCAGTGACCGTGACGGTGCTGATACAATGACCATGCCGGTGCTCATACAATGACCGTGACGCTGCTGATACCATGACCATGCCGGTGCTGATACAATGACATGTCGGTGCTGATGCAATGATCATGCCGGTGCTGTTGCTATGACCATGCCGGTGCTGATACAATGACCATGCCGGTGCTGATGCAATGACCATTCCGGTGCTGATACAATGACTGTGCCGGTACTGATACAATGACCATGCCGTTGCTGATACAATGACTGTGATGGTGCTGATACAATGACCGTAACGGTGCTGATACACTGACCAAGCCGGTGCTGATACAATGACCATGTCGGTACTGATACAATGGCCATGCCTGAGCTGATACAACGATCAGGCCGGTGCTGATACAATGACCATGTCGGTGCTGATACAATTTCCATGTCGATGCTGAAACAATGACCATGCCCGTGCTGATGCAATGGCCATGCCGGTGCTGATACAATTACCATGCCGATACTGATACAATGACCATGCCGGTGCTGATGCAATGACCATGCCCGTGCTGATACAATGACCATGCCGATGCTGATGCAATGACCATTCCGGTGCTGATATAATGACCATGCCGGTGCTGATGCAGTGAGTATGCCGTTGCTGATACAATGACCATGCCGGTGTTGATACAATAACCGTGACGCTGCTGATACAATGACCATGCCGGTGCTGATACAATGACATGCCGGTGCTGATGAAATGATCATGCCGGTGCTGATGCAATGATCTTGCCGGTGCTGATACAATGACCATGGCGATGCTGATCCAATGACCATGCCGGTGATGATATAATGACCATGCCGGTGTTGATGCAGTGTCCCTGACGGTGCTGATACAATGGACATGCCTGAGCTGATACAAGGATCATCCCGTGCTGGTACAATGACCATGTCGGTGCTGATGCAATGGCCATGTCGGTGCTGATACAATGACCATGCTGGTGCTGATGCAATGACCATTCCGGTGCTGAAACAATGACCATGCCGGTACTGATACAATGACCATGCCGGTGCTGATACAATGACTGTAACGGTACTGATACAATGACCGTAACGGTGCTGATGCAATGGCCAAGCCGGTGCTGATGTAATGACCATGCCGGTGCTGACACAATATCCATGCCGTTGCTGATACAATGACCATGCCGGAGCTGATGCAATGACCATGCCGGTGCTGATACAATGACCATGCTGGTGCAAATACAATGACCATGCAGGTGCTGAAACAATAACCATGCCGGTGCTGATACAATGAGCATGCCGGTGCTGATGCAATGACCATGACGGTGCCGATAAAATGAGCATGCCGTTGCTGATTCAATGACCATGGCGGTGCTGATACAATGACCATGCTGGTGCTGATACAATGACCATGCCGGTATTGATACAATGACCATGCCGGAGCTGATACAATGACCATGCCGGTACTGATACAATGGACATGCCTGAGCTGATACAACGATCAGCCCGTGCTGATACAATGACCATGCCGTTGCTGATTCAATGACCATGGCGGTGCTGATACAATGACCATGCTGGTGCTGATACAATGACCATGCCGGCACTTATACAATGGCCATGCTGGTGCTGATACAACGATCAGGCCGGAGCTGATACAATGACCATGCCGGAGCTGAGACAATGACCATGCCGGTACTGATACAATAGACATGCCTGAGCCGACACTACGATCAGCCCGTGCTGATACAATGACCATGCCGGTACTGATACAATGACCATGCCGGTACTGATACAATGACCATGCCGGTGCTGATACAATGACCATGCCGGTGCTGATGCATTGACCATTCCGGTGCTGATACAATGACCATGCCGGTACTGATTCTATGACCATGCCGGTGCTGATACAATGACCGTGACGGTGCTGATACAATGACCGTAACGGTGCTGATGCAATGACCATGCAGGTGCTGATACAATGACCATGGCGGTGCTGATACAATGACCGTAACGGTGCTAATACAATGACCATGCCGGTGCAGATACAATGACCATGCCGGCACTAATACAATGGCCATGCCTGTGCAGATTCAATGACCATGGCGGTGCTGATACAATAAACATGCTGGTGCTGATACAATGACCATGCCGGCACTAATACAATGGCCATGTCGTTACTAATACAATGGCCATGCCTGAGCTGATACAACAATCAGGCCGTTGCTGATACAATGACCATGTCGGTGCTGATACAATGTCCATGTCGGTGCTGATACAATGACCATGCCGGTGCTGATGCAATGACCATTCCGGTGCTGATACAATGACCATGCCGGTACTGATACAATGACCATGCCGGTGCTGATGCAATGACCATGCAGGTGCTAATACAATGACCATGTCGATGCTGATGCAATGGCCATGCCGGTGCTAATATAATGACCATGCCGGTGCTCATACAATGACCGTGACGCTGCTGATACCATGACCATGCCGGTGCTGATGCAATGACCATTCCGGTGCTGATACAATGACCATGCCGGTACTGATACAATGACCATGCCGGTGCTGATGCAATGCCATGCAGGTGCTAATACAATGACCATGCCGGGGCTGATGCAGTGACCGTGACGGTGCTGATACAATGACCATGCCGGTGCTCATACAATGACCGTGACGCTGCTGATACCATGACCATGCCGGTGCTGATACAATGACATGTCGGTGCTGATGCAATGATCATGCCGGTGCTGTTGCTATGACCATGCCGGTGCTGATACAATGACCATGCCGGTGCTGATGCAATGACCATTCCGGTGCTGATACAATGACTGTGCCGGTACTGATACAATGACCATGCCGTTGCTGATACAATGACTGTGATGGTGCTGATACAATGACCGTAACGGTGCTGATACACTGACCAAGCCGGTGCTGATACAATGACCATGTCGGTACTGATACAATGGCCATGCCTGAGCTGATACAACGATCAGGCCGGTGCTGATACAATGACCATGTCGGTGCTGATACAATTTCCATGTCGATGCTGAAACAATGACCATGCCCGTGCTGATGCAATGGCCATGCCGGTGCTGATACAATTACCATGCCGATACTGATACAATGACCATGCCGGTGCTGATGCAATGACCATGCCCGTGCTGATACAATGACCATGCCGATGCTGATGCAATGACCATTCCGGTGCTGATATAATGACCATGCCGGTGCTGATGCAGTGAGTATGCCGTTGCTGATACAATGACCATGCCGGTGTTGATACAATAACCGTGACGCTGCTGATACAATGACCATGCCGGTGCTGATACAATGACATGCCGGTGCTGATGAAATGATCATGCCGGTGCTGATGCAATGATCTTGCCGGTGCTGATACAATGACCATGGCGATGCTGATCCAATGACCATGCCGGTGATGATATAATGACCATGCCGGTGTTGATGCAGTGTCCCTGACGGTGCTGATACAATGGACATGCCTGAGCTGATACAAGGATCATCCCGTGCTGGTACAATGACCATGTCGGTGCTGATGCAATGGCCATGTCGGTGCTGATACAATGACCATGCTGGTGCTGATGCAATGACCATTCCGGTGCTGAAACAATGACCATGCCGGTACTGATACAATGACCATGCCGGTGCTGATACAATGACTGTAACGGTACTGATACAATGACCGTAACGGTGCTGATGCAATGGCCAAGCCGGTGCTGATGTAATGACCATGCCGGTGCTGACACAATATCCATGCCGTTGCTGATACAATGACCATGCCGGAGCTGATGCAATGACCATGCCGGTGCTGATACAATGACCATGCTGGTGCAAATACAATGACCATGCAGGTGCTGAAACAATAACCATGCCGGTGCTGATACAATGAGCATGCCGGTGCTGATGCAATGACCATGACGGTGCCGATAAAATGAGCATGCCGTTGCTGATTCAATGACCATGGCGGTGCTGATACAATGACCATGCTGGTGCTGATACAATGACCATGCCGGTATTGATACAATGACCATGCCGGAGCTGATACAATGACCATGCCGGTACTGATACAATGGACATGCCTGAGCTGATACAACGATCAGCCCGTGCTGATACAATGACCATGCCGTTGCTGATTCAATGACCATGGCGGTGCTGATACAATGACCATGCTGGTGCTGATACAATGACCATGCCGGCACTTATACAATGGCCATGCTGGTGCTGATACAACGATCAGGCCGGAGCTGATACAATGACCATGCCGGAGCTGAGACAATGACCATGCCGGTACTGATACAATAGACATGCCTGAGCCGACACTACGATCAGCCCGTGCTGATACAATGACCATGCCGGTACTGATACAATGACCATGCCGGTACTGATACAATGACCATGCCGGTGCTGATGCATTGACCATTCCGGTGCTGATACAATGACCATGCCGGTACTGATTCTATGACCATGCCGGTGCTGATACAATGACCGTGACGGTGCTGATACAATGACCGTAACGGTGCTGATGCAATGACCATGCAGGTGCTGATACAATGACCATGGCGGTGCTGATACAATGACCGTAACGGTGCTAATACAATGACCATGCCGGTGCAGATACAATGACCATGGCGGTGCTGATGCAATGACCATGCCGGTGCTGATGCAATGACCATGCCGGTGCTGATATTATGACCATGCCGGTGCTGATACAATGACCGTGACGGTGCTGATACAATGACCGTAACGGTGCTGATACAATGACCATGCCGGTGCTGATGCAATGACCTTGCCGTTGCTGATACAATGACCATGCCGGTGATGATGCAATGACCATGCCGGTGCTGATAAAATGACCATGCCGGTGCTGATGCAATGACCATGCCGGTGCTGATACAATGACATGCCGGTGCTAATACAATGCCCATGCCGGTGCTGATGCAATGACCATGCCGGTGCTGATACAATGACATGCCGGTGCTGATACAATGACCGTGACGGTGCTGATACAATGACCATGGCGGTGCAGATACAATGACCATGGCGGTGCTGATGCAATGACCATGCCGGTGCTGATGCAATGACCATGCCGGTGCTGATAAAATGACCATGCCGGTGGTGATACAATGACCGTGACGGTGCTGATACAATAACCGTAACGGTGCTGATACAATGACAATGCCGGTGCTGATGCAATGACCATGCTGGTGCTGATGCAATAACCGAGCCGGTGCTGATGCAATGACCATGCCGGTGCTGATGCAATGACCATGCCGGTGCTGATGCAATAACCACGCCGGTGCTGATACCATGACCATGCTGTTGCTGATACAATGACCATGCCGGCACTGATACAAGGGCCATGCCTGTGCTGATACAACGATCAAGCCGGTGGTGACACAATGGCCATTCCGGAGCTGATACAATGACCATGCCGGTACTGATACAATGCCATGCCTGAGCTCATACAACGATCAGGCCGGTGCTGATACAACAACCATGTCGGTGCTGATACAATGACCAAGTCGGTGCTGATACAATGACCATGACGGTGCTGATGCAATGACCATTCCGGTGCTGATACAATGACCATGCCGGTACTGATGCTATGACCATGCCGGTGCTGATACAATGACCATGAAGGTGCTGATACAATGACCATGCCGGTGCTGATACAATGACCATACCGGTGCTGATGCAATGACCATGCCGGTGCTGATGCAATGACCATGCCGGTGCTGATACAATGACCATGCCGGTTCTGATACAATGACCGTGACGGTGCTGATACAATGACCGTAACGGTGCTGATACAATGACCATGCCGGTGCTGATGCAATGACCATGCCGTTGCTGATACAATGACAATGCCGATGCTGATGCAATGACCACGCCGGTGCTGATACAATGACCATGCCGGTGCTGATGCAATGATCATGCCGGTGGTGATGCAATGACCATGCCGGTGCTGATACAATGGCCATGCTGGTGTTGATGCAATGACCATGCCGGTGCTGATGCAATGACCATGCCGGTGCTGGTACAATGACATGCCGGTGCTAATACAATGCCCATGCCGGTGCTGATGCAATGACCATGCCGGTGCTGATACAATGACATGCCGGTGCTGATACAATGACCGTGACGGTGCTGATACAATGACCATGGCGGTGCAGATACAATGACCATGGCGGTGCTGATGCAATGACCATGCCGGTGCTGATGCAATGACCATGCCGGTGCTGATACAATGACCATGCCGGTGGTGATACAATGACCGTGACGGTGCTGATACAATAACCGTAACGGTGCTGATACAATGACGATGCCGGTGCTGATGCAATGACCATGCTGGTGCTGATGCAATAACCAAGCCGGTGCTGATGCAATGACCATGCCGGTGCTGATGCAATGACCATGCCGGTGCTGATGCAATAACCACGCCGGTGCTGATACAATGACCATGCTGTTGCTGATACAATGACCATGCCGGCACTGATACAAGGGCCATGCCTGTGCTGATACAACGATCAAGCCGGTGGTGACACAATGGCCATTCCGGAGCTGATACAATGACCATGCCGGTACTGATACAATGCCATGCCTGAGCTCATACAACGATCAGGCCGGTGCTGATACAACAACCATGTCGGTGCTGATACAATGACCAAGTCGGTGCTGATACAATGACCATGACGGTGCTGATGCAATGACCATTCCGGTGCTGATACAATGACCATGCCGGTACTGATGCTATGACCATGCCGGTGCTGATACAATGACCATGAAGGTGCTGATACAATGACCATGCCGGTGCTGATACAATGACCATGCCGGTGCTGATGCAATGACCATGCCGGTGCTGATGCAATGACCATGCCGGTGCTGATACAATGACCATGCCGGTTCTGATACAATGACCGTGACGGTGCTGATACAATGACCGTAACGGCGCTGATACAATGACCATGCCGGTGCTGATGCAATGACCATGCCGTTGCTGATACAATGACCATGCCGATGCTGATGCAATGACCACGCCGGTGCTGATACAATGACCATGCCGGTGCTGATGCAATGATCATGCCGGTGGTGATGCAATGACCATGCCGGTGCTGATACAATGGCCATGCTGGTGTTGATGCAATGACCATGCCGGTGCTGATGCAATGACCATGCCGGTGCTGATACAATGACATGCCGGTGCTAATACAATGCCCATGCCGGTGCTGATGCAATGACCATGCCGGTGCTGATACAATGACATGCCGGTGCTGATACAATGACCGTGACGGTGCTGATACAATGACCATGGCGGTGCAGATACAATGACCATGGCGGTGCTGATGCAATGACCATGCCGGTGCTGATGCAATGACCATGCCGGTGCTGATACAATGACCATGCCGGTGGTGACACAATGACCGTGACGGTGCTGATACAATAACCGTAACGGTGCTGATACAATGACAATGCCGGTGCTGATGCAATGATCATGCTGGTGCTGATGCAATAACCAAGCCGGTGCTGATGCAATGACCATGCCGGTGCTGATGCAATGACCATGCCGGTGCTGATGCAATAACCACGCCGGTGCTGATACAATGACCATGCTGTTGCTGATACAATGACCATGCCGGCACTGATACAAGGGCCATGCCTGTGCTGATACAACGATCAAGCCGGTGGTGACACAATGGCCATTCCGAAGCTGATACAATGACCATGCCGGTACTGATACAATGCCATGCCTGAGCTCATACAACGATCAGGCCGGTGCTGATACAACGACCATGTCGGTGCTGATACAATGACCAAGTCGGTGCTGATACAATGACCATGACGGTGCTGATGCAATGACCATTCCGGTGCTGATACAATGACCATGCCGGTACTGATGCTATGACCATGCCGGTGCTGATACAATGACCATGAAGGTGCTGATACAATGACCATGCCGGTGCTGATACAATGACCATGCCGGTGCTGATGCAATGACCATGCCGGTGCTGATGCAATGACCATGCAGGTGCTGATACAATGACCATGCCGGTGCTGATACAATGACCGTGACGGTGCTGATACAATGACCGTAACGGTGCTGATACAATGACCGTGACGGTGCTGATACAATGACCATGCCGGTGCAGATACAATGACCATGCCGGTGCTGATGCAATGACCATGCCGGTGCTGATACAATGACCATGCCGGTTCTGATACAATGACTGTGACGGTGCTGATACAATGACCGTAACGGTGCTGATACAATGACCATGCCGGTGCTGATGCAATGACCATGCCGTTGCTGATACAATGACCATGCCGATGCTGATGCAATGACCACGCCGGTGCTGATACAATGACCATGCCGGTGCTGATGCAATGATCATGCCGGTGGTGATGCAATGACCATGCCGGTGCTGATACAATGGCCATGCTGGTGTTGATGCAATGACCATGCCGGTGGTGATACAATGACCATGGCGGTGCTGATGCAGTGAGCATGCCGGTGCTGATGCAATGACCATGCCGGTGCTGATACAATGGCCATGCTGGTGTTGATGCAATGACCATGCCGGTGCTGATACAATGGCCATGCCAGTGCTGATACAATGACATGCCGGTGCTGATACAATGACCATGAGGGAATTTTTATCAATATCGTCAGACAGACAAAAAGAAAAATGTCCCGAATCTTGTTGAGGAAAATTAGGTGGTATTGTTCTCCTCTTTTTTAGCAAGTTACCTGACCTCACTTATTTTTGTGCGGAGATGAATAAGAAAGAAAGATTTTAATATTCAGTTCAAATTAACTTAATGTCAAGATAGCGGGATAACTCTCTATTTTCAGCTCGTCCTGGTCAGTTGTAAATCATTGCAACTGATCATTTAGTGCAGTAAGTTTGAAAAAAAAATAATTTGGGATCCAATTATAACGCTCATGAATACGGACTTGAGAACTAGTGTGACAACATATTTTTCCACAGTGACAGAAACAAGGACGTCAAAATCTCTGTCAAGAACAGACAAACAGAACAAAGAAAGTGTTAGAATGTGAATCAAGCCGGCAGGCAGATAGCCTAAAGCATGACTGTGCCTCACAGGCAGGACAATAATTCATTTTCGGCACAGAAGGACAAAAACAGATGTTCATTTGAGAGCGAGTACGGATAAGAAGTGCCGCGTATGAATACAACAATGTTCCATGGATTGTAATGCCATAGTTATTACAAAAACATGATTCGGGAGAGTTAAACAACATCATCTGCATAAAAATATCAACACTTGACGTAAAATAACATCAATTGTCTCTAATTATCACTTTGATTTTCTTCTTTAGTTTTCTTTTGAGATGCTCAGTTGTCTAAAATCAATGGTTTCCATGATACTAAGAAGCTGTTTTCCCTTGATTTTGTTTTTCTTGTGAGTCAGTATTCTTTGTGAAATGCATCTGCATTTCTTTTGAATGTCATCAGCCATTTTTACGTTTTCCCTTTAATTTTGTCAATATTTTTGTGTTTTCCACGAGCATTTCATGTGAATTTTCAAGTATTTTCTGCTATCCAAAGCTACATAAGGGCATCCACCCTTTGCATCATTCACTGCCGTATGATTGACCTTTGATCACGTGATGTTAGTTGTTATTCTAGAAAGATTCAGTGCAATGCACAACTTTCAAATCACAGCCACAATACAGTTAGAAATTGTTTCTTTTTAACTTTTACTGGAAACATAAGCGTAATGCACTTCACATATTACGAATCTTTGACTTTTCGTATGTTTTCCTATTTTGTTTTTAAATACTGAATGTCGCTTGTTTCCACTTGACCATGCAGCCTGCTTCTGTCTTTTTGCGATAAGGCAGCGCTACATCGTTTTAAACCTTAGTTATGTAACGTTTTGCGATAAGACAGTGATACATTGTTTTACACCTTAGTTATGTAACGTTTTGCGATAAGGCAGCGCTACATTGTTTTACACCTTAGTTATGTAACGTTTTGCGATAAGGCAGCGCCACATTGTTTTACACCTTAGTTATGTAACGTTTTGCGATAAGGCAGCGCTACATTGTTTTACACTTTAGTTATGTAACGTTTTGCGATAAGACCCCCCCCCCCGTGATACATTGTTTTAGACGTTAGTTCTGTAACGTTTAGGCTAATCTGTAGTTTTCTAGCAATTTAGGCAAACGTTTTTGCCTAAAAAGGTTTCCAGAAAACTTAGGCTATGTAACGTAGGAAGAGGACATTTAACACAGGTATAGAGAATAATGAGACCTTGTAGAATCCGCAATTTTTTAACCTGACCTCAAAGTTCAAGGTCAAAATGAAGTCGAAATATTTTTAAACCCATATTTATCGCGAAAAATGGTTAGAAATATTGACCAAACCCCGTATTTGATCACATATCCAGTTTAAGTAGACGGTAACCTCGCAATATGAACCTTAACCTTGAGGTCGTTAAGGTCAAAAACGGGAAATTAACCATTATCTGGAAACGGTTAGAGATAGAGCAATTTTGAGCTAATTTTTAGCTCCTTTGGGTCTAACAGATTTTACATAAGAAGTATCTCTGTGAGTCTGACCTTCTCTGTCAAGGTCAAAGCGGAAACTGACTATTATCTTAAAAACGTTTGGAAGCAGAGCCATTTGCGCCTAAACGAATCTACACCAGAGATACTTTGATGAACTTGATATTCATTGAACTTTCTGTAACACACACATTTTCTATTGTGTTTTTGTCCAAATGGGTCCTCCTGCACTATCTGGGTCTAACTTTATTGTGTTGCCGAATTCAAGCGAGACTTTATGTTTTATTTACATTCCAAATGTTTGTGTTTAATACATTAAAATTTGTAATTTGATATTCTTTTTATTCGCTCAGATTCAACAAAATATTTCTCATTAACTGTGAATTTTAGTATCAAGTTACATATTTATGAGCATGCAGCCAAGTGCCTATTTACATATTTTATAATAACATGCTTACTAAAGTGGCTGCTATATCTGCCTGTGTGTACATATAAGTCACATCTGCACTTAAAGTTTCAGAAACAATTCTTACAAAGCATTTAATAAGTTGAAAACAAAGATTCCAAATCACGACTCCGAGAATATTGTGTCGTTATCTGTCAATGAGAAGGTCAACCAATGGTACATAAACGACATGTCACAGCAACGTACGAACGGGATTATAATCAAGAACACATGCGATTATTTGTATTTCAATTTTCACGTTTATTGTGCCTCAGGAAAAGTAAGTTTCCCATATTATTGTTATTTTAATTATTATTATTATTATTACTATTATTATTATTAAAATATAGGACAAAAAAGAATAACCAACCACGGTCTACTTAACTAATTATATTATTAATTTTAGTGTTAGTATTAGCATTATTAAATTATATGAAAACTTGTTCTTTATACACAAAAGAAACAGCCAACCACGGTTTTCCAAAAAATATACTAAAAATATGCTCTGCTAACTTACTAAGATACATTTTGAATCGTTTAAAGCATTCTTCTTTTAACGGATCAATGCATATGATAATTGAGAGAATTAAGTAAACTTGAAGCGGAAGGGTCTGTCAGTCTTCAAAGTGACAGGGATGTTCGTCTGTCAGTCTTCAAAGTGACAGGGATGTTCGTCTGTCAGTCTTCAAAGTGACAGGGATGTTCATCTGTCAGTCTTCAAAGTGACAGGGATGTTCGTCTGTCAGTCTTCAAAGTGACAGGGATGTTGGACTGAAGACTGCACATGATGACGTAGACTCAGTCCCATAAAACCGCTTAATTCCGAAACACAGCTAATAAAAGCATGCCTTTTTGCAAAACAGTTGTTGTGCGATACTTATTAATTTGTTCTACGATATACTTTCAGACTGAAAGAGCGTCGCATATAGGTTGAAACTCTGTGTCATATACAGAGAAATTATATTTTATACAACGATTATGTATTTGTTTGTATCAATGAGTGCACTTTAACTTAGAAACTTTTTTTACCTGCATAAATTTTATATCCAGTAGGAATTTTGTCACGGCGCCAAACAAAAAACACATAATAAGGAACTGCGGATATAGTAACAAAGAGACCTCCATAAATAACGTCACTTGGTCGGTTAAAAGCCGTGGTAATTGCAAGAAAAGACATGCAAATCAGAAATATACCTGGCAGCAACAATGAAAACTGTAATACAAACATTATAGTGAAAGGTTCGTACACACTACATGAGTTTCACCAAATTTTCAAGCTCGATATTTCTTGAAATTAAATCCAGTATTTCACTTGACACCCTTAATGTAATTTTCACTGGAAAGTGACCATCCCTTACCTTAATATATTCTTTGAAACAGAGACATTCTTTTCAGATATTTGACCTTACAACATGTTGTGAACGTTGTAGTTCCTAGACAGTTCTTAGTTTAATGTTTCTCAATTTAATTAAATACTCTTTAGACAGTATCAAAATCTTTGTCGTGAGGTTAATAAAAGCGTCATAATAGAAGCATTTTCCCGTTGCTTATGCCTCTTGACGCAATATAATTTTGTGGTATTTACCCGAACAGGTCTGACTAAATATGGTTTTTTTATTCTTAAGTATATCATTCCTGCAATGACTAGTATAGTTGTCACTGACGAGAGGAAAACAGTATAATTAAGCAGCATGTATAGATCACCAATCAAACACAGTGGTACCGCCAAAACGCACTGTAAATTATAAATTATAATAACATTAAAATTTGAGAATAAAGGAATGCATCATGAAAAGTATAATAGAGAAACTTCGTCCTAACGTCACAAATGTTTGATTATGTGTTTGTTCCTAATGTTTAGTCAACATAGTATGGGTAGTGTTAAATAGGTTTTCCATTGTCTGTCTTTGTCCAAGTTACAAAATGTAAATTGAAACAATGTTTTAGCAAGCTTGAGGAAGAACTTTCCTTGTGTTATAATATCCAGCTATCCTTTGCTTTGCCAAAAATATGGTACCTGAAAAAGAACTGATGTTATCGGTGTTCGGAATCTGAGGCTGACATGAGACAAGCAAACTGGCAAATGTCCGGTTTCTGCTCCAACATATGAGAGTCTAAAACAAAGCAGTATCTACAAGAACATAGTAAACTAGAGCTACACTCTTCTATACGAAATATCAAACTTTTTTCGTGTTCTTAACATTCATATAAAACAAAATGGCCTGATGCAATTGACATTTGAGTGCAATAAGGTAAGCCAGCGGTAATTGTTGGGGAGATCGTTGGTGGTATTTGGTCTTCAAAGGAAAGGGGTTCGATTTAAGCGGCAGCAGAGTAGCAAAGAGGAGGGAGAGAAAGGAGTACGATTAGTGAGAAAATTAAAAACATTAGGTTTAAAGAGCTATGGCGGTGTTTCAAAATTATAAGCAACCAGTGTGTGTTTGCTTGTGCGCGTGTGTAGGTATGTATGTAAATGTAAACAATTTCAAAAATACTGCTGTTCCTATACGTCTGGTCCTTTCGTTTTAAAATTTGGCAGGAATTATTCATGGCTAATCCTGGCCATTTCAAAATTTAAGAAAACACTAAAAATGCTACTCTTTATTAAATCCTGCAAACATTCTGATAAAAATATTCCCTTGAAGTTTCTCTGTAGTGACAGAAAACGGTCATATTTTATACACTCACAAAGGGCCCCCTTTTTGACGCTTCTTCACAAGTCGTCAGGTGTGGAGGCAGTAAGACTAGTGGTTAGTGTTGTCACTTGCAAAGCAAAAGGTCCTGATTTCATGCCCCGCTCAAGGCGTACTTTTTCAGTGTCTGCCTTCATGGGCCATACTTTCAGTAACGTTTCAGTTATTGTGTTTTAATATCCCAAGCATTATTTGATGTTACGATAATTAAGTTGTATAAGAACTGAAACCATTAATCTTGTCTGCATAATAACGAAATCTAGGCAAAAACACACTTAAGTGTTAGAGCTTAGAATATAAGACGATTAAGTCTTTCATTCACTATGAAAACACTTAAGTGTTCACTGTCGATTTTAGCGTGTGAACGATCTGAAAGCTAACACTGCAATGATCAGTTAGCTGGGCACGGCATCTCCCGTTATTCTATAGTGAGTCACGTTCGATAGTTACGTTTTAATTTGACTTGCGCAAAATTATATGAAAGAACTCAGTCTAGGAAAGTTCTTTCTTTCTTTCTTTAAGAGAAGCACAAACAATGCTCTTTTTCCTACATATCCAGTCCAATGTTGTAGATGAGGTCTTGCACGAAATCTAAATTTTGTCAACACTCTGCAATTTGTCCTTTCACATTTTTTAATGTCTTAGCTTTTACGTCTGTGCGATGTCCACGGGCATTCCTATGTATTTTGGCCATACTACAAAATAACCGTTATTGGTTTTTTAACCTCACATACAGGAAACAAACACGATCTGTTTATGTAACACCTAACTGTTCACTGTTAAATTAGTTATAAGGCCACTGATGCTCGCTTATCGCTTATGTTAGGTATAAACTTGCCGATAAAATACATTTCAGGCATCTTTTCCCTCCAAATTTCAGAGGCCAGCAGGATGGATGCCCCCTTCCCCGACCCTCGGCTGCTGTGACAAAATGCCCTAATATTTTAGAAAAGCTTTTGAATAATATATATTCAACATATTATGGGAGCACTATTACCTTGATGTGAAAAGAGTCCCTGAATTCAAACTTCCAATACATGCAAAGGCCACGCCGATAGGCACAGTCCATGTAAACATACCCATGGCTTCTCTTGCGAACATCTGTAAATGTCTCGTTTTAGAAGTTAAACACTAGTTATTGTGAAAAAATAAGCATTAGCTTTATGTCAAGAATGTATCTTTCTAAAAAAAATAACATAAAAGGTATTTATTCAAAAATAAAACAGAGGTCTAGAATAATTTCTTCAGTAAAATGTAATTTAAATTAAATATAGAAATATTAAAGTTAAAAAAAACGTGCTGCAATATAATTATTACATTTTAGTGTTTCAAAAACGACAATAACAGTCAAAGGTATGTTCTACAACGTCTGTTTGATTTAGTAAAAGTTTTGTTGCGAAAAGCGATTGGGTTCAATTTAATTCTTAGCGACCTGGATGCATGCTACAATTAAAACACTTAGTGTACATTTTATTGAAAGGACAGATCTCAGAGTTACCTCGGCAACAGCTGGAGCGGACGACACTGCGATTGGACCCAACACAGTAAGATATGAAAGATTTGCCATTACATACACAACAGTAATAATAAACATTGATATAACAATTGCTCGAGGAAGGATTCTGAAATATTTCAATAAATATTGATATAATACATCTTCGTATATAGCAATATGTTGCTGCATTTTATTACCTTATCAACTAATACTCCACATATCGATCAAACAAAGTAAATTAGACCAAAAGTCAGTTGTATACTTACTTGTATGGGTTTTTCAATTCATCCAAGAGACCATTAAGAGCAAACCTGTTAATAAAAGACAATATCGTTTAAAATTAAAATGTATAACTTGTTTTACTCCGACTGTTCCTCATATTATAAATATTTAACACATGTGAAAAATAAGTTTCAGAGTGAGTTTCTAAAGCAAAACTGGTCTCGTAGTCTTAAAATGTCAGCTTCTTACCAGCCCCCGTATGCCCATATGGCAGAATACACAGCTAAACAAATATCACTTGCTCTCATTGACGTGTCTTTAAACATCTTAGAAAATGTCACGTATTGTTCGTATCCTGAAAAAAACACTCAAGTATTTTTAGTCTAATATCTATCAAGAGACCTCATAATAGCTAAAAAAATACATCAATTGATTATATATATGTATATATATATATATATATATATATATATATATATATATATATATATATATATATATATATATATATATATATATATATATATTTAAATCTTTAATGGAAGTTTTAATACGCAATAAAGCCAGTTAGACACAAGGGTGTATAAGTGATGCTACATTCTATGTAGCCTTAAATACATATTACACAATGTCAAGAAACCTGAGTACGAAAATGAACTTTGTTATCATTATAAAAGAGTATAATAGCACATTTAAATAGGAGTATATGAATATATGTACCTGATGCAAGACGATATGCGCCAATAACTGCTATAGTGATGAGTATAGATGCAGCAATTAATGTAGTCACAATTTGTAGATTAGCAGACCATCTGACATTCACAATATTAATGAATGTCGTTAGAACTGAAATTAAAATCCAAAGATTCTTCTTAACTTTAAATTTGCAAAGAATTTAGAAAAAACCATGACAAACGCAGATTTACCTTTGTGAAATGCACATGAATTGAAAAGGAGGATAGCTTTAAAGGCTACATATGATACAAAAATATTTTCGTATTTCGTCGCTGGAACAAACCTTTTTAAATGAAATAACCTCCTACATGTCATATAAAAAGTGGATTATAACAATGCTATATTTTTTTGATGTAACCTTGTAAATTGCTAATTTGCAATAAAATTATTCATAATTTACTTATAACCTATGTTTTGTAATATAAATATGCTTCTTCAGTTCATGGATTAAAAAGGAAATTATTTACGCAATAAAGAGATTGCCAAACATTTAACGGATACCTCTGGCGGATTGCACTCATGGTAGAATGGCTGTAAGATGTACCGCGCAAAAACGAGTAGTTTTAACGCAGCGGCTGCTGGTCTTTCCAAGAAAGTAACTGTCCACAAGTGCCAAAATGGAACAAAATCGCAATAAATTTCTCTTAGATATATATAATTACTGCCAGACCTGGGAAAAGTAGTTCCTAGCTCAACATAGCACAATGCTCCAATTGTCGACAATACTCCCGCAAAGATCCACACAAAGAGCGCCAAACCAATACTTCCGGTTCCTCTGATAACACCACCAGGTGAAATATAAATTCCCGCACCGATAATCATTCCACATACTATAGCTACTCCATCAGCCAATTTCAATTGTCTGCTAAGCCGAGTATTATTATGTTGGTTGTCCGATTGTTTTTCATATTTGGAGTATTTTTGTTTAATAGTATTCATTTTTTGAAGCTTAGAAACGTTCTTAATTTTAAAAGAGCTGAACTTCTCTATTCTACTTGTTTAATGTGTTCCTCCACTAGACACGTTATGTTGAAGCTGCTGTTAATAACTGATAGACAGGTTAATTATATGTTTTATTCTTTAATAATGACACTTTCGTTGTTGGTTTGTTTCGGTAATGCCTTGTTTAATTCCAGCTGAATACTGTTCACGTTCTCACTTTACGGAAATATGCTCGAGGTTTCTTGAAAGCTGTTATTTTCTTATCAGAATGTCTTTGGTGTCGTCATACCATAAAATCCATGTCTGTGGTTTGGATGTTGCCCTCTGGCTAAAGCATCATCAAAGTCCCCAGGTTTACCGATGCTCTCAACGCTTATATAACTCGTATACAAGACCTTATCACCGTGGTAAATTGACAGATCAAGTAAAAATCAATCAGACCATATGCTGAACGTCTTCGCGTCAGTTTAGATTAATCACTTCTCTTCACAAAAGATGCTGGTATGCTAAAACAGCGTGGAGATGAGTGGTATAACTTTAAAGACACAGCATAAAGGTGAACGTACGCTTTGGATACGCTCTGTTGTTTGTTTTTGTTGCTTCCCAAATATATATATATATTTACTGATGCTTGACACTTCTATTTCTAGGGTTAATTGAAGGTCTCTATGATTTTTCAGTTCTATGTTCTGTTGTTGAGTGATCCTTCTCTTTATTCGTGATTGATATTGTGAAACTATATTCCATGTGCATTGATTATTTTTTCCCTTTAAAAAGAATATCATAATAAATATGTGTTGGATGAGGTTGTACTATGAAGTTATTTCACAGCTTGACTACACTTGTACATTGCTACTTGGCTTTGTGTGTGGAGAGAAAGAAAACAATCAGACCAGTGACTTTTGATTTTGCATATTGTTTGATAGATCTTGGTAGATTGCTGAATGTAGCGCAAACCACCGTATATTTGTTAGTGTGATAAAAATCCGATATCTTTTGCTGTCGCAGCCGGTGTTAGTGTTAAAATCAAGGTTAAATGCTGTTAGAAGATGTGAAGCTACCGCGTACAGTAGAGCCTCTCTTATGTGGACAGGCGTGGCTCTGTTCAGTCAGCTACGGTCATAAACGCTCCGATTAACAAAGTTTTCTAAGCTAGTTATATATATAAAGACTTGATTTTGGGGATTCGATGGCCACTGGTGTGAGTCTGGATTTGATTAGAGTAAGGTGGGGCAAGAGGCCCCTCTTAAGCGCGATTTGCTATGAAATTTTATTGAGTTGAGATATGTTCCTTATGTTTTGGTTGGTGTTCAACCTCAAATCTCTCCACCTCCACAATAGGGAATCAGTTATTAAAACTTTTTACTTTTCATGAAAAAACTAAATAAAATATTTTTGACCTTAGTGGGCCTTTTGCCCCATACCATACCAGTGCCACATACACATACATAAAAATACATACATATATATATATATATATATATATATATATATATATATATATATATATATATATATATATATATATATATATATATATATATAGTAATTTTCTCGCATAAATAAAGGTTCACTTGGTGACATTAAAATGATTCTGTTAGCAGGTTGTTGTGTAGTGTTCTAATCTACAGTTTGTTACTTGTTTTGTTAACCCTCACCTCCCTCGAAGCTGGATTCCTTTCAACTGTCATAATCCATGGCGCGTTGTGCAAAGTTGCCCCCCCCCACCCTCCATCCCCCTCGGGGTTGGATTTTGCTCGGAGGACAAAAAAGCTCATCAGCTCGCCAGCTGACGATTGTGAACATGTGCTATGCTACATCGTGTTTTATGTCTCTGAATAATAGTGGTGAGAGTAATAGTGAGGCGATACATGCTAATCGGCTTACGAATGGCGAGTGCTGGGGCATCACTTTGACTGGTTGTCACAAATTTGGGGTTCGGAAAAATGTGTAAGATATTCGGGGAATGGAACATTTTTCCTGTCGATTTACCCCCAAACCTTTTCTTTGTAGATGGTAACATTAAATACTTTGAGGGGTGTAATTGGCCCACCGACCCCACCCCAGTCCCGCTCCTCTCACAGAAGCAGTCTATTATTTCCAGTGACATTTCACCAGTCAAGTTGTTGTCCAACAGCCAACTTCTACCGTGGTCTGTTGTGCATAACATCTTTTTACTCAGGAGACCCATTGGGATCGTGCGAAAATAGTACCCATAAAAGATCGGAACTACTTTTTAAAATATCCAACCGCTCTATGCTGATACATAAAAGACAGATCTCTTCAGAGGTCAGCTGTTTTACAACAGCGCTGTTGAGTACGATTACTTGCAAAATCGTCCGCGTGGTGGAATCAGTGTATGGTACAAGGACGCAGTAGTGCTTATGCTGTGTAGTTTGCTTTAGACGAGCGCTTTCCTTTTCGAAGTGTCAACTTATACCATGATCCATAACATGATATTTATATTCGTGTATCGTTTTTTTTGTAGCGTGTTGCATTGATGGTATATTCAAAAGTGTCTAGTACAGCTTGTTATTGCTCAAATTATCTGACAAGCAACCCGATTATTTATGGAAAATTATAATCATTTTTTAAAATCCTAAACCAGTAGGAGTTATTCATTTTTCACGTCGAATATTTTTAAACAGAAGAGTAAAATTTAAAACATGCCTGTTTTCAAAGAAGTTTTGTTATGTGTCACAAAGAGTCTTTTCTTTTAAAAACCAATAGGGCCTGTAAATAATATATAGATAATCGTTGGTTCATAGATATTTAAACTGGTGGGAATCTTTATGTTACGCAGTGTTCAAGAGGTTATCGTCTTTTGTAGTGGTGACAAAATTAAAATAAAGATTTCACTTTATGAGAACAGGATGATTTTATGTAAACTTAAACATTCAAAAAAGATAACTTATTTGTATGCTGTAGTTTTCGACACGATAATGCATCAAAGAAATGTCCTTATGGTTTTTGAGAAGAAAAACTATTTTTCGAAACTTTTTAAATTGTACTCTGTGTGTTCTTTGAATGTCACTATTTTGGAAAGCTCAAATATTGAAAATTACCGAATAGAAAACATCTATTTTAAAACCAACCACAATGTTTTTTTAATTTATTATTTTTCGCTTGTTGGAGAATCTGCCGCTGTGGTTATTATCATTTATTTTGGAGAGCTAGTAATTGTCATTGTAGAAGATGCTGGGACAAACACACTTTTGTTTCCGGATGTATGTTGCTAGTACCTGCTAAAATAAATGGTGTGTACAATTTATTTGCATATTTATTTATTCTGTGTGTAATAAACAGTGCATATCGAATAACATGTGTGTTAATTTATTCTCCCTCACTCAAAAAAAAAATAATACTAGATAAATGTAGCAAAACATCTCTCGCGAATCGTTCCATCACTTAAGTTTCCAAACTCTTTGGCCTTGTAAAGACAGAAAACGAGGTCTCTCCAACGGTTTCCGAGCTAACACATACCATCTGACCATTAACCTTGAAGCTAAGGTACAAGTTTTGTAATTTCACACAGGGGTGGAGTCCGAAAATTAGGGCAAACTGGATCCATCTGTAGTTTTTTCTGCTTGTAACGGTGTTCCAATTTCAGGGTCAAGATGAACTCTTTATAGCTTGTTAGATCAGCATAGAAAATTAATCACGATATTGGTGTTCTTTAGAGGGTAAATTCAAAATTAACCCAGTTTCGACATGAATGGCATTTTCGGTTTTTTCCCAATCTGACTATGATTTTGAATTATTTGAAAATGCCATTTAGCACAATAGAAATGGTCTGGAAACAAAGTCGATAGATGATTATCTTGAACCACTTTTAATGTTATGATTTCGTGATATATAGCGTGTGTGTGTCAGTATGTTGTGAAAAATTGCGTGCAAGATATCTCGAGAACGAAAAATCGGATCGACTTAGAATTTGATCTGTTAATATAAAATTTTGTCGCAAGTACAGATGATTGCGGCATATTACGTCATCACGTGAAATAGGTATGTTTTTTGAACAAGATCTTGTGTGCAAAACATCCCCCTAAGGGAAAGTTTTACTTGAGTGTTCCTTGGATCAGTCGGATGGTTCTGTCAACTTTAGACAGATGTAGCGACGTTAATAAAGACATTACGTCATTACGTTAAAACATTGCATCTAAGATTTATCAGCCGCTGAACATCGAAGGGAGTTGAAAGTTTGTAGAACTATTGCTTGGTAGGTTCGAAAGATTCTGTCATTTTTTTTGCCGGTACATCGAACGAAAACGGAACATGGCTTTGTCATGTAAAATATACATACAATTTGAACAATGCTTGTATTCCTTAGGTCAGTCGAACGCCTGTTTTAAGTTTTGATGCGTGTAGTAAAATTATGAAAGGCGTCATTTATCGTAAAAATTTATCGTTGTTAAGTAAGATATTTTGACAGCGGAAAGTCGGGGGGCGACTTCAAACTTGGTGCAGCTACTCGCACGTTTTTGCTTTGACAAAACATCATATTGGTATAGAAAATTTTAAAATATGTGTGATTTCATTAACTCTCCTACCCCCTCCTCCCACCTTCTCCGTTTTGCAGCTCTTTTTTAACGGAGCATAATTGTTAACTACAGTGGGGATCTCAGGGTATTCCAGATGGCTCTCAAGTATTGCTGTTTTCCTTAAACTGCTTGAAAACGTTAGCAGCTTACTATCGACCCGCTATTGACCCATGACTACTTCTTTGTCTGTGGCTATGTCATTGCATGTAATTAACCTTTTTGTGCGTTACTGCAGTACAGCTCTTACGTAACATGTCACTGAGTCAGCGATCAGTTATTAGTTGTGATGCATTATGAAGTTGTTATATCTCCTCTCCCATTCTGGCGAATCATCTATTTGCGCAGTTATGAAGAATCATGTTTTTCTAGTGCATTTTTCCGATGGGAATGTACTAAGACAATGTAATATTTCATGACTATAGCTACCGAATGTAGCTTAAAATAGGCATTATCGGGGCCGCGAAATTATTGGGAACAAAAGCCGGTCTCGATAATTTCGACTTCGGTGTCACGTGAAACATATTTGTTGAAAACATAAATATCATTTGCACTTCAACGTGAGAGTTTTTTTATTTTTGATAGATGTTTAGTTTTATTATTTTTCTTAAACTAGGCATTATCGAGACCGCCTTAAAATTTCAACTTCGCAACTAATAATATATATTCAAATATTATTTATTTTTCATTTTATGCGTGATTTTATATTGTAAATATAGACTTTCAATCAATGTCGCCCAAAAAATTCAAATACAGTCATAAAAAAATTAAAAAAACCTGCAAAATATATGTGGCCCAGCTAATACCATATATATGCCTGGTCCCGATAATGCCTAAAATATCCTTATGTATATATATATATATATATATATATATATATATATATATATATATATATATATATATATATATATATATATATATATATATATATATATATATATATATATATATATATAACAATATCAGGGAGACCAAAAATTTAGTGAGACCAAAAGCAGGTCTCCTAATTCTTAGCGTACTTAAACGTTATGAAATTATACAGCAAACATAAAAAACCAACGATTCTATAGAATAGTGGATACAATATATAATATATTTTATTTTAAAATTATTTTTTGTGTTGCCAGTTCATAACAAGCTTTTACTTTGATCTTAAGCTTTATACCGTGAATAAATACAAGGGGCGAAAAATCAGCTTTTAAGAGATCAGAACAGCTATATATTATGTATTAAAAATTATGGCAACAAGTATTTTTCCTTAACTGTTCAAGATGTTTACACATGGTTAAGCACGAAATTGAAGAAAAAGATAATTTAGCACCATAAACAGACCTTTTTTAAAAAAAAATACATTATACAATATACAAATGGTCTCCCTAAGTGCTATATATAAGGCATGGTTCCCCTACGACTAGTTTCAGATATATGTTACAGGCAATTTGTGTATTCAGGCAATTTGTGAATTGCCTGAAAATTTCAGGCAATTCGTGAACTGCTTGTAGAGGACAGGCAATTCGTGAATTGACTAAAATTTTCAGGCAGTTCGTGAATTGCCTGAAATTAGAGACCAGTCAGTTCACGAATTGCCTGAAACAAGTTTTATAAGAGATGTCGAACAAGTTTTAATGTTTCTTCTATTTATTGCTACATTTCATAGGCAGTTATAAAGCAATAGTTGCATGTACAAGAATTAAACGTTCATATTTGCATCAATCGTACATAAGAAATATATATATATATATATGTATATATATATATATATATATGTCTGTGTGTGTGTGTGTGTTTTATCATAAATTGCGTTCATCTACTGGTTATTTGAGCTAAAATATCTCACTTCGTTACCACTCAGTTTCATGATAAAAGAGCGTCCCGTGCATCTTAATTGCAATTTTAACAAGCAATTAGCGTTTATCTTTACATCAATAGTAAATCAAAGAATCAGTTTGCATGCATTTTACCACGCACTCAGTTGCATAATAGCACTGCACTAAGATGCCCATTAATTGCAATTGTATCAAGTAAAAGGCATAACACCATACTTAAATAGCGGTTACATCAATTTATAATTGCAATTCTAAATTGTAAACTCCCACAACAGATTGGACTGTGTTTAATTAGAGGTTTATTTGGAAATATTTTATTTGGAATTAAAATCAATTTTCTTGCAATTCACCCGGTTGGAAATAACAGACCCGTTAAAATCTTTAATTTTAAATTCATCACAAGAAAATAAATTGCAATTTTTAGACCTGCTTCAAATAACGACGGTATTTCCTTGTACTTATTTTTACAGTATAAGACCTAAACTTTGGAGTAACTTGGAAATAAAGTGACAGGCCACTTAATTCCCTACTCATTATTGACCATTGAACTATTCCGGAAATTGGAGCCCATAGGACAATATTCTACTCTGGCCATAATTGCAATTATGAAACATGGTCAGGTAAGACACGTATACTAAGACCCCCTATTATATTCCCCAAGTACATGCCTTAATTGCAATTATTTCGATTATAAAGAAAGAACTTAACAAATTTGGCTCTGTTAAACAGTTAATATTTTGATACACAAATTGCCTGGAACGTCTTTAGGCAACTTGTGAACAAGGAACCCTTAAATTTCAGGAAATTGACGAACTGCCTGAAAATTTTAGTCAATTCACGAATTGCCTGACCCCTACAGGCAGTTCAGGAATTGCCTCAAAAAATTTAGGCATTTCACGAATTGCCGGAATACACAAATTGCCTGTAACACACACACACACACACACACACACACACACACACACACACACACACACACACACACACACACACACACACAGAGACATATATATATATATATATATATATATATATATATATATATATATATATATATATATATATATATATATATATATTGGCGATTTGGCAAAAATGTTGGCTAAAAAGGATGAAGTTGAATAAAAATCACAATCTGCTACAACTCGGTGTGATGTCGTATTTGTCCAGTGGTTTCCACATTGTCTTGGGAATCACGAGGTTGCGAGTTCGAGACCTATTCTTGGCGTATTTTTATTGTCTCCCTGGGCATTCCAGGCCCTAGTTATAGTCTTGCCTCTCACAGAAGCGTTATCGCTTGAGAACACGAGGTCAAGAGTTGTTTCGTTGTATCCCTTCAACTATATATATATATATATATATATATATATATATATATATATATATATATATATATATATATATATATATATATATATATATATATATATATATAACAATATCAGGGAGACCAAAAATTTGGTGAGAACAAAAGCAGGTCTCCTAATTCTTAGCGTACTTAAACGTTATGAAATTATACAGCAAACATAAAAAACCAACGATTCTATAGAATAGTGGATATAATATATAATATATTTTATTTTAAAATTATTTTATGTGTTGCCAGTTCATAACAAGCTTTTAATTTGATCTTAAGCTTTATACCGTGAATAAATACAAGGGTCGAAAAATCAGCTTTTAGGAGATCAGAACAGCTATAGATTACGTATTAAAAATTATGGCAACCAGTATTTTTCCTTAACTGTTCAAGATGTTTACACATGGTTAAGCACGAAATTGAAGAAAAAGATAATTTAGCACCGTAAACAGACCTTTTTTTCTAAAAAAATACATTATACAATATACAAATGGTCTCCCTAAGTGCTATATATAAGGCATGGTTCCCCTACGACTGGTTTCAGATATATGTTACAGGCAATTTGTGTATTCAGGCAATTTGTGAATTGCCTGAAAATTTCAGGCAATTCGTGAACTGCTTGTAGAGGTCAGGCAATTCGTGAATTGACTAAAATTTTCAGGCAGTTCGTGAATTGCCTGAAATTAGAGACCAGTCAGTTCACGAATTGCCTGAAACAAGTTTTATAAGAGATGTCGAACAAGTTTTAATGTTTCTTCTATTTATTGCTACATTTCATAGGCAGTTATAAAGCAATAGTTGCATGTACAAGAATTAAACGTTCATATTTGCATCAATCGTACATAAGAAACTCCGTTGACAATTATTTTTTATCATAAATTGCATTCATCTACTGGTTATTTGAACTAAAATATCTCACTTCGTTACCACTCAGTTTCATGATAAAAGAGCGTCCCGTGCATCTTAATTGCAATTTTAACAAGCAATTAGCGTTTATCTTTACATCAATAGTAAATCAAAGAATCAGTTTGCATGCATTTTACCACGCACTCAGTTGCATAATAGCACTGCACGAAGATGCCCGTTAATTGCAATTGTATCAAGTAAAAGGCATAACACCATACTTAAATAGCGGTTACATCAATTTATAATTGCAATTCTAAATTGTAAACTCCCACAACAGATTGGACTGTGTTTAATTAGAGGTTTATTTGGAAATATTTTATTTGGAATTAAAATCAATTTTCTTGCAATTCACCCGGTTGGAAATAACAGACCCGTTAAAATCTTTAATTTTAAATTCATCACAAGAAAATAAATTGCAATTTTTAGACCTGCTTTCAAATAACGACGGTATTTCCTTGTACTTATTTTTACAGTATAAGACCTAAGCCTTGGAGTAACTTGGAAATAAAGTGACAGGCCACTTAATTCCCTACTCATTATTGACCATTGAACTATTCCGGAAATTGGAGCCCATAGGACAATATTCTACTCTGGCCATAATTGCAATTATGAAACATGGTCAGGTAAGACACGTATACTAAGACCCCCTATTATATTCCCCAAGTACATGCCTTAATTGCAATTATTTCGATTATAAAGAAAGAACTTAACAAATTTGGCTCTGTTAAACAGTTATATATATATTGGCGATTTGGCAAAAATTTTGGCTAAAAAGGATGAAGCTGAATAAAAATCACAATCTGCTACAACTCGGTGTGATGTCGTATTTGTCCAGTGGTTTCCACATTGTCTTGGGAATCACGTGGTTGCGAGTTCGAGACCTATTCTAGGCGTATTTTTATTGTCTCCCTGGGCATTCCAGGCCCTAGTTATAGTCTTGCCTCTCACAGAAGGGTTATCGCTTGAGAACACGAGGTCAAGAGTTGTTTCGTTGTATCCCTTCATATGGTCTGCAGGCCATGTTATACGCAAAAAGTATAATAATTCACATGGGGGGTAACCCACAAGACTCTTTTCTGCCTGAACGGTTTTTAGAAAGGTACTAGGTGTAGGAAGAGAAGTTTTGGCAAACATATAGCGAGAGATGAAGTGTTAAAAAATGGAATTTCACTTTGAATTCAAAGGACAGACTGGTCAAGATGTTTTAAAACCCCATTTATAGCGAAAAATGCTCAGAAATAGAGTTTCAATGCCTGTTGAAACACATGTTGCTTTACGTACATTTTCATAATTAATTTACCTGGAACTTAAAGGTCAAGGTCAGATTGAGGTCAAACGGTGTTTTTTTCTTAAAGTGGTTTCCAGAAAACTTTAGGCTATATAACGTATTAAAGGGTCATTTAGCACAGCTATACCGGATGCGAACTTGTGGAATCCGCAACTTTTTACCCTGACCTCAAAGGTCAAGGTCAAAATGAGGTCAAGATATTTTTAACCCATATTTATCACAAAAAGTGGTTAGAAATAGGAATAAAATCCCTGTTTGAATGCATATCCGGTTTAAGCACACGGTAATCTCGCAATATGAATCTTGACCTTGAGTTCCTTAAGATCAAAAACAGGAAATTAACCATTTTCTGGAAATGGTTACAGATAAAGAAATTTTGAGCTAATTTTTGCTGCTTTGAGCCTAAAAAGTCTTACATAACAGGTACGTCTGTGACCATGACCTTCTCGGTCAAGGTGAAACTTGAAGCTGACCAGGATCTCGAAAACGGTTTTGACCAAAGCGATTTGGGCCTAAAAGAAGCTACAAAAGAGGTACCTTGATGACCTTGACGTTCTTTGAACTTGATATAAGGCACGTATTTTCTCTTGTGCTTATACAAGTGAGTCGTCCTACTATCTAGATCTAAGTTTATTGTGTTGCCAAATTCTAGCAAGGCCTTACGTTTTATTTATAGTCCGAAAGTTTTATGCTTATTACAATAAAATCTGCAATTTGATATTGTTTTTATGCGCTCAGATTCAACAAAATATTTCTCATTAATTGTGAATTTTAGTATCAAGTTACATATTTATGAGCGTGCAGCCAAGTGCCTCTTACATATTGAATAATAAAATGCTTAACAAAATGGTTGCTATACCTGCCTGTTTGTACATATACGTCACATCTGCACTTAAGGTTTTAGGAACAATTCTTACAAAGCATTTAACAAGTTGAAAACAAAGATTCAAATCATGACTCCGAGAATATTGTCACGTTGCGATTATTTGCTTTTCAGTTTTCACGTTTATCGTGCCTCAGGAAAAGTCGGTTTCCGATTAAATTATTATTATTATTATTATTAATATTATTATTATTAATATCAGTAGTAGAAGTAGTGGTAGTAGTAGTAATTGTAGTAGATCATATGAAAACTTGTTCTTCATACACAAATAGGAATAGCCAAGCACGGCTTCACTTAACTAATTATGTTATTATTATTAGTATATTATTAAATTTTATGAAAACTTGTTCTCTATACAAAAAAAGCCAACAACAGTTTCCCAAAAAATATGCTGAAAATATACTCAGCTAGCTTACTTAGATACACATGGAATCGTTTAAAGCCTTCTACACTGTTAAATCTACACAAATCAAAACTTTTAACGGATCAATGCAATTGATAATCGAGCGCATTAAAGTAAGCATGAAGGGGGTAAGTCTCTCATTCGTCAAAGTGATAGGGATGGTCCACTGACGACCGCCCACAATGCAGACTCAGTCCCCATAAAACAGCCGAAACACAGCTAATAAAAGTAACAAAAGACGATTTTTAAAAGGAAACGATTAAACTAATTTTGTCAATTTGCTGTCCCCAGATTTCTACCTGAACAGAGTTCCTTGGGTAAATATAATCAAACAGCCTGAACCGATCCAAAAGGGGGAAGAGGGATTTTCTCGCTACCTTACAAGTCTATCCCATTTTGAAATATTGGAGTACACAACACAATTTGACAAGTTTAAAAATTCTCACAACAACACAGCAAAACGTGTAAAGCTCCACCTCAGAGCTCTTCTGTTACTGATGGAACACAGTAAAGAACCTTTTGCAAAACACGTGTGTATTTGTCTGAAACAAACAAAGCTTCTTTTACTAAATAAATCTGAATCACGCATAAACAATAAAAAGAAAAGAATAAGTAGCATGCCTTGTGCAAAATCAGTTGTTGTGTGATACTTATTGATTTGTTCTACGATATATTTTCAGGTTGAAACTCTATGTCATATACAGAGACAAAAGTACTTTATACAATAATTATGTATTTGTTTATATTAATGAATTCTTGTTCACTTTAACTTAGAAACTTAACTTTTTTGCCTGTATAAATTTTATATCCAGTAGGAATTTTGTCACGGCCCCAAACAAAAAACACATAATAAGGAACTGCGGATATTGTAACAAAGAGCCCTCCTTAAATAACGTCACTTGGTTGGTTAACAGCTGTGGAAATTGCAAGAAAAGACATGCAAATCAGAAATATACCTGGCAGCAACAATGGAAACTGCAATACAAAAATTATTGTGAAAGGTTCGTACACATTACAATAGTTTCACCAAATTTTCAAATTCGATATTTTGTTAATTTAAATTTAGTATTTCACTTGACACCCTTAATTTAAGGTTCACTGGAAAGTGGCCATCCCTTACCTTAATTGTTGTGAACGTTGTAGTTCCTAGACAGTTCTTAGTTTAATGTTTCTCAATTTAGTCAAATACTCTTTTGACAGTATCACAATCGTTGTCTTGACGTTAATAAGAGCGTCATAATAGAAGCATTTTCCTGTTGCTTATGCCTCTTGACGCAATATAATTTTGTGGTATTTACCCGAACTGGTCTGACTAAATATGTTTTTTTTATTCTTAAGTATATCATTCCTGCAATGACTAGTATAGTTGTCACTGATGAGACGAAAACAGTGTAATTAAGCAGCATGTATAGATCACCAGTCAAACTCAGAGGTACCGCCAAAACGCACTGTAAATTATAATTATAATAACATTAAAATCTGAGAATAAAGGAATGTATCATGAAAATTATAAAAAAGAAACTTCGCCCTAATGTTTGTTAATGTGTTTGTTCCTAATGTTTAGCCCACATATTATCGGTAGTGTTAAATAGTTTTTCATTATCTCTCTTTGTCCAAGTTACAAAATGTAAATTGAAACAATGTTTTAGCAAACTTGTGGTTAAACTTCCCTTGTGTTATAATTTCCAGCTATTCTTTGCTTTGTAAAAATATGGTACCTGAAAAAGAACTGATGTAATCGGTGTTCGGAATCTGAGGCTGACGTGAGACAAGCAAACTGGCAAATGTGCGGTTTCTGCTCCAACATATGAAAGTCTAAAACAAAGCAATGTCTGCAAGAACATAGCAAACTAGAGCAACACCTTTCTGTGCATAATGAAAAACTTTTTTCGTATTTTTAACATTTATATAAAACAAAACGGACTGATGCAATTGACATTTCAGTGCAATAAAATAAGCTAGCGGTAATTGTTGGGGAGATCGTTGGTGATATGTGGTCTTCAAAGGAAAGGGGTTCGGTTTAAGCGGCCGCAGAGTAGTAAAGATCCTTTCCAAGAAACGCCTAATTAAAATAAACACTCTGAAAATGCGAAAAGGATGACCTGATAAAATAAAACTCAGACCATCACTAAGTGTAGCTGTTAGCTTTTCTGGCAATTTTTTAGCTAGACAGGGCGTTCTGTGTTTTAACATATGCAAACATTCCAAACCAAGCCAATAAGAGGGGAGGGCAATAATATTTAACAAAATGTCACACAATGGACTGCTCGGGCTGAGATATCAAAATTAAAACAGTTTGATGAACTGACCAATCAAACATTTTCAATAAAATTGGTGCCATGCAACGTCCCGTGAATGAACAATGATTGTTTATACAAATGGCTCGCTGTGTGAAACATCAATACAGCTAGTTCTATACGTTTCATTGTCAATTAAAGACTACATCAATAAACACTGACTTCTTATATTAACATTTCACCGTGCTGAACCATCCGGCCACTCTTGTACTTCGTTGTCGTGTTGTAATTTATCATTAAACACAACATCTTAGTCATATATCACCCTAAAATTTCACACAGTAAAGTTGGACGTACCCCCTTGCCTCCACCCCGACGTACACGCATGTAAAATTTCCACTTTCTACCTGTTCATATTTTTATCGAATTGCGCAGAAACGTTTGCAGAGATTCAAAGTGGTGAAACTATGAAAGTGTGGCGTGCACAGAACTGATAATAACTAGAAGCTCATTCCGCTAGCGAAATGTTAAACACTTGACAAAAATTAAAACGCAAAAATACTGGCTTCAATGGGTTATTTCTTGAATAATATATTGCAAACAACACAGCTTGAATACGTCTTATAAGCCGAGTAGTGTTTAGTTTCTGTTGACTTAAGGTTTATTGACTGATCTAGCATACACAGTGAGAGCTCGCACAAAGCTCACTGAGCAACTGTGTGTGATGTGGCTTTAATGCTACGCATTAACTTGCAAAAAATACACTCTTTTCACATGGCGTTTCAACAAAGAAAACGAAATCAAAGACGAAAATAAAAAGTGACATGCACATGTTCAGATCAAGCTCTTCATAAGTCCCAAGTTTCATGGTCGTAGGGCCCATAGTGTCAGAGAAGAAGAAGACACAAAAAATCGGAAAAAGTGTCAAGAAGAAAAAAAAAGGACGAATTTTGCTCGCACAAATTCATATAACTCTTGCAAGCCAAAGGCTTGTCAAGTGTTAACTAGAAAATTCCAGCGGTTTAACAAAGCCGCTAAGTGAACCAGCGACTTTACAGACTTTGTAAAGTCGCTGATTTGACAGATCCGCTGTAACACACACACACACACACACACACACACACATATATATATATATATATATATATATATATATATATATATTTATATATATATATATATATATATATATATATATATATATATAATTTATTCAAATCTTTAATACAACTTTCAATACGTAATAAAGTCACTTTAACATAATAGTGTATAAGTGATACTACATTCTGTGTAACTTGAAATACATATTACACAAGACCATCTTAGATTGCACATAGCCCGCGCCCATCCACCCTATGTATATTTTCTTCCCTTAAGGTAAAGTAAGCAATAAAGTGCAAATTATAAAAAATTGGATTTTTAAAGAAATACAAAAAAAATAACCTGGCGTTGCACAACTATACTTTATATATTTTCGACCTATAGGGTTTTATTGATATTGAATAATAACAAAGATACAGCCTGGACAAACTTGTTCTGAAAAACGGCAAAGTCAAAATTTTCAAAACAAATCGTCAAAATTACGTATTTTGAAAAATCGAAAAATAACCCATTGTTGCACAACTACGTCTTATATACTTTCTTGCTGCAGGGTTTTATTAATCGCTGAGGAATAGTAACAGATACAGCCTGGACAAAGAGGATTGTGGAAGGACAGGACGGACGGGCATGAGGCGTTTCTGTATCCCCCGACCCCATCTAGGGCAACGGGGTATGAAAATGAGTACGAAAGTAAATTTTGTTATCATTGTCCACATTATAAAAGAGCATAATTATGCATTTAAACAGGAGTATACAGTAAATGAGCAATAAATCTATGTACCTGATGCAAGACGATAGGCACCATTAACTCCTATAGTGCAGAGCATTAAAGCAGCAAGAAATGTGGTCACAATATTAATGAATGTCGTTAGAACTGAAATTAAAATTCTTTTTAACTGTAACTTTGCAAATAATTTAGAAAATAACATGCCAAACGCAGATTTACTATTGCAAAATACGCAGGAATTGAAAAGGAGGATAGCTTTAAAGGCTACATCAGACACAAAATATTTTTGTATTTCGTCGCTCGAACAAATATTTTAGAAAAGAAATAACATCTTACGTGTCACATAAAAAGTGGATTATAGCAATTCTATATTTTTCTGATGTACCTGTTGAAAATTGTTTATGTGTCATAATATCCCTAATTAACGTACAGCCTATTATTGTTTTGTAATATAAATGTGTTTATTCAGTTCATGGATTAAAACAAAAATTATTTACGCAATAAAGATGTCGCCAAACATTTAACGGATACCTCTAGCGGATTGCATTCATGGTGGAATGGCTGTAAAATGTACCGCGGAAAAACGAGTAGCTTTAACGCAGCAGATACTGGTCCTTCCCAGAAAGTAACTGTCCACAAGTGCCAAAATGGAACAAAATCGCAATAAATTTCTCTTAGATATATATAATTATCACCAGATCTGGGAAAAGTAGTTCCTAGCTCAATATAGCACAATGCTCCAATTGTCGACAATACTCCCGCAAAGATGCACACAAAGACTGCCAAACCAATACTTCCGGTTCCTCTGATAACACCACCAGGTGAAATCGAAATTCCCGTACCGATAATCATTCCACATACTATAGCTACTCCATCAGTCAATTTCAAATGTCTGCTAGGCCGAGCATTATTATGTTGGTTGTTCGATTGTTTTTCATATCTGAAGTATTTTAGTTTCTTAGTATTCATGCTTTGAAGCTTAGAAACGTTCTTAATGTTAAAAGAGCTGAACTTCTCTATTCTATTTGTTGAATGTGTTCCTCCATGCACTAGACACGTTATGTTGAAGCTGTTGTTACTAACTGTTTTTATTTCTTTAATAATACACTTTCGGTGTTTGTTTGTTTTGGTAATGCCTTGTTTATTTCCACAATATTATGTTGGTTTGTTTTAAACTTTCATAAACTATCGTTTGCATTATGTCTTTAGTTGCTGTGTTTCTTAAAGCAGTTAAAAGGTTTAACACAAATATTAATTGAAGCCAGTTTGTTGATTCGTAGCATATTCATGGATGGTTGTAAAGGTTTTAAGGACAATGTTCACACTTGAGATGCAACATGAAACTCGGGCATATCTAATTATGTAACCATTCTTCATATCAAGCTACATCTGGCACAAATCACAAAATTAAGCACTAAATTAAAGGTACAGCTTTTGATAATATTTTTTAATCTGACAAATCTGACGAACAAACAATCTTAAATGAAATTGTTAAATAGTATTTTAATTGAAAATTAATATGTGCTTTTTTGTGGTGTGACAATTTGTTCAAAATTGTTCAAAATAATGAACACCAAAGAAATAATTTTAATTCTAATTGCTAAATGGTGTTTTCAATTGAAAATCAAAAATGTGCTTTATATTAATCTCACACTTATTTTAAAGAGTATCACTGTTTAATATAATTCCTAATTTATACCATGACTGACAATTTTAAATACAAAGACTAAAATGTCCTTTACTTTATCAGTCAGATAGCCAGTCAAATAATAATAAAAAGGATGATGGCTTACGATTACAAGGAGGAGATAAAACTAACTAAGTGTCTGAGAAAAATAGTGAACTATGACTTGAAGAACATATTGAAATAAATTTGTTTGAAATGCATGACAGCATTCATTAACCAGTTTTATAATGTCGCATTCACACATCAGCCCTTAACACACAAACACTTTAAGTTAGGCAAGTAAAACAATTGAAGCGTTCATTTATTATACAGATACAACTTTGCAAGATAAAAATTCAAAAGCAGATAACTTAAATTAAAATATTTTTGCACATTTTAGCCGTTTTTTTTGTACACACCTATTTTTAGTGGTGTGTAAATTGGGAGTAATGAAAGCATCTTCTACATGGTCATATTTTATTTATTAATACATTACAAAACATATAATTATATTTCCTTCTAAAAAAACATCAATTAAAAAGCACTGCTTTTTTTAAATTATAAATTATGTTCATAACAAAGAACTGTTTTTGGCTCGGAATATATGAGAGTTAATGCCATTAATTTTCAGTTGGTAAAATGTTAACTTACAAGCTCACGACTTAAATACGCACAATAAAACATGAAACAGATTCCTATACATTAAATTCACTGCCATATATTAGATATCACTTTTAAATGATCTTATGTTGCTCAAGTTGGTGAAAAATATTTCGCAATTTATAACACTTGCTCGAAAGGTTTTCTGAGAAGTAATTAAAATAAAGATCTTTGTTGTGTCAAGATTATATGCTGTAAACACCATATTCACTCATGCAATATATTTAGGAAGTAAACAAGAGAGAATTCAAATCACACCAATTATTTTATGATATAGGCCTTAATCTCAGAGCTGACATTTTCATTCGAAGCGTGCAATATTGCATGAGACTCACTTATGTCAACACTATCATAACCTGGATAGACGCAGTATTTTTTAACATAGATTCAAAGGGAAGTAATAATAAACTTTCCTTGTCTTACAGTATGTTTTCACTGTTAAGGTGTTTCACTATTGAAACTCAAGTTCGGTTTTAATAGTTAAAATTACATGGGTATAATTTATTACCAATTTTCTATTTTAACATTATAACTAACTATAATGTCAATAATGGGTTATATACTTTTTTAATTTGACATTTTATGAGCCAACGTGACGCTGAAAAGGTTTTGTGATGAAGCCGTTTTTGCTTTGGTAAGCGAAAGTTTCCAGCAACGTGCAGGCGGCTTCAAAGTGCAAAGAAGCCTCTGGGCCCTAAAGGAACTTTGCTTTGAACTTTGTTTGACCAGCAAAGGCATGCTTACGTGTGATTGTGTTATAATGTGGATGGATCATGGTGCTGTTGTACCTTATTTTTACATTCGGACAAGGCCAAACAATTCACCGTTGTGCGGCTTGTTCACATACCTTCCACGCGTGCCAGAATCCAATATAAAACAGTTAGTCCCACGATCTGCGAATTTCACTCACAGGCCACCCATGAATGTCCCAATTCAATACAAAACACCCAGACAAACAAAAAAATATTTAGGAAATACCACATGGTCCCAACGCTTGCAAAATGTAATTCGCAGACAGAATCGCCAAGAAAACACTAACACCAAATTTGAAAGAAATCCGATTTTAGTCAATTTTGGGTCGATTTCAACAATAATTTGAAAAAGACACATCTGCAAGTTATATATATATATATATATATATATATATATATATATATATATATATATATATATATATATATATATATATATATATATATATATATATATATATATATATATATATATATATATATTTTGAGGGAACTCATTGATAAATACGCACCGGAAAAAACGAAAATAATAGTTGATAGACCCCATGTGCCATGGGTGAACACGGAATTCATAGAAGCTAAATAAACGCGTAGAATACGCAAAAAAGCTTGGAGAAAAAACAAAAAATCAAAAAGATCAGTAGAATGTCGCCAAAAGTACAATGAGGCCAGAAATAACGTTGTAAGAGTGAAAGACAAAGCAAAAGCAAATCACTATTCCGAAAAAAATGAAAATTGTCAAGCAGACCAAAAAAACTGTTTGCAATTCTAAATGCAAATGCAGGTGCTACAAAATAAACAACTCGATCAGCTGCCTGAACACGAGTCAAGTGTGATTTTAGCGAACGAATTTAGTAACTTTTTTGTGGATAAAATTGACCAAATTAGGATAAATCTATCAAACACTGAGTGCAATTATACACCCATCCCAGAGCCAAATATGACCATGGATATGCTTAAAAAAGTGAGCACAAATGAAGTCAAAAAGGTAATCACAAGCCTCAGCAATGCCACATGCGACTTGGACTCTATCCCTACTCCACGACTCAAGAGCTGTCTTGAACCATTACTTCCAACCATTACCGAAATCACGAATATTTCACTTACAAGCGGTGTTTTCCCAGAGGCCCTTAAAGAAGCCATTGTGAGACCTAAACTGAAAAAGCCAAATTTAGACACTAACACTTTCAAAAATTACAGGCCGGTCTCCAACATCAGTTTTTTGGCTAAAATTATCGAAAAGTGTGCGATTACACAATTGACAAACCACATGGATATGGCAGAAATGCATGAAACAAACCAATCGGCATACCGCGTTGGTTTCAGCACCGAGAAATGTTCTATGTGAATTGGACAAACGCCGCGGAGTAATTTTAGTTCTACTAGATCTCTCCGCGGCGTTTGAGATCATTGACCACGAAATCCTCACCGAACGCCTTAAGTCCAGGATCGGAATACAAGGAAAAGCACTGGAATGGTTTACTAGTTACCATAGCGGACGAAATCAACGTGTGGTTGTCGCAAATGCAATCTCCGAAACCGTGACCTTCGCTATGGAGGCCCATAGGGATCACTCATGGGTGCCGAGGACTATAAAGTGTACACTCTACCCGTAGGAGATATTATACAATGACATGCATTGAAGTTTAAAATATACGCCGATGACACCCAGCTTCAAATTTCTTTTAGTCTAAACGACGAGACTGACCTTTCCGATGCAATCAGGAGGATAGAGGACTGTGTTTATGAGATAAAAGACTGGATGACCTGCAATAAGCTAAAACTGAACGTTGAAAAAACAGAGGTTCTGTTTATCAAACCTAAGACTAATAAGTCACCCATATCAAAACCAATTACCATGGACAGTTCGATAGTGAAACCTACCAAATTAGTGCGTAATATTGGCGTAATCTTCGATAACTCCCTGACGATGCATGAACACATATCGTCTGTATGCCAATCATGCATGTTTCACCTTAGAAACATTTCGGCAATACGTCGTTATATCACTAGAGAAGCATGTGAATCACTCGTTCATGCAATGGTAACGTCCCGAATGGATTGCAACACTGCTAGGCCTACCACAAACAGAACTAGGCAGATTACAAAGAATACAAAACATCGCAGCCAGAATTATCCTTCAACAACCTAAACATGACCACGTAACACCTATGCTTCGTTCTTTGCACTGGCTACCAGTGGGCAATAGGATAATTTTCAAAACGCTTATGCTAGTATTCAAATGTATACACAGGAAAGCTCCCCAATATCTACAAGAACTTATTGTTCTCCACCAACCATCTCGCAGTTTACGGTCTGGAGACAGGCATACGCTCTTAAAAGTTCCACGCTCAAGCACGGTACGATACGGTCAACGGATATTCAGTTGCAGAGGACCGTCACTCTGGAATCAATTGCCGGAGGAAATCCGAGTAGAAACTTCGTTTGAAAGATTTAAGAAACGGATAAAGACCGATCTCTTTGCATTAGCTTTCAACTGACCTTTCACTTTTTTAGTACAAACTTGCTTTCCAGTATTATCCATTTTGTAGTATTTATTAGACATGCGATAGTCAGATGTTGTTTGCATTAATTGAACTAAGTTATATAATTTTCTTTCATATTAATCTTATTTGTAATGGTGTCATCGAATACTCTTGTAGATTTTTGCACCTTAAATCTGTCACTATATACTATAAACTATATATATTTTATAAATTTCTAACAACTCATATTTTGTTCCATTTTTTGCCGATTTCAACATTAATACATTAAAAGGCACATCTACAATATATACATTTCCACTATGCAAGGTAACAAAAGCATGTGCCTTTATCTATATACTAAGTCAACGCATAAATTTAACAAGTCCTAATATGGTCAAAATTTGGTCGATTTCAACAAAAATACGAACATATTTTTGAGTTGAGTCCAGGGCACACTAGCACTGCCTGATTCTGTCATGGCAAAAGTAACCATGTACTCCGTTCCTTGTGACGTCATAAGGCAGTCTTGATCCACTGTTAACAAGGCGCTTAGTATTGCATTTATGTACACCAATATCTACAATACCTTAAATAACTACCCATACAGGTTGCAACATTGCATTTAAAAGCAGTAATATCTGTATCTAGTATTCAAGTAACGTGGTATTATCCAGCTACACATCTTCAGATGGCATACCTAATAGTAAATGAGAAAACATAATGTTGTAATCTTATTTATAAAAATTTAAATGTTGGCAAACGCAATTTCAAAAAATCAAAGTTCTGGATTCCAGCACAAATGAAGAAAATCAAATGCCACATCTGGCGATTGTGGCGTCCTCGTTGTTTTTGGACTTCAATCACATCATGGGATCTGAAGACATGCATCCAGACCGAAGCGTTGTTTACGACTGAAGAAGAGAAGCCTGGCTGGCCACCTGTCTACATTCGCTTGTAGTATGCTTATCCTATTTTTCTTGTTTGCACACTTAAGAGCAAAAAATGCCAAAAATAATTGTCTTAAAATTGTCTTTGTGAATAAAACAATATTAAAACCGACAATCAAGTGGAGCGTCTTTGTTAGGTAGAGTGTTTTTATTTGCTTTTCATATGGATGTAAATGTAGAGGAAACATCACACAAAAAACATAACATCAGTAGATGTTGTTGGTGGTAATATGTAGGATATAAAGTTTTGTCCTCTCTGCAGAAATGTGAACTTTAGACTGTAAATAACCACAGTAAGTTTCTTGCTATTTAGACAGTAGTTCATCTAGCAAATGTCAGTGTAATGTACTTATCAATATATTTGCTTCATAGAGAGAAATGGCAGTCGTTAGAAAAATGTATTCAATTGGTCCCCTACTGTTAAAATGTTACGCATAGACGCTATTAGGAAACATTGCTGGAGTCGGAATAATTGTTTTGCAGCAATAAATACATCACTGGTTGTTATTTCATGCGATTGGACAGGAAGGGCGCGATTGTATGTATGGTGCTATTCATGTAATCTTGATCTATTGTTAAGGAAGAGAGAAGTGAGGAAGAGATAAACGAAACTACAGAATAAACGAAATATATCTTGACATAGAAATGACTAAAATGACCGCGTTCCTACAACAAAGATGCGACATTGAATTAGCAACTACTGAAAACAAGTTCAGGCAACGTCAAGCGAAGTGTCGTAATGAGCGTTTAAGGATAGAAAATGGCACACCTTAATGACATGCTAATTGTAAATGCTAAAGGAAAAGAACAAAACTCTTTTTAAAATAAAAAAACGAGTATTAATTAGGGTTATATTACAGACCGCGAATCAATAAACCTCATTGTATCAGCTTAATTTTTCAGTTGATAGCAACACATTAGTTATGGCTGGTAGCGTAACACAAAAAAACAATATACAGTGTATGGCACATCGGTGCGAAGAACCCGAAACACAAGGTCCAACTTTACGCCGTTATAGATTATATTCAGAGGCCTTGACCAATAGCTAATCAAGAGCCTAACACCAAATTTTCATAAGTAAATTATGATTAATTTTTTGTTGAACATTTGGTGCTTAGAGGTTGCAGCGTTCAACAGAGAATGAAGCAATGATGTAATGAATGACTACAATTTTGACTTAAGCAAAAAAAAATTATCATTCCTAATCCTTATCTGGTTTGTAATGGTGTCATCGAATACTTTTGTAGAGTTTGGCACCTTAAATCTGTTACTATATACTATATACTATATATATATTTTATCAATTTCTAACAACTCATATTTTGTTCCATTTTTTGCCGATTTCAACATTAATACATTAAAAGGCACATCTGCAATATATACATTTCCACTATGCAAGGTAACAAAAGCATGTGTCTTTATAGCTTTGGAGAACTGTCGCGGACAAAACTCTATCTATATACTAAGTCAACCCATAAATTTAACAAGTCCTAATTTGGTCAAATTTTGGTCGATTTCAACAATAATACGAACATATTTTTGAGTTGAGTCCAGGGCACACTAGCACTGCCTGATTCTGCCATGGCAAACGTAACCATGTACTCCGTTCCTTGTGACGTCATAAGGCAGTCTTGATCCACTGTTAACAAGGCGCTTAGTATTGCATTTATGTACACCAATATCTACAATACCTTAAAAAACTACCCATACAGGTTGCAACATTGCATTTAAAAGCAGTAATATCTGTATCTGGTATTCAAGTAACGTGGTATTATCCAGCTACACCCCTTCAGATGGCATACATAATAGTAAATGAGAAAACGTAATGTTGCAATCTTATTTATTAAAATTCAAATGTTGGCAAACAACAATTAAAAAAAATCAAAGTTCTGCATTCCAGCACAAATGAAGAAAATTAAATGCCACACCTGGCGATGATGGCGCTTGAAGGACGATTGTGGCGTCCTCGTTGTTCTGGACTTCAATCACATCATGGGATCTGATGACATGCATCCAGACCGTAGCGTTGTTTACGACTGAAGAAGAGAAGCCTGGCTGGCCGCCTGTCCACATTCGCTTGTAGTATGCTTATCCTATTCTTGTTGTTTGCCCACTCAAGAGCAAAAAATGCCAAAAATAATTGTCTTAAAATTGTCTTTGCGAATAAAACAATATTAAAACCGACAATCAAGTGGACCATCTTTGTTTGGTAGAGTGTTTTTATTTGCTTTTCATATGGATGTAAATGTAGAGGAAACATCGCACAAAAACATAACATCAGTAGATGTTGTTGGTGGTAGTATGTAGGATATAAAGTTTTGTCCTCTCTGCAGAAATGTGAACTTTAGACTGTAAATAACCACGGCAAGTTTCTTGTTATTTAGACAGTAGTTCACCTAGCAAATGTCAGTGTAATGTACTTATCAATATATTTGCTTCATAGAGAGAAATGGCAGTCGTTAGAAAAATGTATTCAATTGGTCCCCTACTGTTAAAATGCTACGCATAGACGCGGTTAGGAAACATTGCTGGAGTCGGAATAATTGTTTTCCAGCAAAAAATAAATCATTGGTTGTTATTTTATGCGATTGGACAGGAAGGGCGCGATTTTATGTATGGTGGTATTCACGTAATCTTGATCTATTGTTAAGGAAGAGAGAAGTGAGGAAGAGATAAACGAAACTACAGAATAAACGAAATATATCTTGACATTGAAATGACTAAAATGACTGCGTTCCTACAACAAAGATGCGACATTGAATAAGCAACTACTGAAAACAAGTTCAGGCAACGTCAAACGAGCTGTCGTAATGAGCGTTTAAGGATAGAAAATGGCACACCTTAATGACATGCTAATTGCAAATGCTAAAGGAAAAGAGCAAAACTCTTTTTAAAATAAAAACGAGTATTAATTTAAATAGGGTTAAATTACAGACCGCGGATCAATAAACCTCATTGTATCAGCTTACTTTTTCAGTTGAAGGCAACACATTAGTGAGGGCTGGTAGCGTAACACAAAAAACAATATACAGTTTATGGCACATCGGTGCGAAGAACCCGAAACATAAGGTCCAACTTTACGCCGTTATATATTATATCCAGAAGGGCCTTGACCAATAGCTAATCAAGAGCCTAACACCAAATTTTCATAAGTAAATTATGATTAATTTTTTGTTGAACATTTGGTGCTTAGAAAGTTGTCGCTTTCAACAGAGAATGAAACAATGATGCAATGAATGACTACAATTTTGACTTAAGCAAAAAGAATTATCATTCTTAATCCTTATCTGATTTGTAATGGTGTCATCAAATACTTTTGTAGAGTTTGGCACCTTAAATCTGTCACTTTATACTATATACTAAAAATATATTCTATCAATTTCTAACAACTCATATTTTGTTCCATTTTTTGCCGATTTCAACATTAATACATTAAAAGGCACATCTGCAATATATACATTTCCACTATGCAAGGTAACAAAAGCATGTGCCTTTATAGCTTTGGAGAACTGTCGCGGACAAAACTCTATCTATATACTAAGTCAACGCATAAATTTAACAAGTCCTAATTTGGTCAAATTTTGGTCGATTTCAACAATAATACGAACATATTTTTGAGTTGAGTCCAGGGCACACTAGCACTGCCTGATTCTGCCATGGCAAACGTAACCATGTACTCCGTTCCTTGTGACGTCATAAGGCAGTCTTGATCCACTGTTAACAAGGCGCTTAGTATTGCATTTATGTACAGCAATATCTACAATACCTTAAAAAACTACCCATACAGGTTGCAACATTGCATTTAAAAGCAGTAATATCTGTATCTGGTATTCAAGTAACGTGGTATTATCCAGCTACACCCCTTCAGATGGCATACATAATAGTAAATGAGAAAACGTAATGTTGCAATCTTATTTATTAAAATTCAAATGTTGGCAAACGACAATTTCAAAAAATCAAGTTCTGCATTCCAGCACAAATGAAGAAAATCAAACGCCACACCTAGCGATGATGGCGCTTGAAGGACGATTGTGGCGTCCTCGTTGTTCTGGACTTCAATCACATCATGGGATCTGAAGACATGCATCAAGACCGTAGCGTTGTTTACGACTGAAGAATAGAAGCCTGGCTGGCCACCTGTCCACATTCGCTTGTAGTATGGTTATCCTATTCTTGTTGTTTGCACACTTAAGAGCAAAAAATGCCAAAAACAATTGTCTCAAAATTGTCTTTGTGAATAAAACAATATTAGAACCGATAATCAAGTGGACCGTCTTTGTTAGGTAGAGTGTTTTTTTTTTGCTTTTCATATGGATGTAAATGTGCAGGAAACATCACACAAAAAACATAACATCAGTAGATGTTGTTGGTGGTAGTATGTGGGACATAAAGTTTTGTCCTCTTTGCAGAAATGTGAACTTTAGACTGTAAAAAACCACGGTAAGTTTTTTGCTATTTAGACAGTAGTTCATCAATATATTTCAATATATTTGTTTCATAGAGAGAAATGGCAGTCGTTAGAAAAGTGTATTCAATTGGTCCCCTACTGTTAAAATGTTACGCATAGACGCTATTATGAAACATTGCTGGAGTCGGAATAATTGTTTTGCAGCAATAAATAAATCATTGGTTGTTATTTTATGCGAAGTTATTTTATTTGTTGAACATTTGGTGCTTAGAAAGTTGCAGTCTTCAACAGAAAATGAAACAATGATGCAATGAATGACTACAATTTTGATTTAAGCAAAAAAACTTATCATTCCTAATGCCTATCTGATTTGTAATTTTATCATCGAATACTTTTGTAGAGTTTGGCACCTTAAATCTGTTACTATATACTACATACTATATATATATATATATATATATATATATATATATATATATATATATATATATATATATATATATATATATATATATATATATATATATATATATATATTATCAATTTCTAACAACTCATATTTTGTTCCATTTTTTGCCGATTTCAACATTAATACATTAAAAGTCACATCTGCAATATATACATTTCCACTATGCAAGGTAACAAAAGCATGTGCCTTTATAGCTTTGGATGTGATGTACTTATCAAAGTGTTAGAATGCGAATCAAGCTCAATAGACAGTTTTTGCCTCCAAGACAGACCAAAGTGATAGAATACGAAGCAAGCCCCACAGACAGATAGTCTAAAGCATAACTGTGCCTCCAACACAGGCCAAGATGTTAGAATGTGAATCAAGACCCATAGACAGATGGCCAAAAGCATGACTGTGCCTCGAAGACAGGCCAAGAAGTGTTAGACTGTGAATCCAGACCCATAGACAGATAGCCTAAAGCATGACTTTGCCTCGAAGACAGGCCAAAGTGTTAGACTGTGAATCCAGACCCATAGACAGATAGCCTAAAGCATAACTATGCCTCGAAGACAGACCAAAGTGTTAGAATATGAATCAAGCCCCATAGACAGATAGCCTAAAGCATAACTATGCCTCGAAGACAGACCAAAGTGTTAGAATGCGAATCAAGCCCCATAGACAGATAGCCTAAAGTATAACTGTGCCTCACAGATAGGGCAATAAGTCATTTTCGGCACTGGAGGATAAAAACAGATATTCATTTGAGAGTGAGAACGGATAAGAAGTGCCGCGTATTAATACAACAGTGTTCCATGGATTGCAATACAATCGTTATTTATAAAAACATGATTCGGCAAAGTTAAACAACATTATCTGCATAAAAGTATCAATACTTGACGCAAAATAACATCAATTTTCTCTAACTCGCAGATTGATTTTCTTCTTTTGTTTTCTCTTGAGATGCTCAGTTTTTTTTGCGAGTTTTGTCTATTTTACAATATGCATCTGCATTTCCTTTGAATGTCATCAGCCATTTTGTGTTTTCTCTTAAAATTCGTCAGTATTTTTGTGTTTTTACCAGAGCATTTTTTGTGGCTTTTTCAGCATTTGTGTGTATTTTTGAGAGCTAGTGCTCTATCTAAAGCCACAAAAGAGCATCCACCCTTTTCATCATTCACTGCCGTATGATTGATCGTGATCACGTGATGTTTGTTGTTATTCTGGAAAGAATCAGTGCAATTCTCCACTTTCAATTCACAGCCAAATACAGTTAGAAGTTGATATCTTTTTAACTGTTACTGGAAACGTAAGCATAATGCACTTCACATGTTACGAGTCTCACGGAAAAGTTTAAATTCATCCTCCTCTCTCATTCTTACACTGATATCACACGAGGGCGTTGTTTTCCATATTACAGCACCAAAACGTTCTCATTCAAATCCTCATCACATCGCCTTGTACATGCTTTAAGTGAATTTTCTTTATATTTACCTTTTCAGCTTCTAAAGTAGGATAAATATCTATTCTAAAATTAATATTGATATCAATTTCCTTTTATTGTCGCTAACACACATCAAAGAATTTTGTTTCTATTAATAAATTCAACCTGAAACAATTTCATTTATGTTTTAGTTTAAACATTTCTAGTGCATCTCTTTCGATAAAACATGCAAAATATCAATTATCCTTGAATCTTTCACTGTAAGTTTATTATTTATAATGAGTTTATTATGTATTTCTCTGCAAAGCAAATATCTGTGGGATATGGTAAAGGCGGTAAGTCAGTGCATGAGACGTTTCCTACACATGGAAATGATTTGTTGTAGCTCTTTGTTACAGAGAGAGAAAATAACGACAGCAATGTAGCTGATATCAGCACTCAATGTTCATATATAAGCACTACTCCCTCGTATCAGCCCTAACAGCTCGTATCAGCACTAACAGCTAGTATGAACGCTACCAGTTGGTATCAGAACCAACAGCTAGTATTAAAACTAGCAGCTCCTATCAGTACTGATAGCTCGTGCCAACATTAACAGCTCTAACAGCTGGCATGAGCACGAACAGAGGTATGGATGAGGGGTGGGGAGGATCAGAGAAGGGGGAGAGGGGTATCTTCAATATAGCTATATTGAAGTCTCCATACGCATAGTGACTATATACAGAAAAGCAGTAAAAACATCCACAAACAAGCTTGTGCATAAACAATGAGGCTCTTTGATGTCAGGCTGTAGTCCTTTCATGTCAGACTATAGTCCTTTCATGTCAGACTACAGTCCTTTCATGTCAGACTATAGTCCTTTCATGTCAGGCTGTAGTCCTTTCATGTCAGGCTGTAGTCCTTTCATGTCAGGCTGTAGTCCTGTCATGTCAGACTATAGTCCTTTCATGTCAGGCTGTAGTCCTTTCATGTCAGGCTGTAGTCCTTTCATATCAGGCTGTAGTCCTTTCATGTCAGACTATAGTCCTTTCATGTCAGGCTGTTGTCATTTCATGTCAAGCTGTACTTCTTTCATGTCAGGCTGCATTTCTGACATCTCCGGCTGTAGTCTTTCTATGTGAGGCTGTAGTCCTTCCATATTAGGCAAGAGTGTTTTCATCTCAGGGTGTAGTCTTTTCCTTACCGCAGTTCACATCATGACTATGTCAGCAAGACGACCAGGTTAGACATTATATTTAATCACAATGGCAAACCATTTCCATTCTAACGTGATTGCATTTTTTTCATATATTTATTTATTGTTGTTATTTAATTCCTTTTCATGTTTTTCACACTCTTTATTTTTTAATTTTCATTACGTAAAATTAGTCAACTGCTGACCCTATGTTTCCCTGTTCGAACTTTATATACTGACTAGATAACTAGCGCAGTGACTCAATGATTTTTTAAATAAATCAATTCATTTTCTTTTTCTAGCATATAACAACAATGCCATACACATATACTAAAAGGTGGCATGTTTTCTGCTGAAAATAATACAATGTTACAAGTAATGCTTCAGTGAGAGCTCAATATCTATTGAGGTTTATATTATACAATCTACACTTTAAATAAAATTTTGGTATTCTTTGTTGTAAAACAATTTTTCAAAACAGCTATTTTCTTAAATAATTGAAGAATATGTAAAAAATACACTTTTTTGTGTTTGATGTTTTGAATGTATATCACGGCCTCAATACTAATAAAGTCTTAGGTATATTACAAATCTATTTCCATATGATTTTATGTTCTAATATTTAATATGAGAAAGTCTCTGCTGATGCGATTATTATTGAACGAGGCTCTGTAGCCGTATTCACAACAAGTTAAAGGTACGGTTAACTCTCTCCGCTAACTGCTCCAGAAATCAGAACATCCTGAAGCAAATGAATAAATATAACTTATTTATTAGCAAACAAAAAATGTAGCTAAAATGTTTTGATTTAACTGATATTTTCGCTTACTGAAGGACATTTAACGTTTGTGAATACCATTGCTGATGCCTTTTTACAATTTTATTATTTTTGTTATATATATTTTAATTTTATTTTCCAACATGCAATAACCACACGACGAGTGACCAGAGCACCATCCATTTTTACAACTGTAACTGGACAATTCGTATCTGCAATATATTTCAGAAAAACACTATCCTTTGTGTTTGCTATTTGGTTTTCCATATTTTTTCCTATTTTGTTTTTAAATACTGACTGTCGCTTGTTTCCACTTGACCATGCAGCCTGTGTCTGTCTTTTTGCGATAAGGCAGCGCTACATTGTTTTACACGTTAGTGATATAAGGTTTTGCGATAAGACAGCGATACATTGTTTTAGACGTTAGTTCTGTAATGTTTAGGCTAATCTGTAATTTTCAAGCAATTTTATCCCACTACGCTGTGTAACAGTTCCATTCTTAGTTGACTAAGCACTTTATACTTATGATATTAATATTTCATTTAAGCCTGTTTTTCTTATTTCGTCAGGGTTCAGAGGTCTGCATCACCTTTTAATAAATCGATCATATCAGATATAACAATTTTTCCATGATATTTTATATTAATAAACAGACTGAAACATTGCTGGCATACTTCTGTGTTATTGTAAGGATTTATTTATATCAATGTAACCTCAGTGTTTATACGACTACTCTACAAATATCAAGTAAATCTAACCAATAGCGCCATGCTACTAAGCAACTAAGAAGCGGAGTATAATATGTCTAGTAACAGAAAGTACGATTACTCCTGACCCCTACCCCTATGACTATGTTACTATTTTGTAACAACCTGATACCACAAAGGAAAATGATTATATTTCTAATTCTAAAATCGTGACATCTTCTAAAATAATTTCTGTGTTTTCTTGTCACATTATTATGTTGTATTAATTTTAGTTAGTTAGGCCACAGTTTGCTAGAAACATATTTTATCTTTTGTCTTGTTTAATTTGTAAAAGAGTATTAAAATTTACACAATTCTGACATCTCTTTATTTTGACAGGTTTGTCATACAATTCCAAATTGTGTTGTTTTTAATTACAGAATAATACAAGCACTTTTAAGAAAGAGCGCTGATCTCTGATACTGACGCCTCCTGCAATCCTTCTTGCACAGTGCACAGGTCGCTTGACACAACCCGCAGTTAACGACCTTGAATGTTGGCAGCGCGTCCGAGGGTTCGCATTCTTGCATACAGGTGATGTATACCGTGGGGCACAGTGGTACCAGTTCGTCTATCGTCGGGCCACCACCGAAAGTCTGAGCAAAACAAAAGTTTGAGAGACATCAAAGACATGGCGATGACAGAATGAGTATGTGTCGTATGCCACACACATATATATACTTACCTGTCCATATACAAGCCGCAATAGGCAAGCAAAAGCATCACAGTAGCAATAAGTTTACAACCAATAAACTGGACTAGTTTTTATTTAACTAATACTAACAGAAAATTTAGATATATATATATATCTATATATATATATATATATATGGTTTCTCCCAATACGGTAATCAATATATATTCAGTTCACTTTGATTAGTTTACTTTTTGCTGTGGTTTATGTACTAAAACGATAAAATTCAGGATGTTGTCTTATTCAGAAAAATATATATCACTTTCAAATTTATATGAAACAAAGGCAAAACTTGTGTTAGTATTTTTTTAAAGTCACAAATTAGAATAGTTGTAAATAATACTATAACAAACGCATGAAGTTTGATTTAGACCTTTGATTACCTTAATCATTAAGATTTCTTTATGTGAAATATAAAGTCAATACAAAAGATAGATAGATCAAAACCTTTATCCAGCTGTTACAATGTGGCGGTTACACATGTGGTGATTTATATAAACTGGGAATGGGTTGCGCAACTTTTTCTAAAACATGCCCAAATTCACAACACATGTATAAAAAATCTCATAGAAGTGAAAAAGGCAATAATATTATAAGTGAGAGCCAGTTTGGTACCGACAGCAAAGGTATACTTTGAAATATAACCTGTATAATAAAGAAAGAATGTACAAAATTGTGCATAAATGAAAGTTTGATTGTCGGATTTAAATGTCCGAGCTGCACTTGAATAATAAGGGAGTGTAGCAGTTCTGACGCTTTGTCTTCTGTGAAAGTACTGCTAATAAAATTTCTATTACATTTGTATCAAATTTTAGAAACAGCCGGGCAATGCAAGAAAAATATCAATGATTAAATGTTTATTTATATTTAAAATGTGCACATATCTGACGCACGGATTTCAATGACACTTCAATGTCCGTTTTTGCTCGAGCAAATGCGATTGAAAATTTTTTTAAATAAATAAATAAAGCTCACACTAAAAGCTGTCTCTGCAAAATTTCATCCAAGCACGAACCGCCTCAGTCTATTAAACCGAAGAAGCTAAAATAGCGGGAATAGAGAAAAGAGTGCCAAAATGCAAGTACAATAAATAAGTATTTACCCCCTCTATTTGCTTTGCAAGTGCGATGATGAGTAGAAAAGCCACTCTCACAGCTCTAAGCTTGGCCATTATTCTCTATCCAAATAAAATGTTCTGATCGCAGAGATTATTCTGCTTAACAGGTATAAGACTCCTTTTATTCATTTGCCTTCTCAAAAAAAAAAAACAAATCAATCAATAGCATTAATGCCATTAATTTCCGGTCGGCAATGTTAACTTACAAGTCCCCGAAGTAAATACGCACAATAAAACATGAAACAGATTTCTATACATTAAATTTACTGTCATATATTAAATATTATTTTTAAATGATCTTATGTTGCTCAAGTTGGTAAAACATATTTCGCAATTTATTATACTTACTCAAGAGATTTTTGCAGAAGTAATTAAGAGAAAGAATTGTTTCATCAAATAAACGTTTCTATTTAGTTGATAGAAAGTTAAATTTATTTTCCGACACCGTTTGCACACTGGAAATTGATTGATTCTTACGTTCTTTATTACCAAGGGAACATAAGCTTGCGGTGGCCCCTGATGCGCGCTGGATTTCTCTTTACCTTTGCATACTTTTGAACAACAATTCTTTACTGTCTGTGTGAAACAGACATGAGTCGATTGCGGTAATTGATCACTGTTTTTTTAACGAAAACTTTAATAAAAACATCAGTATTACCAAAGACAATTATTGCTTTTTTTAATAATGACGCATTCCACTGCACCAATATAAATCAAATCCTCCTGTTATACAATTAAAAGAAGTGACAAAAAGACTCAAAATAGATTCCAAAGAAGTGTTACGCTTTCTTATTTTCACAAAAAGTAGTTTGACTAAAACATTGCTACTTTAGATAATTTTTGTCACGTTTCCTCCACCCCCCAACCCCACCCCGCCCCCACCCCCTCCCCCCTCTTTGTCCAAAATCTAAAGCCTCTGCATTGCATTATAATTTTGACTCCCTTCATATGTTATGGAGTGACTTATTGCTTTCGCATAGCTTATGCCATCAGAGCAGAAATTGCGATGTCTTAGTCATTCTTCCGTGTCCGATAAGAACCAACAAACGGGACAACTGACCAACGTACATGCCAGCTGAAGGGAGAAAATGCGAGACTGGGGACTTCATCATTGTACATTTTCTCAGTAAGCGTCCATTTAGATAGTAAGATTTCTATATCATAATAACCAGAAAATCTGTTTGCACGAAGTGAATGAAGTTAATTACATTTATTTCATAATACTAGAATGACCTCCGGAATGGTTGCACAGTCTTTCTTTAGTTAATTGTATTTATTTTATTGACTTTTTCTCATTAGAATTCGGGCTGGGAGCTCAGTGGCCGAGTGATAAAGACGTTTGCCTGGTATGCAGTTGCGGTTCTGTAGCCCGGGTTCGAATCTCGCTTGTGGTCAGGAATCATGACAATTTGCAAACAACCCAATGAGGTCGGTGTGCCTATATAGTCCTCTAATACCAAGCTACAACTGCAAATAGTCTCTTCACCTACACACTCTCCAGCCTAACCAGAAGAATACTTTTAACGTGGAATGTCAATTTTTCTATCTAAATAATTTGCAAGCTTGTTAAGCTTACTTTGAACATTGATAGATCCATAAATAGCATCACAAATGAAAACAGGTATTTTTTGTATTTTTTTCCATAGCTGGGGCAGTTGTCTTAAAAGTCGTATATTGTAGTCGTGTAAAGTCGACAAATGTAACTTTATTATTCGTGTTGCTGTTTTCAACCAAATGTGAGAAGATTTTTTATTGTTAATCAAAATATGTAATATTAAGAACGGTCAATTTATTTTTGATTTCCATCAGAAAAGCGGAGCAGGACAGGAACAAACGTTTGTTTTGCTGAATATATGCTTCTCAGATCATCTGACCTTGGTCAGTGAGATTTTTATGGCATTTCTCAAATTTTTTTTTCTTGCAACACATTTAAAATTTGCTTGGAATTTTACATAAAGAGGAATGTTTTTGACTTTTTAATTCTTTCTTTCAAAATGCATCGAATATTGCTATTTCAAAGTTCACTATTTTTCCATTCTTTTTCAACTATTATCGTAGCTGAACTTCTTTCAAATTTTTTAATATTTTGAATTTGCTAGATTTTGGAGCTTGGTTTTTGACCACAATTTAGCAAAACACATAATATGAGTGTGGCGTATAAGTGTTATATTATATAAAACACTAGTTGATTGACAATACTAATAGCATTAATAATAAAAATAGTAATAATAATAATAATAACAATAATAGTAACAATTTAGATAATAATAATTTTAATAATAATGATGATAATCACAATAATCAACTCCCAGTGATTTCTGCTCAACAACACTAAATTTTATAATTTGTACAATGATATGTGTTTGACATGTAATTTCTTTACATTACTTTTCCAATATAGTTTAGCTATGTTTGTTAAATTAGCTCAAGTGCAACATCATTTCTAAACAAAGCCAAGTTTTTAATTGTTGTTGTTTGATTGTTAAATGGTGCAGGAAGTTCATGTGTCTCATTTGTAATAATTTTGCTGTTGCATAAGAAGTCTCGAGTAACTCGCCCACAAAGCTCCATCAATCTTGGCTAAGATGTCATATATTCATATTACACGCTGTTGAATCTCTCTGTGAACAGGTCCCAGACATATTGGCTCATAGTCTAGCTGTCTGAAGAGATCATAGTGTCAAACGATGTATCATTTAGAATATTAGTACACTGAGGCGGTACAAACCCGTTTTGTGTCATGTTGAAAAGGAAACAACATTATAAGAATGGGCATTTCCAAAAGCTCAAATTGCTCAGTTTATTAGTTAAGTAAAGTACAACTTGTCTTCCAGTGATCGTTGCCTTGCAGTCGAGCATAGATCCATAACTATCCATTCCGAGGCAGCACATGCACACCTCTCTGACGCTTCTGAGAGCACTCTGAATGACTGCAAAAGTACAACGGAAATAATATTTGGAAAATCCCTTGTCTAAAATAAAGGATTCGCACCTCAGTGGTATTTAACAGAACCACTTGAGTAATAAGATCATTTACTAATTTTGGATTCTGATATTAAAAACGTCTTTAGATTATTTGAATGTCATGTGAATTCTGGAGCCATCCAAGCTTGGATAGTTTCAGTGAACAAAGAAGAACCTTCAAGTGAATTTGCGTAGAATTTCCGAAGTTTTTCTGTCTATGTTGGTGAAAATAAGCCATACCTTCATCACAATGTTATCCTGACGAAGATTAGTGTGCTCCAGTAAGATTCTCCCACAGTCCTCCCACAGTTGAAAAGTACTCCTTTGCTAATATATTTTTAAAAGCTCAGCTCTCGAGATCTGAACCAAGTGCCACTAATATCATTTGACGGTCTTCTGAATTGAATATATATATATATATATATATATATTATATATATATATATATATATATATATATATATATATATATATATATATATATATATATATATATATATATATATATATATATATATAAGCGCTGGAAGGCAGTGCAATGATGATACAAAATGTAAGTAATGCGTGACCAACCCCTTCGGCACATCGAATAGTGCGTTACTTAGTTAATGGTGTAATTGCTGCAGTGGAACCGCACCCCTTATATTTCTTGATACAAAATTGCTCTTTAAGCTACTAAGCTTCGTATTTTGATCATGAAAATAAAAACAAAGGCAAAAAGAGCGAGCTGCACAACTTCAGATCAAGTATTACATATATGTACAATTTTGGAGTCCTGGGACAAGTATGGTCAGAGGAGTAGTAAAAACAAAATAAAAGACCAGTAAAGAGAAGAAGATCTGTAACATATGCAAGCCTTAAAATTGCCAATTAAATATAAACTAAATATAAATTAAATATAAAGATGCTTCAAACCATCTGAATCTCGGTCACTGTGCCAGACAGTTGCCTTCTCATTGTAGTTGTTACCGTTGTCAACTACAATGATTACAGCTTTTTCAACAGTTAATACGCTACTTTCAGTGCAGTTTGTAAGAAACACTTCAATGTCTTGTTTTTAAAGTAATTTTATCAAAGATTCTAAGCAGTGCTCAGTCATATTTACATGAGCTTCTGATGCGTTAGACGATATGATTGCATTTTGCTCTACTCTGAGGTCCTAAAGCCGTAACAATTCACTATATGGTCATGCATGTATATATACTGATCTCTTTCGTACTACGACGATGACCGCAGTGGACACCAGAAAGGAAAAATAGCAGGATAAGTGCAACAAAGTCATTAGACGTCTCTGTGAAATCGGAATCTGAACGCATAGACCGCAACTCGGAAGATAGAAGGTACCGAAACTGAGAGCATTAGATGAACAACAACATCAAAAGGAGACTCTTGTGTAATTGGCGATGTGTTATTGTAGTGACGTATTGTAGTGACGTATTGTAGTGACGAGTCTAGGTTCAAGGTGAGCGCAAACGGGTACACAGGTGGGGTAATGATTAGATGCATCACACGAATGGCACACGCACAACTGACCGTTTATGATAAAACGTGTGCTTTTCTGTAAGTAAACGGCTAACATACACCTTACTGAGTGACGTGTATAACACAAAATATCATCCGCTTTGTCTCAATTGGATTTTTCCTCAGCTGCGAAAATATCGGTATCATGAATTTTATTTTGTATTACTTGAATGCCATAATACTACATTTTTTCTGTCGAAATTTTCAAATACATTATTAGTTTGGTAACCTCTTTTTTCAGGGTGGAGTTTCTTTTGTTTTTTTTAATATATATTGTTGCACGATTATGTGAGCAGATATTGCTGGGGCCAAACTGTTCACGAAGTACTTTTAATAACAAATGAACAAGCCATAGCAGTGGCCCTGAATTGCAGGGGATGAGATTAAATTATGTTTTTTCAGTAATATTGAGTCACTTGTTATAGAAGGAATAGATTCTACAAGAATTCTACGTAATTACGATACAGCGACCTCCCTCCCCCTTATATCAGGGACACTAACTACCGGCAATTTGTGCCCGTAATAGTGGGGTATGCCCTAATACCATATTTACAAACCAAAGTGTAAGTTTACTTAAAATCAAAAGGGGCACTGCTCTTTATCTCTCTAAATTGTGACCCATACGGCATTTAGAATATTTGCATATTAAGTAGCAATAATTTTAAAACATTTTTGCATAGTTTCGTTCAAATAATTTAAAGAATTTCTGCAGCGGAAGCACGTCTAGCTCTTTTTTCTCTCCTTATTTTATCTATTTTGCTATTAATATTGTTTTCTGTATTACTCAACTAGCTATAGGTTAAAACATAACATACTAGTTAATGTAAACAATCCGAGGAATCACTGCGTATCTGAGGAAGTAAATATGCTTACTTCTGAAGTACGCAAAATACGGGCACCACCTTATTGCTGGCTCAGTCACAATGCATTAGTGAAGTTATAACTAAAAAGTGATCATTCTCCTCAATCTGAACGTGTCCACAATAGCGTTTGGTGATAATAAAAGGGTGTCTTCAACCGAGGGTTTACTGTGCTGGTATTGTAAGGGCATATCTAATATTCAATACTTCTAGTCCCGATGCGAAATACACTTCCAACCAATACGCTTGATACGCTTCAAGCCGTCATATTGCTGTTGATATCAATTTAAATGTTATCATTTGGCACTTGTATGCACTTAATGAATATGCACTGCATTTATTTTAGTCATTATGTTTTCTCTTCGCAGAACATACTTTGTGTTAATGCAATGTTTGCGTTAACATTGCGTTAAAATGCCATTTCTATTTAGGAGGTCTATACAATATAACAGAACCAGCGATTGATACATACCTGAAATAACCGTAGACAGATGCCACAACAAGCTTTAAGAAGGGAATGGCAAACGTCATCTTGACCTCCGCGAACCAAAAGGAGGGCAGTAGTTTCCTTACTGTAGGAAAAGGTAAGGATATTGACTAAAACACGTTAACAGACCACAAAGGATTTATTAAGGGATGCTATACTGGAGAAAATGCTGGGCATATTCACCGAAGCGAAAGAGGATTGTTTTTTTTTTTTTTTGTGCTACATTTTTGAAAAATTATTTGGTATATTTCTACTTTATGTTGACCTCAAAATCATAAAAAAAAATCCTTAGAAATACAGAACTGAAGATTTCCCTCTTTGTAGTTGATGCAAATTGCTTAATAGAGGATGAGACTCTTGAGATTCCTGTACAAAGCCACAGAGATACTCACAGTGTACTCTTGAAGTAACTTAAATATAGCTAATGGATATCTATGTCTTTGAAAGCAGAAAGTAACACATAACAAGATAAAATTCAATAAAGCAAAATAACAACTTCATCAAGTGATTTCACAGTCTTGAATTACTAACTGCAATCGACCATATTGTAATAGCGATTTGCAACAAAAATTGCCAGAAAAACTTATTCGGTATTTCTTTTACGTCCAATTTTCAGATGCTTGCCTAACCAGCATCAAAACAATGTCTTGTAAAACATATCATTTTCACAGTGGTAATCTGATGTAATTAGCCTTCAATTAGTATGCCGATATTTGTGCAAAAAATCATTTATATTCTACATTCAATTGTTTAATGAATCTCATTCTGCTTCTCTAACATAGCATTAAAATTTAGGAAATCTATGTCACTGGGAGGGGAATTCTTGTGTACATTTTTATATGGAAATGAAACTACCTTTTTTATTAAATGCTCTGCCTTTTATTAAGGAATTATTACACTTTGCTTTGGAGCATGGTTTTGTCTTAAAGACTACAGCATATGTGTTTTAATTGTGTCTTTTATTAATTTTTTTTAGCAATTTTCTATATTTTTTTATGTACATCTATCAAGTCGGTTCTGTTATATCTTGTCACTTTTTTGGAATAGCGCCCATCAAGCCATTAATATTACAGGATTCAGATTTAGGCTAAACTGTTGACATGTCTTCTCTAAGCATAACGCACAATTTTCTTCCATTTCATTCTGTATTAATACATGTCTAGAGACATGCTTGCTAAACAAATTAATTCAATTACCAATTGTAGGACTTATTTATTTATTTATAGATTTATTTGAACGCTTCGAGGTTTATCGTCCAATAAAAACGTACTAAGAATGGAAAATACAATAACAAATCACATAGTATTTTGCAAAGTGACGATGTTAAGAATTTCTAGCATATATATTTTGCGGCTAATCTAACCTCAATTCGAAAAGAATATACAACGTAATTTGAATTCTAATTCTAAACTATACGAACGTGCAAAAGCTTATTTATTTTCATTGCTCTGTTACCATGTTGTTTCATTGTTTTTTAGTTTTTAGCATTTGCAAGCAATGTGCATATTTTACTTATACATGTAATTGCTTTATTTTGAGAGGCTTCGTGTGGAATTCCAAATTCTGTTGCTTTCTAACTTAAAGAATAATACAGGCTTTTCTAAGAAACAGTGCTGATCCTTCACTCTGACGCTTCTTGCACTCTTTCTTGCACAGTGCACAGGTCGTCTGACACAAACCACAATCAACAACCTTGAAGGTTGGAAGTATGTTCCTGGGCTTGCACTTTTGTATACAGACGAAGTATTGTGTTGGGCATAGTGGTATCAGGTCATCTATAGTCGGACCGCCACCTTCCTAGAATAAACAGAAAACGAGAGTTGCAAATAGATAACGCCGTCGGATTGAATCACTTCACGTTTGTGGTACCTACAGTATATGTGTATGCGAACGTTGAAGCTTTTAACGTCGGATCGATACAAAATATATCAACCTCATGTTCGAGTTGAAGTTTACAATTAGTTTTTGGTGTTCAAGGACTGGTTGTCCATGGCCCTTAGAAAATATTTGTGGAAAAGTTTTAAAGCGACCACTACCAATCTGTACATATTTCTGGTTTTTAATTTTGGCAGCAAAATAGAAAACTAGGTCGATAGATTTAGGTACATATAGTAATTTTTGAAAGAAAGAAAAATATGTTTGCCAATTAAAGTTCCAAAATAGGAAATTGTACGGATATGCACAGTGCAATTCAATCAGACTAGCTAAAAAAATACTTACTCCCTTTACTTGTACAGCAAATGCGGTGATGAGAAGGAATACTACACTCATAACTATAGCGAATGCGGTGATGAGAAGGAATACTACACTCACAACTATAGCGAATGCGGTGATGAGAAGGAATACTACACTCACAACTATAGCGAATGCGGTGATGAGAAGGAATACTACACTCACAACTATAGCGAATGCGGTGATGAGAAGGAATACTACACTCACAACTATAGCGAATGCGGAGATGAGAAGGAAGACTACACTCACAACTATAGCGAATGCGGTGATGAGAAGGAATACTACACTCACAACTATAGCGAATGCGGTGATGAGAAGGAATACTACACTCACAACTATAGCGAATGCGGTGATGAGAAGGAATACTACACTCACAACTATAGCGAATGCGGTGATGAGAAGGAATACTACACTCACAACTATAGCGAATGCGGTGATGAGAAGGAATACTACACTCACAACTATAGCGAATGCGGTGATGAGAAGGAATACTACACTCACAACTATAGCGAATGCGGTGATGAGAAGGAATACTACACTCACAACTATAGCGAATGCGGTGATGAGAAGGAATACTACACTCACAACTATAGCGAATGCGGTGATGAGAAGGAATACTACACTCACAACTATAGCGAATGCGGTGATGAGAAGGAATACTACACTCATAACTATAGCGAATGCGGTGATGAGAAGGAATACTACACTCACAACTATAGCGAATGCGGTGATGAGAAGGAATACTACACTCACAACTATAGCGAATGCGGTGATGAGAAGTAATACTACACTCACAACTATTAGCCTCTCCATTCTGTATCGAAGTGTGTTTAGAAACTTCAAATGTTCAAATAAGGTGAAACTGCAGAAATTATTCTCTACAGCTGTTAGACAAGTGGGTTTTATTTATTTGTTTTCTAAGAAAGGCAAGAATAAAAGCAAGTTATTGTGTGTCATAAATAATGTTCACAACAAAGAACTCTTTATTTGCTGCTGAGTGTATGAATGCTGTAGTCATTAATTTGTCAACCAGCAAATGTTCACTCGCATGCCCACGTAGTAAATACGCGCCGTGAAATATGAAATGCAGTCCTATACGCTAATTTATTGTAAATATATATGTCAAATATTTATGTATCGTGTTTGTCATCATTATAAGCGATATACTGTCAATAATAAATTGCAAACAAACATATCTATAGCATTTTTACAATATACGAATCATATTGTTTACTGGGCGTTATTGTGATTTCAGATTCAGCGTTTTCCTTTATGGGTCATCTTTTTTACATTTCAAATACATGGCATTTCAGGTCTGAATTTACTAGGGTCTCAAATACCATATTAACTACTTCAAAGGGGAAAATAAGGGAACTGATATTCGTAAATTTAAGGATTTGACAAAATGGAATGGCGCAGTAGCTATGACAATCTGTATAATTTTTTCATGAGACTCATCAGGGCCCATCGCCTTTCTCACTTTCAAAATTCTTCATTGGTTACTTGTCGTGTAACCGCTCAATGCTAGCTGAACTGTAAAAAGAATCGATAAATTATCGATAATAGAATGACAGAGGGGGGAAAGAGAGACAGAGAGGGAGTGGGAAGAAGAGAAAGAGCAACAGAGAATGAGAGTGAGAGAGAGGGAGGGAGAAAGAGATAGAGATAGGGGGCAAAGAGAGAGGGAGATACGGAGAGACAGAGAGGGAAGGAGAGATGAGGTAGACAGAGAGAGAGAGAGAGAGAGAGAGAGAGAGAGAGAGAGAGAGAGAGAGCAATAACACTGGTTGACGTGCTGTACGTGTTTGGAGTAGTCTACATAACATTTATGGTTCGTGTTTCTGAAGATATGGAGTGCTTCAAATAAAAATCTAAGACAATATAATATAAAGATGTAGTCTCAAATCCCATTAACACCCAATCAAAACAGCGTGCCTAATTATTATAATTATTATAATAAAATTTGTGAATCACTTGGCATTGCTCATCTGAATTCAGTAACCTGTTACCATTTCTCTATAAATATGGGAACAAGACATTACCCCCTCCCCCCCCCCACAGACAATACCCCTCAGCCATTACTCCCCCGACAATACCCCTAAGACAATACCCCTAGGACTTTATCCCCTGAGCCATTACCCCCTCCCCCTTCTCCATCTGAACAAGAAATCAGAATTACATAACTTCATTACAGAGCTTCAAACGGCGTGTGAAGTAGTGCAGTTGCATACGCATTTGATCATAGATCACAGTCGTGATTGATGTGACTGATAAGCACACAACGTATATATATGCATGACCGTGACCACCTATTATCCAAATCTGTGGCGGTTCCTTATGTTCTGAGAAAAGAGCAAATTATCGCAAACGTGACTATAAACCATATGGTGGGTGGTCACGAGGCTGTCGAACATCGGCGCCAGTATCGCGAAACCGCACAATGAATTGCAACTGTTGTGGCCGACTACGAGAGCAGACACATCTTGGATTGCCTTCGGGGCATATCCCACAACATTTGAATCTAGACAGCTCGTTTTAAACGATTTAATGCATTTACCTCAAAATCAGGAAATCAGACCACATTCTATGCCTGACTGAAATATACCGACTGATTACCGGTCGATACGAGCTTTACTGAAAATGCCTTTGTCTTAAAATATATTGAAGTTTGATGTTAGAAGTCTGTGCTTCATCACCACAAACAAGGACTAATTTCAGGTATCTGGTAATGCCGGAGTTCGATTTCGGAGGGTTGTGACATAAACAAAAACAGTTGAGCGAATGCAGATGGATCAGATCACAAATCAGGAATCACAGATCACTGATCATATATCACTGATCACATATCACTGATCACACATCACTGATCACATTTCACTGATCACATATCACTGATCACATATCACTGATCACAAATCACGGCCATTCCTTAGACGGATGCATTCAGTGTGATAGACTTAATACTGTATGTTTTCACATTGAATTTTAAGATGCTCAGTATTTTTTTATTGAGTTTCGCATAATTCCGAGCTCTTTTAGCCTATGATTTATGCGCTGCCATGTGCTGTGTGATCTATGCAGTTCCCCAACTGCCGTTTCTCCGATATAATTTAGCCAACGTTTTGTGCTACTCTTACCCTGTGGTGTATGCATTGCCCCAGCTGCAGTTTGTGCACTTTGTGGTTTGTGCACCGTTCTGTTCTCTTCAACCTCTTTACCCTGTAATCAATACACTACTCCAACTACAGTTTCTACAATAGTATGTATGCATTGTTCTTTGCTAGTTCTGTTACCCTGTGATCTATACACTACCCTGAGTTCCCGCTCCCGCGGTATGATTTATGCCTCGTTCTGCGCTACCTCTTTTACCTGTGATTTGGGAACCGCTTTTACCTGTATCCTTTTACCATGTGATTTATGCACCGCCTTGAGCTTGCCTCTCTCCGAGCTCCCCTCTGTTATACTGTTTTCATGCACCGTCATGTTCAACCCGTTTTACTCGGTGGCACCCTCTTTTAACCAATGACTTGTTCACCACCTTTTGTTACTAAATGACTTGTGTACCGCATTGTTCCACCCTCTATTACCCAGTGACTTGTGTACCGCACTGTTCCACCCTCTATTACCCAGTGATTTGTGTACCGCACTGCTCCACCCTCTATTACCCAGTGACTTGTTTACGGCCCTGTGGCACCCACTTTTACCAAGTGACTAGCCCAACGCCCTGTGGCACCCACTTTTACCCAGTGACTTGTTTACGGCCCTGTGGCACCCACTTTTACCAAGTGACTAGCTTAACGCCCTGTGGCACCCACTTTTACCCAGTAACTTGTTTACGGCCCTGTGGCACCCACTTTTACCAAGTGACTAGTTTAACGCCCTGTGGCACCCACTTTTACCCAGTGACTTGTTTACGGCCCTGTGGCACCCACTTTTACCAAGTGACTAGCTTAACGCCCTGTGGCACCCACTTTTACCCAGTAACTTGTTTACGGCCCTGTGGCACCCACTTTTACCAAGTGACTAGTTTAACGCCCTGTGGCACCCACTTTTACCCAGTGACTTGTTTACGGCCCTGTGGCACCCACTTTTACCTAGTGACTTGATTACGGCCCTGTGGCACTTGTTTCTGGTCCTGTGGCACCCACTAGTGACTCCTGTAGCGCTCTGTGGCACCCTCTTTACCCAATGACTTATGTACCGACGGTGCTGTGCCCTTTGCTGCAAACGTGTTATCGATATAGTGGTAAACTGCCTTTACGACACAGAATATATCAAGGTAAAAGAATGTATATAATTAATACTAAGATCTCGAGAAAAAAGGTTCAGTTGATTGACTTTTGCTTTTCTGTTGTCCTCGCTGATACTGTTAAGTAATATCTTCTTTGCTGAACATATCGATCAAGTATCTCAGATGCTTTCCCGTAATCGATTATCTGTTATTGTGCATGTTGTAAATAACACTCTCTTACCACACCACTCATGTCCATTTTATTGGACCTTTCTCAACAATATAGCCTTCCTCAAAATACTCTTCAAACAGAAAATGTAATTTGAAAACCAAAGTGATGCCTATTTTGTATAATCTGCTATTTAATTGTTGTGTAATTTTAATGATCAGTAATAAACAAGGTCATTAATGCTTCTGTGCAATATTTAATTCGAAACAAATTAAATCCTTATCGTTGTCTTTAGCGTCTTTTAGAACAGAATTTTCCACCACCCTTATCACAGTTGAGATTACATGTTTCCCACTAACGTTAGTACACAGAACAGTAATCCTGTTTCGACTCTTAAGCACGCAGGATATCAATTCCCATTAACAAAAACTTATAGCCATCAATGTATTGACTATTACTTATACATGACCTTTTAGGTATTCATTTCATTGCATTTGCATTGCTGATATAAGCAGAGAAAATAGGATATCACATCAATCCCTACTTTCGGACTGGACTTAAATCAGCAACTGACCAGTACTCTTGTTAACTGATCTAACAATCAACCACCGCCCCGATTATATATTGATATTGATATTTATGATTATAGCTAATGAGGATAACAGGTTTTTGCATCGTATATTTTCTCAGTACTTAATTCTGAGGTCGATAAATGTTTATCTCATAACAAAAACAAAGACCCTACAATAGCCCACGTACAGATGCAAAGATAACCCAAAAATCTCATCTCCATGTTTAATTGCAAAGTAGTTCCATATCCAATACTTACATTTTAGACACTTGGAAGTCCAAGAGCAAGTATCATAAATTGAATCATACATCATACAAGCATAGTTTCTCTTAATTGGAGCAATTGTGTTAAAATCAAGACTTTTAGGGGAATCGGAGAGTGCGCATATGGGTGTGTCTGGAAGAGGGAGGGATTCACTTCTGAGTTCGTGCACTGCCTTGTTTGTTTATGATGGCTTGGAAGTGACTATTAAGTAAATTATTTTGAATCTCAGATATTGTGTTTAAAAATAACCTTGGCAGAATATAGTTCCTGATTTTGGTCTTAAATCTTTTTGTCGTTTTCTATCAGTACATCTCACTTCGGTTACTATTGGCTAAACCCCTCAATGGGGCTTCTGATAATCCGTCTGATGTTCTGTTATCCTTGTTATTGTTATCAAAATAGCTGCGTTCTCCTTGGTTTGGTTTTCGATGAAGAAATGCATACGTATGCACTACGTAGGTCATCCAAAGCATGTACTTTTTGGAAATTCCTTGAGCATTTTTAAAGCAACTTTAGTCTAAAAACATTTTTCCTCCAACAAATTTGTTTGCAATTTGAAAAGAATGTTATCAATGGTAAACATTATCTTTCTTTTAATTTTTACTTTCCAAATTTTTTTGAATGCTGCATTTCCAAAGTTTACTAATTTTTTATTCATGTTTTCTTCTTTATAATTTCTTCTTCTAACTTAATGCTATTATTCAATGAATACGAAATTTTACAACCTGCACAATGATATGTCTTTGACGTGTAATTTCTTTACCATTACTTTTCCAACTCTTCTCGCTATGCTCGCTCCTGTAGCTCAAGTATAACATCATTTCTAAATAAAATCAAGTTTTCAATTGTCGGTGGTACATGAAGTTGGTGGGCCCCGTGTATAATATTTGCGCCGTTGCTTAAGAAGGATCGTATTATCCTCACACAAAGCTCTGTTAATCTAGGCGGCGATTTCATATATTCACATAACCAGATATTGAATCTTTCTACAAACGGACCCCAGTCATATTGACTCAAAGTTTGACTGTCCCAAGGAATCATAATGCGAAAGATTGCATCATTTAGAATGTCAGTACGATGGGGCGGTACAAACCCGTTTCGTATGAGATAAAAAAGGAAACAACGTTGTAAAAATGGATAATTCCAAAAGTTCATATTGCCTAATTTGTTGGTTAGGTAAAAGTACAACTTCTCTTGCAGCGATCGTATCTTTGAAGCCGTGTAGAGATCCAAAGCAATCCATTGAACAGGCGCCGATACACACGCTTCTGAGAGTACTTTCCACAGTTCTAAATGAGTGGAAAAGTACTCTGGCCATAACGAAAACGTGTTGTTGTATAAATGTATAATATTTTGAAAATCCATCGTCCATAATAAAGGTATCTCACCTGCGTGGTCATTACTAGAGTAATAAGAGCGTTTACCAATTACAGCTCCCGATAATAAAAACATCTGTAGAACATTTGGATCCCATGTCAATTCTGGAACATTCCAAGCTTGGATAGTTTTATCAAACACAAAAGAGTTCTCAAACGACAGTTCATAGAATTTCCAAAGTTCTCTCAGACAGTGTTGTTGAAAACGAGCACCGTTTAGAAGTAATGCCTTCATCAAAGTGTTATTTTGGCGGAGAACAGTGTGCTCCAGTAAGGTCCTCCCACAGTCACCAATCACGTTCAAATCCACCCCTTTGCTAATAAATACACTGACTGCATTCTCATCATCAAAATCTGATTTCTTTGATAAATTTAAGAAATGTAATGCTGGGCATCCGTTTTTGTGATTCTGAAACTTTGCATCAACACCCGAGCTAAGCAGTATATGGATACATTCCGTGTGGCCGAGAGATGAGGCGCTGTGCAAAAGATATGCTTGATTTAAATCTTCTGTATTCAAATTGGTAGCACTCAAGAGGGATTGTAGGTGTTCGGGATTATTGCTGCTTATTGATCGATGCATTGCCCTCAGCTGTGCCCTTTTACTCTCTTCTTTACAGCAAAGAAATGACATTATGATACACTAATAGTATTTGAAGCTTAGAAAACACAACAATCCTATATTTATTGTTTTCCTTCGTAATTTATTTTATTACTGATCTAGTAGGAAATTCCTCATATACGTTCATCCGTTCCAGTTTTTGCAGTAACGTAATTTAATTCATAATGCCTAGAGACATCATTTCATTTTGCAAACTTTGAGAAATGATTTTAAGCGCCACATATAATCTTGTTGAATATATTTGTTGGTCTAACTATAGCTCTATTTGTAATACACTGCATATATTTATTGAGTGACGGATTATAAAGGTACTTTTGCAAGCTTTAAAGTCCAGTACGTGTACAATAGCGTGTGTCTATCTTGGAAGTCAAGATAGCATTCTTCTTCAATGTAACTGACTGTTATTTTGCCCTTATACTGAAAATTGCTGCTTATTTCACCATCGCCAGTGGCTTTGGATCAATATCTTCTCACTCCCTCGTATTGATCAAGCCTTCAGAATCTCGCTATTCGCCATAGATTTTCTTCTATGATGCATTCTGTATCTCATCACTCAAAATGTTTTGTTTACTTAAATATTCTGATCTTTCCAGAACTACTCTAGGATTGTTGAAAACATGTACACATTTTAGAGCAACAGACTATTATATATTATCGTATGTAATGGTTTGGTTTTTTTTTATTGTTTGTTTGTTTGTTTGTTTTTGTTTTTTGTTTTTGGCTTTTATGCTTTTCCTAATGTGTAATACTGATTGAAATTATATTGCAAAAGCTAATTTGTATGAATAACAAATAAGGCACATTCCGGTTGTATTGCAAAAAATAAGGCTGTATGAGTGAAAATTTAAATGTTAATACACCTTCCATTAATCCATATTTTGATAATAAAACATAGATTGTGAAGACAACTGGTTGAGAGTTAAGCATTTGTTTCCTATTCTTTGATCGACCATAGTGACTGATGATATAGCTTTAAATATTCAAAGTGGCTTTTCTTAGAGATAAAATGTCACTAACATCTGCGTTCTTTTTAAATTTATTTGCAAAAAAAAACTATTATATTCCTAAAAATTCCTTTTTTTCATATCTGCGCTTTTTCTGTATTTTGATGCTTCTGTGTTTTCTGTCTCTCATGTCCCTCCATTTTAAATCTTAAGTGTGATTTTTGTTTTTATCATGTTGTCCTTTAGAAAATGGGTAATAATTCTACCCCTTTTGGAAAAAGTTTTTTTGGGGGTTTTATTTTATTATGATCGTGGTAAAATAGTAAAAATGGAGGCATTTGATTATTGCGTAAAGTTATTGCGTTACGATTGCAAATACTTATTATCAACATAATATTTCTTAAAAATCTCCAACAAAACACAAGAACATACAACAAAGGAGCGTTTGCAATCTCGGTATTTTGGGTTCGCCAATTCCTTTCACGACAAAATGTTATCCATTGAAATTTTTGTCTGATAAGATCTGTTTTAGCAGAAAAAAACATTATTCCACATTTTGTGACCAGTTTTCACAAACTCGCCTGACAAGCGTCAAGACAATCTATTAAATAACTTAAAGACGTTTGTAACACCTATTTATATGAATTTCATATTTAATATTAAACCTTTATCAAAAGCTTGAAAGCTTTATCATATTGTTCAAATGGCTCAGAAGTCGTCACAAAATTAAGCATCCCATTTTCTATTGTGAAACATATTATTTTACAGTTATGGCATGGTGTAATCAGCAGTCAATTAATATGAGGATATGTGTGTCAATAAGCGATTATGCTACGGTACCACAAAGAAAATAACCTAAAGTCTTAGTTGCCTATTACATGCTTCATGTAACACGATTCTTTGAACATATAATTTGACATGTTACTTACATCTATCTTCAGAATGTTATTGCGATATTTAATATCATTTACCTTAGATTTAATATAGCATAACCTCTAAATCCTTTAAATATATTCAAATTCAAGTCTGAGAATGTTTTCGTGTGACAACTGTGCCCAACAATATTTACGTACTGCTATGAAACCATACATAGCTATGACACATAATGCATAACATTGAAATACCAAAAATAAAACTGGTGTTCTAATATTTAATTGATATTTGTGATAATTGTAACCTAACGGTCATATTATACAAACATACCTTTTTGAATGAATATCGACTCTCAGCAAAGAGCTCTCTAATTGTGTCATGTAAATATTTGAAGTAGAAACTAATTAGTAAACAAATTAAACTAATTAACAAATTTTAAAATTTCCAAATAAGAATTAATTATGCTTAAATATAATTTATTACTTCTAAACAAAGTTTTAATGGCCTGTGGTTCATAAAGTTGATGTGTCTCATATATTTTAGGCTGCGGTTGTTTATAAAGGCTTGTTTAAAAATAATTTCAAAATTTATGAAGGCTGATCAGTCAGGTTTAAACTGGGGTCTAATAATTGCATTCTATATTACAAATTTCGACGAGAAGTCACACAAAAATGACACAGACATCATATTAATCTCACACAGACATCACAAAGACCTCATACAGACATCACAAACCTCACACACAACTCTCACATGCCTAACAAGAAACTGGTGGGGATATCATTTATTGACATAATAACCTCAGACACAACTGTCACATACCTCACACGAAACTGGTAGGGATATCATGTATCGACATAATAACCTCACAAACAACTCTCATACACCTCACAAGAAAACTTTCGTGGATATCATGTATCCACATAACCAGCTTTTGAAGTGAACGCTACAAACGGGATCATATTGAATAGTTGGCGGTCTCATCATATCAGAATTTAGTACAGAAAATCTAAACTGTAGTACGCGGACACTTTCTGCTTACACTACATTGACTGTCGTTTTTTTCATTTTGTAAAAAAAACTATAACTTTAAAAAAAAAATTCCTTTCGATATATTTACTTCCTACAACAGCTGAATAACATATAAATGAACAGAAAAGTCTTGTGGTAGTAGCACAGGTGTGTTACTGTAGTGATCTATTATTTTTGAAAATGTTCCTTCCAAAACAACGAACTTCCACTTTCCAGTGCAGCTTGAAGCACAGAAATATTGATACGTTATACGAATATTCAAAAAAGCGTGTATACAATAGTGCAGAAGCATCGGGAAGGTACATCAGAGATAAATGTGGGTCAGAGTGGTAGTTGCAAACGAAACTTTGATCAAAGGTGGTGACGTTCAGTTCAGTGGGTTAGAGCGTTGATCTGGTAATTCCGAGGGTCTGAGGTTCCGTTCTGGATCGGATCCGATTGGTAAGTGGATCATTGTAATGCCTTCTAATTGCCTTAGCTGAGCTAATACAGTAGGTTAGGTCACCTCCAAAATAGAAATCAAAATTGACGCCCACTCAGACTTTCGGCTACATGTTACATGTTAACACTAAAGCAGGCAGGATTTCTGTATTTGCCTTTTCAATGATACTGAAATACCGATTACTTTCTCAATTTTTCAATGTAATGGTATACTATTTTTCACTGTGTGATTTCCTTCTGCATAGAAAATATGCAGAAGGAAATCATACAGTGCAAAATTGTACACTGTCTGGTGCAATCAGTTACTTTGTAGACTACCTGGTTTAGTCAGCCACTGTGTGAAGTGTCAGTAATTTTAGCCACTTTGTAAAGTGCCTAGAGTTTCATGACTCATCATTTTAAACTTTGGTCTTAAATTGCGTACAATTCACAGTGTTTCTTTTGATAGTTAGAAAAAAAACAACTCTCAATTGTTACGATAAAAGTCAAAATATTTAAATGAAATGCGAAACTACAAATATTGAGAGAAAATACTTATAATATTTTTTCCCAGTTATCAGATGTCACCCCCCCCCTCCCCCCACAATTAAAACAAAAGATTGCGCAGCATTTGAACATTTAACATTATGGTTGCTTAGCAACTGGCAGTATGGTTGCTTAGCAACTGGCAGCATGGTTGCTTAGCAGTTCAAGTCATCATGCAGTGACATTATCGAGAGCACTTCAAAATGACATCAACTTGGGCGAGTTAAAACTGTATAATCTCACCGCTGAAGTCGATCCCTGCAGGGATTGAGAAGAAAGGAGGATAGCCCTGAAATGCCATTTTTTAACTGATGCACTCCTCAAGTACTTAAAGTTTCACTGCGTTTTGATTTTATTTTCTTAAAAACCATTATTGTCTTTTTTAACCAGAGCAGTGACGTAACGGATCGGCGGAAGTTATTTGACTTTATGGGATCATAAACCATCTGTCGTCTGCTCATCTCCTTGATGACGTAATCATTTGTCTGAGCATTGACATGCTGGTATCCGGATTGTTCTGGAAGAGCCCACGTCATTATCACACCTTCTTGTCCTAATGCTATTAGATTATTCATAAATATTGATTCATATCTTTTTGGAATGTGTTCTCCAACCTCGACACTAAGCACCCAGTCAAATGTTCTGTCCCAGTGTATGGGTTGTGAGGCGTCGAGCCAGCATACGGGCGGCACGGTGTAGTGCTGCTGTCCCTTTAATGGTATCTCAGCACCCCATAGCTTAAGAATGTTATATCCGCCATCGTATCCATACCTAAACAGAGCATACTTGAAATGAGCGCATGGGTGGATGTATTATGTGTAAAGTATCGTAAAGGTATATTGTGTAAGACCCACATAAGATGCTACCAGGCTATGAGAGTCAGATTACTGAAAATTTACCCAAAGAATGACATTCATTGAAGAATAATCTCTGCCTAGACACTTATATATATATATATATATATATATATATATATATATATATATATATATATATATATATATATATATATATATATATATATATATATATAGAAGTGTACCTCCAGCAATACGGGGACCATTTTTGCTAAAAAACCAGTATTAGGGAGACCACAAATTTAGGGAGACCAAAAGTAGGTCTCCTTAATTCTTAGCGTGTTTAAACGTTACGAAACTACTCAGCAAACAAAAAACGAATGATTTTATGGCATAGCAAATATAACATACTTTGGTTTAAAATTAAATTTGTGTGTTGAAACTTGATAACAAGCTTTCAATTTGATCCTAAACTTTATACCTTGTATAAACATTAGTGCCAAAAAATCAGCTTTAAGGAGACCGGGAAAAACTGCCATTTTTATTTAAGATCCGCTATATATTATGTATTTAAAAATATTATAGCAACCAGTATTTTTTTCCTTAACTGCTCAACATGCTTATACATGGTTTAGCACGAAATTGAAGAAAAGGATAATTTAGCACTGTAAGCAGGCATTTTTTCAAAGAAACGAACACTTGAGAGCAAGATGCATTATGACGTAATAAACATTATGACGTAATGAAACGTATCCCTATTTTATATATATATATAGTGTGTAAACCGACTTAAGGGGACTATGCTTCACACTTATACAAAACACTTCAAAGGCCATTTTTTTATATTCATTACTCTTTTTTTGCCTACCAAAATGATTTCTAAGGAATTTAAAATAATATTTAGCACTTTTTTGTCTTAATAATATAAAACTCTTGCACATATTCATGAAAAATATATGGTCTCCTTATTGCTGGTTGTATATTTCTGGATGTATAAACCGACTTAAGGCGACCATATATACAACTTGAAGAGACATTTTGTTTATCATTAATTACTACTTCAATTCTTTTCTTTCCTAAGTAATTTTACAGAGTTTAAATGTCACGTAACAATATTTTAACCAAAAACATGAAGCATCTTGCACATATTTGCATGCTAAGTAGAACTAAATGGCACAGTCATTGGTAACATGTGCATAGTGTCATCTCTCAAGGCTGTCGTACATGCGTATGACTTATACACAATGCATATACATAACAAATAACAATAATAATAAACATAGGTTTAAAATAAATCTTCAAAAACACCCAACTAGTAGTAAAATATGCTACTTTGGGAGACCAAATATACAGAGCATTAAACCACACACTTACGGAGACCCGGGAAATTCCGTGGTTTTAGCCAGGTCGCCTAAAATGCCAAGGAAAATTTAGAAAAAATACGTAGACCAACTTTTTTGTTTATTTTTTGCTACTTAATATGACAAGAAGAAAAAATCACACCCATTATCTACAACGTATAGGGACATTTTTTGGTAATTTTTGTCTTTCTAAACTCAAAGGTAAAAAATATACAAATGGTCTCCCTAAGTGCTATATTAAAGGCATGGTCTCCCTATGACTGGTTTTAGATCTATATATATATATATATATATATATATATATATATATATATATATATATATATATATATATATATATATATATATGTATATATATATATATATATATATATATTTGCGATGTAAGTAGACTGAATGAGAGAGGGGGAGAGAAAGATAGAGAAAGAGAGAGGCAGAGTGAGTGAGAGAGAGAGAGAGGGAGAAAGAGAGAGGAAGGGAGGAAGAGAAAGATAGACAGAGAGAGATAGGGAGGAAGAGAGAGAGAGAGAATTCTACAGGCTTATACCGCATCGCTTTCTCCCACTTTATATAGCATTTGATACATGAGTTAGTTTTAAGGGGATGCTCAAAAAGACTCGGTAAAGGTTATGTTAAATTCCGTGGTTGCCGAACCGCCTCTCTCTTAAACCCCTCATACCGCCTATGCCTAAACCCCTAATAACGCCTGTCCCTTAACCCCTCATACCGCCTATGCCTAAGCCCCTAATAACGCCTGTCCCTTAACCCCTCATACCGCCTATGCCTAAGCCCCTCATACCGCCTCTCCCTTAACCCCTCATACCGCCTCTCCCTCAACCCTTCATACGCCTCTCCCTTAACCCCTCATACCGCCTCTCTCTCAACCCCACATACCGCCTCTCCCTAAGCCCCTCATACCGCCTATGCCTAAGCCCCTCATATCGCCTCTCTCTTAACCCCGCATACCGACTCTCCCTTAGCCCCTCATACCGACTTTCCCTTAACCCCTCATACCGCCTATGCCTAAGCCCCTCATACCGCCTCTCCCTTAACCCTTCATACCGCCTCTTCCTCAACCCTTCATACCGCCTCTCCCTTAACCCCTCATACCGCCTCTCTCTTAACCCCACATACCGCCTCTCCGTTAACCCTTCATACCGCCTCTCCCTAAACCCCTCATACCGCTTCTCCCTTAGCCCCTAATACCGTCTATGCCTCAGCCCATCATACCGCCTCTCTCTTAAACCCCTCATACCGCCTGTGCCTAAACCCCTAATAACGCCTCTCCCTTAACCCCTCATACCGCCTATGCCTAAGCCCCTCATACCGCCTCTCCCTTAGCCCCTCATACCGCCTATGCCTAAGCCCCTCATACCGCCTCTCCCTTAACCCCTCATACCGACTCTCCCTTAGCCCCTCATACCGCCTCTCCCTTAACCCTTCATACCGCCTCATCCTTAACCCTTCATACCGCCTCTCCTTAAACCCCTCATACCGCTTCTCCCTTAACCCCTCATACCGCCTATGCCTAAGCCCCTCATACCGCCTCTCCCTTAGCCCCTCATACCGCCTATGCCTAAGCCCCTCATACCGCCTCTCCCTTAACCCCTCATACCGACTCTCCCTTAGCCCCTCATACCGACTTTCCCTTAGCCCCTCATACCGCCTCTCCCTTAACCCTTCATACCGCCTCATCCTTAACCCTTCATACCGCCTCTCCTTAAACCCCTCATACCGCCTCTCCCTTAACCCCTCATACCGCCTATGCCTAAGCCCCTGATACCGCCTCTCCCTTAGCCCCTGATACCGCCTATGCCTAAGCCCCTGACACCGCCTCTCCCTTAACCCCTCATACCGACTTTCCCTTAACCCTTCATACCGCCTCTCCCTTAGCCCTTCATACCGCCTCTCCCTTAACCCTTCATACCGCCTCTCCTTAAACCCCTCATACCGCCTCTCCCTTAACCCTTCATACCGCCTCTCTTTAAACCCCTCATACCGCCTCTCCCTTAACCCTTCATACCGCCTCTCTTTAAACCCCTCATACCGCCTTTCCCTTAACCCTTCATACCGCCTCTCCCTAAACCCCTCATACTGCCTTTCCCTTAACCCTCACACCGCCTCTCCCTTAACCCCTCATACCGCCTCTCCCTTAACCCACACATACCTCCTCTCCCTTAACCTTTCATACCACCTCTCCCTAAACCCCTGATACCAACGCTTAGTTGAGGATGCTGGAGAGAAAGCCAATCTCCTGGATGCAACCCAAGCTCTGAACCAAACCCCAGGGCCTTGAGAATGCCACGCTGCTGGGGTTGTGCCAATAACTCCGACACATACCACTGAACACTGGAGTTGTGCTGCTGTAACAAATAGCCGAACTGACCCACACCGGCACCTATATCCACAACCGAGGCATGTTGAAGAAACTTCATTAACGCCCTGCCGAAACCACTATCAAAAGTATGATGTTCGGTTGCTATAAGCTCCAGTGTATAGTTCCATCCTCCATTATCGCTCGGTTCGTTTGGTGGCGTGAAGGGGCACTGAACAGGTGACACTAACGGTTCTGGAGTTGTGGATTTGATTTTATATACCCAGTTGTTTGTTCCATTTACTTGCTTGAGCTCTGCTGCTGTTACTGAACAACGTATGCACGAGATATTATTGTGTCCAAAGTTTTGATATGATTTTATTTCACTATAGGGCCGTGACGTCATGAGATAAATCAATACCAATGTCAGCAGAAGCCCCAGCAGCACTTTCAATTTTATTTTCGCATTTAACAGTTTTCGCATTTTTATCCATACATGTTCAATTTTAACCTAAAGTTTTGCTTTTTATAATTTTCGCATTTTTCGCATACTTAGTATATTTTCAGGTATTCCTCCTTTATACTTTATCATAAAGTCATATGTGACAGTAGATCAAGTAACAGTACAATTAGAGTTACCAAAGTACTTCAGCAGCAAGGTTTGTAGATAAACAACAGCACATTTATGTATCTATAAATAAACCTTCCCAGGTATGTCAGTACAGCCAGCTGTATCGTTATTTCCTTTTATGTTTATCAGTATCTTATAATATTTGGCCAATTTTTTTCTTGACCTCAGCAATACTGCTACATTGGTACTTTCACATAATTGAAAATTGTTCAAAATTAAGGCAAACACTGGTTATGGGTCAGAGAGGGAGGGAGGGGGAGGGGTTGTCAGCTTAAACGAATCAGCTGGCGTAGCAAGTTTAGCGAGTTTACCAGCGAGTTTTTTTGCTGTGGGAGGGGGGTGTAGAGCATGTGACGTCACATGATGTCACACAAACCCGTCAAGGGAGGGGCGTGGTGTGTCACAACTCCACGTAGAATTTTGGTGGAAAACATTTTATTGAGACTACAGTACAACCTAAACTACAGCACTACCTAGCATCAAATTTTACTGTTAAGCTACATTTTTTCCCACATAAGTAACTATGAAGTCCAACTTGAGATAACGTAAAATGCGTTGACATCCATCTCATCCTTCCTACCCCACTACCCTCCCCGTCACCTACCGCTTGGTGATCACTGTGTGACATCTTATCACACCATTTCATAATACGTCTTTTTCTGGCACTGGCACGATGAATTGACTGATAAGCGTTTTGCGCTTTCACTGAATCGCCTCCTATAGATAGGAGAAGATTGGTTGCCATGGTGCATGTCGGCGGCCATCTTGCAAAATATCACGTGTTTGAGCAAGCGTCGGAATTTACTTCCGCACAGGAAGAATATGACGAAATTTGCGGCCGCGTTGACGATGACGAGAACGTTGGCTGTAGCCGTGTATCGGTTCAGCCATTCGTAGTACTCGGGTAAAAAAATGGCGTCCAGGGTGAAGCTGATGAGACACTGTGTGTCACAGAGGAAGAACACAATTACGATACACAGCGGGATTGCTGTTGCCCGTACTTCTTTCTGGTGGCGGCGGTTTAATTTCCCCCATCGACGCATAGCCGCGCGCATCTGCTTCACAAGTTTTACGTTGAGGAACGTCAGTGTTGCTAAAGGCGACACATACATGACGATGCAATATAGCGCCGTGTTGTACAAGTAGCGATAGATGACGTCATGCCGGAGTGGCGTGTCACCCGCGAAGATATAGGTCAAGTTATGACGTGAGTACCGGATTGGTGTGTACTCGAAAAAACGCGGTATGTTGTAAGTAACTGACGTTACTACAAGACACCCAATCGCTACACGAATTCGAAAATCATTGCGCAGGTTAACAGCGTGAAAGGGCCGGCAAATAGCGCTGTATCTCTCCGCCGATATGACCACAGTTAGCCAAATAGAAAACATCTGAGTTATGCAAATAACTGGCCACGTGTACACGCGGAGGTATCCCATGTTGCGACAGAAAATAGTCCGGAAGTCGTGGCTGATGCAAAACAGCGGAATAACCTGTTGTAAAAGCGCCGAGAAGAGTAAAATAATGTCTGAGGCAGCCAGAAACTTGAGCGAAAAGAATGTTGGGTAATTTGCCCGATCCACTGACAGCACAATTAGAGATAGGACATTTCCGGTGATCCCGAGTATACACAACACACCGGGAATGTAAACTCCCATCCAGAGATCAAAGAAATTGTCGGACTCATCATCTATTGACTCGTTTGTGGTATACTTTGACGAGTTAAATGTTTGAGAAGAGTTCATAATACCCCGGCCCAGCTTCAATCTTTGCGCCATTTTAATTAAGATCTCTCTTTTTATTCCTTTTCAGCTGAATGTCACTTTATCGAAAAGTTAATGAATTAAATCATCTGAGACAAGACCATTTGCAGCGATTTATTGCTGATTTAAAACTCATTGCTGATTTAAAACTCATTACTGATTTACTCGTGATTTATTTGGTCATTGTCACTGATCAGTTATTGATTTCAACGTCATGATCATTTGACCTACTACTGATTTAAAATACAAGCCTTAAGTTCGAACACAGCTTTGCATATTCTCCGGATGCCATTTTTTTTCGATTTAAATGCCTTAAAATTACACTGTTAAATTTAAATCTGTAGTTTCTATATGCTATCTGCACTCAAGTGATAACCAATTCAGTCAATCGTTTTCATACTTTTTTATCAACATTCTCCACTGGATTATTCACGATATGTTTGAGCTTCGTTTCGGCACTGCGCGTCACAAAAGTCCCCCCAGATGCTTGGGACTCTGCCTGATAACGGGCTATGCTACGAGCAGTTCGCCAATCACTTCATGATTAGATCACGGCCTGCTCACGGGCTATGCTGCGAGCAGTTCGGCTGTCACCTAATGAGTTTAATTGTGACGAGGATTTTCCCCTGCAGAGCTTTGCTCGTCAACACCGCTTGTTATTGCGGATGGCCGGTTGAACACACACTCCGGGCAAGGGGATACATCTCCTCAATTAAATCAAACTGACAAGAACCAATTAGCTCCTCTTGTTCAATTAAAGAACTGTCCATGGAGCCCTATCTGTGGCGTTTATTTAGGTGCGAAAACAATAAACAACACATAGATAGACCTTTTGTCACTTACACTACTTTGGTTTATATTCGTCAAACAAGTCAGCTTTTTCTTTAAAATTAAATCGTTACTTTATGGTTTTACAAAAACGAGAGTTTGAAATTATCGTGCCGATAGGACAACTTTCTAGTCTGTCTGAAATGCCGCTATAAGACCTCTTTTCATTGATGCTCTATAATCTTATTCCCACTTGGCATTGAAAATGCCAAATGGGGATGGATTGCCTCGAATTCTTCACCTTTTTTTCTCGCTTTTTTTAAATTCTTTTTCTTCTTCCGACGAATCGGTTTCCAGACATCTCCTCCGAGACCGCTGAAGCTAGACTAACCAAACTTGGCACATGTATGGAGGGTCATCTGAAGTGGTGCACTTGATAAAAATTTTGACCTTGACCTTACTGGTCAAGGTCAAATCGCGAAAAAGTTAAACGGTTTTCTGACAATTACTGCAAGGTCGTTGAAGCTAGAAAAGCCAAACTTGGCATATATATAAAGGGCGATGTGATCTAAAGCTAACAATAAAAATTTTTGACCTTGACCTTGACCATGACCTTGAAATCGCGAAAAATGTTATTTAGGAAAAACAATGAGTTATCTCGAAAACGTCCGAGACCACTGAATCTAGACCAACCAAACTTGGCACATGTATGGAGGGTCATCGAAAGTGGTGCACTGATAACAAATTTTAACCTTGACCTTACTGGTCAAGGTCAAATCGCGAAAAAGGTCAAACGGTTTTCAGACAATTACTGCAAGGTCGTTGAAGCTAGAAAAGCCAAACTTGGCACATATATAAAGAGCGACGTGATCTAAAGCAACCGATAAAAATTTTTGACCTTGACCTTGACCATGACCTTGAAATCGCGAAAAACGTTATTTAAGAAAAACAATGAGTTATCTCGAAAACGGAAAGAGATAGAGCAATTCTGGCCTCATTTTCGACCTCCACCCCCTATACGACGATACATAAGGTATAACTTCCGCTGTCCTTGACTTTCATGTCACTTTAGAGCCCCAAACCGGAAGTTGGCCGGGTATGTGCGTATGATTTTATTATCGCCCTTCTCTATAATTCAGAGACGCCTACATATATATCACATTGCTTTTCTATGCTGTACTGACTGGGAAATCTCTCTCTCTCTCTCTCTCTCTCTCTCTCTCTCTCTCTCTCTCTCTCTCTCTGTCTCTCTCTCGCTAACGTGATTATGAAGTTTCACAATGTTATCATCTCGTTTACGAACCCAAGCATTGAGGGAAATCAAAAACACCTTTCCTCTCTTTATCTCAGTGTGACATTATTTATGGAGGCTTTTGGTACATTTCATCGACATTAATTGCCCAAATGCAACAAATATTGGATGGTGATGGTGGTTGTTAAGAGGGGGTGTGGGAGGTTGGTGCGTTAGATTTCTTTTCCCTTATCATCTTCCAAGTTTTACATATCCTGTGTGTGTGTTTTTTTGTGTGTTTCTGCTGCATTTCTTGGAGTAGTCGTGCTTTTCCTATGCGCTATTTGATGTACAGTATCAAGCCTACATCGTCCAAGTTTGGATCTCTCTCTCTCTCTCTCTCTCTCTCCCTCTCTCTTTCTCTCTCTCTCTCTCTCTCTCTCTCTCTCTCTCTCTCTCTCTAAATATATATATATATATATATATATATATATACACATATATATACATAGATATATATATGTGTGTGTATATATATATTAATCACAGGATGCACACACACACACACACACACACACACATATATATATATATATATATATGTATATATATATATATATGTGTGTGTGTGTGTGTGTGTGTGTGTATGTGTGGCTGCATTCTGTGATTAAGTGATTTATTCTACTATATGATAAACATATATGATTTATTCTACTATATGATAAACATATATATATGTATGTGTGGCTGCATTCTGTGATTAAGTGATTTATTCTACTATATGATAAACATATATGTATATATATATATATATGTGTGTGTGTGTGTGTGTGTATGTGTGGCTGCATTCTGTGATTAAGTGATTTATTCTACTATATGATAAACATTTTTTGGTATAAAAAAAAATGGGGATGGATTGCCTCGAATTCTTCACCTATTTTTTTTCCTCCCTTTTATTCTTTTTCCGCCGATTCGGTTTCAAGACATCTCCTCCGAGACGGCTGAAGCTAGACCAACCAAACCTGGCACATGTATGGAGGGTCATCTGAAGTGGTACACCTGATAAAAATTTTTGACCTTGACCTTACTGGTCAAAGTCAAATCGCGAAAAAGGTCAATCGGTTTCCAGACATCTACAGCAAGGCCATTGAAGCTAGAAAAGCCAAACTTGACACATATATAAAGGTCGATGTGATCTAAGTAACCTGTAAAAATTTTTGACCTTGACCTTGAAATTGCGAAAAACGTTATTTAAGAAAAACAATGATTTATCTCGGAAACGGTAAGAGATAGAGCAATTCTGACCTTATTTTCGACCCCAACTCCCACTATGCGACGATACGTAAGGTATAAATTTCGGTGCCCCTGACCTCCAGGTCATTTTCGAGTCGAAAAGCGGAAGTTGGCCTTTATCTCGAAAACGGTAAGAGATAGAGCAATTCTGACCTCATTTTCGACCTCTACCCCCTATACGACGATACGTAAGGTATAACTTCCGGTGTCCTTGACCTCCATGTCACTTTCGAGCCCCAAACCGGAAGTTGATCTTTATCTCGAAACGGTAAGAGATAAGAGCAAATTTTTGGCCTTGACCTTACCGGTATAGTTAGTAGTATTTAGGAGGATATTCTACATTCAGACATGTGAAAATTGTTAACAAACTGCAATATCATCTACCTTCCGTTTTAATTTATCATTCCAAGTGGGGCTAATTCGCTGTGCGAATTTCGGTCTAGTTTAAAACACACCCCTTCGTCTCAATATCCTTTACTATTTTTTAACGCACGAGAGGTCAGGGCAGGAAGGAAGGGGGAGGGCGAGTCGTAGGGAGGAGAAGGGAGAGGAGAGGAGAGGAGGGAGGGAGGGAGGGAGGGAGGGAGGGAGGGAGGGAGGGAGGGAGGGAGGGAGGGAGGGAGGGAGGGAGGGAGGGAGGGAGGGAGGGAGGGAGGGAGGGAGGGAGGGAGGGAGGGAGGGAGGGAGGGAGGGAGGGAGGGAGGGAGGGAGGGAGGCTGTTCATTATGTAGTGTATTCATATGCGTATGTTTCAGTGCGTCAATAATTATGTTCACATGTAAAGCCATCCAACTTCAAGCTATCTATCCCAAGGTTCCACTACAATCTCCTAATCTCCCATGGTCGTACTACAAGCTCTTAATTCAAAGATCCCGCTACAAGCTCTTAAACCCAAGGTCCCACCACAAGCTTTCAATCCTATTGTCCCACTACAAACTGTTAATCCCAAGGTCCTACTACAAGTTCTTCATCCCAAGTTCCCACTACAAACTCTTATTCCCAGGGTCCCACTACAAGCTCTTAATATCAAGGTCCCACTACAAGCTCTGTAACATTTTTGTGTTTTAAAGAGTATGACTGTTATTGGCCAATGTTCTGAAGAATTCTAGTCAGCTCAAAAAACAAAACACATCCAAGCTGGCTGGAGCAGCCTCTAACATAGCTTTATTCCTGTCAAATTTAAAAGTCTTCGGGTGAAATTTGTAGGTAGAGCCACATTTTGCCCTTTTCTGAAATTTATTAGATTTTTGCCAGTATTTTAGCTGTTCTGAGCCAAATCGCTTGATAAAATACAAACTATATGGAGAGCTTTACTCCCAAATTTCAAAACTTAGACACACACACACACACACACACACACACACATACACACACACACACACACAAACACACACACAAGGACGACAGATGGCCCATAAGTGATAGGAACCGACTAATAACCGAAGTCAGCCGGGCAAAAACCGACTGTGAAATCGTTTTCTTGTGACTGACTGAGAAAGAAAAACAAGAATATAATGCTGTAATGCTGTATTTTATGTAAATAACTGCACAACGGCTGTCCCTTTTATCCTTTACCAAGATATATATTTACTATTAACAATTCCTGTTATACAACACAAACATCAACAAAGCAATTACGTTATATAACTTTTAACAATGAAGTTCTGAAAACAAAATAACTTATTAATTTATTTTTGGTAACAAATGTAACAATTGTACATTTTTTTACTTCTCTGTGTTCCATCTGTCTATTTATAAATCAGAATGCACACTTCTTAAGTGGTACTCAGGCAACTCACTCTCAATAAAATGTGATGTCATACAGTTTCCTGTTGTTTTTTTTTAATTACATACACTACCGCTACTAAACCTGTCGCATAGGAAACATCAAACTTGCAGAAAATGTTGGATGATTCTCTGGCAGAATCGTTTCTGACCTCAGATAAAATTGGCACCTTCTCCTTGTTTACAGTTTATTTACAGTTCTGCGAGACCAGACACTTGAGAGCAGATAACGCACGGGCGGGTAAACACGGCAGATGACGTAAGATCAACGACATACGATAGGTGACGTACGACAAATGACGCACGGCGAGGCAGCAGGGCAGATGACGTAAGATCAACGACATGCGACAGGTGACATACGTAAGCACGGCGGACGGCAGGATAGATGACGAACGAAAGATGACGAACGCCCCATCACGCATGGCAGCAGTAGAATAGCGGATTACGTACGACATATAACGCGCGACAGTGGCAGCAGTCTTGATGACGTACAACAGATGACGTGCGATAGATGCCAAAACACACTACATATAACGCACGGCAGGGACTGCAGGGCAGGTGACGCACTGCGGATGACGGACGGCAGGGGAAACAGCCGGGCTGTGTATCTATATAGTCATCAAGGCTTGTATCTAGTCCTCAAGGCATGTGTCCATCATTCAAAGTGCATACCGTGTATCCAAGGTATCCCTATAGTCACCAAGGGATGTATCTGCTTATAAAGATATGATTCCACACATCAAAGTATGTGCCTTGTCTGCAATCAGTGTATCTAGTCTTCGAGAAGTATATATGAAGTGATCGAGGGGTATCTGGGCATCGGGTATAGTATCGACAGCCCGTCGGCTCACCAGGGCGTGTTGACGGCGATTTTGTCCGCTACCCACAGGATGTAGTTACTGACGCGTGCGAACACTGACGAGTAAGACCCCGAACAGCTAAAACAACATAGTGATGCAACTAAAAACATGGTGATGTAGCTATACAACATGACACATGGTGACTTTTCGATTTCAAATTCATGTTGCGCAATAATTTAAAACAAAAGTGAAACTATTTCCTATCTTTTTTTAAACTTAGAACATGCAAAGGATGAAGATGCATCTCGGGGGGATCACTCACCTACCAACTGGCCACCATGCGTGTCTGTAAAATGAACTCTACATGTCAAATGCTAATTATGACGTAATACCCCCTTTTAACCAAAAGCAGAGTGCGGTTCCGAAAAAAAAACAAAAACCCTAAGCGAAACGTATCTACAACCCCCCCCCCCCCCCCCTCCCCCGTGGTCCCTTTTAACGAAACTGGTGCTCCTCGCGGATCGCGTCTCAAAACTATTCCCTACCCATCTTTTATTCCCTTTTCTTTTCTTTCTTTTTTTGACAAGAATGGTAACACATATGATACCAGGTGCCCCTTACCTTCTCCCTACCACCCCCCCCCCCAACTTCACCCCCCCCCCCCCAAAAAAAAACTAGAGGTTCAAATACTCACTCGTATCCCCACGACACGATGCCAATAATCTCAAAGCGTCCTGCGGCGTTCTGTGTGGTAAGTGGGCCCCCTGAATCTCCCTGCCGAAGAAATAACCACCATATTTCATGCACAAAAATAATCAACACCAAAATGTCGGGAAATGGATTTCAGAAAATTTGTAGTTGAAATTATTCGAAATTCATTATAAGAGGGGGAAAATATCCTTGTTTCGCATCACCTGGCCGGGCCACTAAATCGACCACGCGACCAGAGGGGTAAAATTTGAAAGTGTAAGAGATTTACACAGAAGGCAGAAAAGACGCGCATTTGTCATACAAGAAAACAAAAAACGACCCTTGACGAAAGGTCACCAAACTTTTGAAAAAGAAAGTTCGGTCTCGGCCCGAATTTAAATATGTTCGATAAAACATAAAAAGAGATCACCGGTTGGCCTCACCATTTCAAAACTGGGGTGAGAAACAAGAACTTTTTTCTTTCGGCCTTAGGCAACTTACGACAATTTAGTTTCAACCCGTGTAAATTCATTTTAATTATTTACATTAAAATCTTAACCAATGTTAAATTATAAGTACCCTGAGAACAAAACCGGAAGTAGACGGAGAATGAAACCGGAAGTACACAGAAAAACAGACCGGAAGTAAACAGAAAAGGAAACCGGAAACACACAGAGAATGTTACTGAGCGCATGCACATGACAATGGCATCACGCACGAGGCAGAAACAGGAAGCTACTGATAGAATGGATTTGGAATTGTCGTACTTTGCAGGCGCTTGTTCTGTCGTTGCCAACAGGCCTGGCGCAAAGCATGTTATTAGTGGCTCCCATGTAGAAGGAGCAATCGGTAGGTCGCCGTACATACATCTGTGCCCACTGCAGATACCTCGGGTAGGTACGATCCGCTAGACAGAATAGATATGTATTCAATTTGCTTTATCAATAAACCAGTAAACATTGTGAAGCTCTATAGATAGATAGATAGATAGATAGAGAGATAGAGAGATAGATAGATAGATAGATAGATAGATAGATAGATAGACAGACAGACAGACAGACAGATAGATAGATAATAGATAGATAGATAGATAGATACATAGATAGATAGATAGATAGATAGATAGATAGATAGATAGATAGATAGACAGACAGACAGACAGACAGACAGATAGATAGATAGATAGATAGATAGATAGATAGATAGATAGATAGATAGATAGATACATAGATACATAGATAGATAGATAGATAGATAGATAGATAGATAGATAGATAGATAGATAGATAGATAGATAGATAGATAGATGTACCACCCGACGTCGGCCAACGTCAGATTTTTGTTTATTATGGAAGTCGAAACAACGTCCACCTGCCCACGTCCGATAGATGTCGACTGTCTGACGTCAGAAAATTTCTCAGAGACAAGCAGGTACTGTTTCTCTCTCTCTCTCTCTCTCTTTTTTTTTTTTTTTTTTTTTTTTTTTTTTTTGCAAACAGGGGCCGCATTTACAAAAGTTAACTGTGTAGTGAACTTATTTCATTAACTGCACTGTTAACAACCCGAAAGTTAATTAATAAATTTATTATATTTAACAAACAAAACTCCACCTTAAATTGGTTGCGTGATATACACCCAGATCAACAGATTTTCGCTTATAGGAATACGGTTAACTGCGCGGTTAACTTTTGTGAATACTGGGGCAGGGAGCTTGCTATACGGCTTATGGACAGGTATTCAAATTTGAAAGTAAGTTATTAGGTTGGCGCAGCTTGACATGAGATGCATATTCTAAAAGGGAACTGGAATTCCCAGAAGGGCAAATGTAAATCTAATCTCTCTCTCCCTCCCCCAAAAGTAAAAAAAAAAAAAACTTACGGAAGGTCGTTGTGCCCCAGCCGCTGACCTGGCTGTGTACGAGGCTGTATGTGACGTCACGGGGCTGGCAGGCAGGCTGCACATGCGCATTGAACACAATAGGAGTCCTTAGCAGCAGCAGTGCTGTAACATAGACAGGTCAAGGGACAATGTGCTCTGCTGCCGAAACATTACTCCCCCAGAAAGACGTTGTAAAGCTTGCCTTAAAATTTAATACCCCTTTTTTCCTGCATCTTATACCTAATAATATAAGCTTAATCTGCGAGTTTGTTATTTTGCATGTAGAATGAGTTATCAAATAATCGGTCCAAATTGTGCATTTTTTACTTTGACCCGAAATATTAAATTTTGAGAAAAAGCATTTAAATGAATGCTTTTGCTATATATGTATATTTTATGGTATGTTTTATGGTATGTTTTATGATATGTTTTATGGTCTATTTTATTGTATATTTTATGGTATGTTTTTGTATGTTTCATTTAGGATGTCAAGCTTTTGTCATAGTGAAATTTTGTGATACTGGGATCATCAATTATGGGTCAGATAAAATTAAATATAAACCAAGCAATTCCATGGTTAGTTAAGAACGTATTTCAGTAAGTACTGGCTCTAGTAATAGTAAGAAATTTGAATAATAGTAAATTTCCGCAGAAACCTTGAGCCCAGTGTCATAAAAATATGTTGATACTTTGTTGATACGTGGTTGGTACTTGTTGGTACTCTGTTGGTACCTTGTTCGTAATTTGCATTACTCTTTTGCGTTGGTTCACTTGATCTGTTCTGCTCAAATTTCACAAAACAAACTATAGGTGTAGATGTTTGATTTTTCTCATCGATGTGATGTAATGATAGCTCTTTTAAAGCGTCCGATGTGCTGTGAAGCGACATAGAAATCGAGTTGGCTGTTTTGTATGATAAGCTCATGTATGTTATTATCTGGCCACTTTTGGTCACAGTGCCCAAACATGCCAATCTTACCTATGTCATTGATGAGCTCCTCTTGCGTGTGGTGCTCGTGTGTGAAAAGCTTACCTATGTCATTGTTGAGCTGCTCTTGCTAGTGGTGCTTGTGTGTGACACACTTACCTATGTCATTGTTGAGCTTCTCTTGCTCGTGGTGCTCGTGTGTGACACGCTTACCTATGTCATTGTTGAGCTACTCTTGTTCGTGGTGCTCGTGTGTGACAAGCTTACCTATGTCATTGTTGAGCTACTCTTGCTCGTGTGTGACAAGCTTACCTATGTCATGGTTGAGCTACTCTTACTCGTGTGTGACAAGCATACCTGGATCATTGTTGAGCAATTGCTGGCCGTAGTGTTCAAACATGACAAGCTTACCCATGTCATTGTTCAGCTACTCTTGCTCGTGGTGCTCATGTGTGACAAGCTTACCTATGTCATTGTTGAGCCACTCTTGCTTGTGGTCCTCGTGTGTGACAAGCTTACCTATGTCATCGCTGAGCTACTTTTGCTCGTGGTGCTCGTGTGTGACAAGCTTACCTTTATCATTGTTGAGCTGCTCTTGCTTGTGGTGCTCGGTTATGTCAAGCTTACCTATGTCATTGTTGAGCTACTCTTGCTCGTGTGTGACAAGCTTACCTATGTCATGGTTGAGCTACTCTTGCTTGTGTGTGACAAGCATACCTGGGTCATTGTTGAGCAATTGCTGGCCGTGACGTTCAAACACGACAAGCTTACCCATGTTATTGTTGAGCTACTCTTGCTTGTGGTTCTCGTGTGTGACAAGATTACATATATCATTGTTGAGCTACTCTTGCTCGTGTGTGAGAAGCTTACCTATGTCATGGTTGAGCTACACTTGCTCGTGTGTGACAAGCATACCCGGGTCATTGTTGAGCAATTGCTGGCCGTAGTGTTCAAACACGACAAGCTTACCCATGTCATTGTTGAGCCACTCTTGCTTGTGGTGCTCGTGTGTGACAAGCTCACCTATGTCATTGTTGAGCCACTCTTGATCATGGTGCTCGTGTGTAACAAGCTTACATATGTCATTGTTGCGCCACTCTTGCTCGTGGTGCTCGTGTGTGACAAGCTTACCTATGTCATTGTTGAGCCTCTCTTGCTTGTGGTCCTCGTGTGTGACAAGCTTAACTATGTCATTGCTGAGCCGCTTTTGCTCGTGGTGCTCGTGTGTGGCAATCTTACCTTTGTCATTGTTGAGCTATTCTTGCTTGTGGTGCTCGTGTGTGACGCACCTACCTATGTCATTGTTGAGCTGCTCTTGCTTGTGGTGCTCGGTTATAACAAGCTGACCTCTGTCATTGTTGAGCTACTCTTGCTCGTGTGTGACAAGCATACCTGGGTCATTGTTGAGCAATTGCTGGCCGTAGTGTTCAAAGACGACAAGCTTACCCATGTCATTGTTGAGCTACTCTTGCTTGTGGTGCTCGTGTGTGACACGCTTACCTATGTCATTGTTGAGCTGCTCTTGGTCGTGGTGCTCGTGTGTGACAGTCTTACCTATGTCATTGTTGAGCTCCTCTTGCTCGTGGTGTTCATGTGTAACAAGCTTACCTTTATCATTGTTGAGCCGCTCTTGCTCGTGGTGCTCGTATGTGACAAGCTCACCTATGTCATTGTTGAGCTGCTCTTGGTCGTGGTGCTCGTGTGTGACAGTCTTACCTATGTCATTGTCGAGCCACTGTCTGTCGTAGTCATCATGCATGAAGAACTGCTGAACGGCATGGGTGCGTTGTGACGTCTCAGTCTTGTACTTGTCATGATCTCCCACAACCACATAAAGATTCGAAGCACTCGTTCTACAAACAGAGAAACGAAGCATGTTACCAAGAAAAAGCTAATAAAAAATTAAGAAAAAAACACCACTTCACTGCCAAAAACGATCACAGTCCGTGCGTTTACGTGGAGCTTAACTAGAACCAGAACCGATGACATGCGCAGTGGCAGTTCTGGTTCTAGTTATGCCCTCCAGATAAATGGGTGGTTCTGAATCTAATTATGTTTATAAACTTTAAGTGTAAATCAATTGTAAACAAAGACGAATACACAAGTATCATTTAAAATACGTAAACAAATACTAATACTGAGTTGAAAATACTTTGATATAAAGCATTTCACTCGTTGATTAGTAAAATATATATCTTTGAAGACTTTCAATCAAAACAGCAGTCGAAACATTGATGCTTCTGCCAAATATAAAACCACATTCTTTAAGAGTTTCCTGTCTTTTTGTTCAATTTATCATATTTTACAATACAAATTATCATATATTACCACTTTTTATGAGAAAGTTACTGACTTCAAATTTTAAAATGTTGTCTATAGTCTATTCAAAAAGGTCAAGGCTGTACCCGAAGTGTGACTCGGGTACGATTTTCTTCACGAGAACCGGTTACAGTTGACCAGATAAACGGCAGCTCTAGGCCAAGTTATGCCGTTCTGGAACCAGTTATTGCCCACGTAAACGCACGGAGTAACAGTTGAGTTAAACTTTCCTTCATCAGTTACACATATTTACTGTGTTTTGAAGACCAATTTCCTGCAATTCCCTCAATTACTCCACGCTTAGGTGAGGGGTTTCGGTTGTGGGTGGGCTTTACCAACCGAGAATTTTTTTCTTCTTTTGTCTTCTTTGTTTTCTTTTTTGTCATACAGAGTTTATTGAAGACTCAAGTCGTGTAAATTTAACGTGACGTTATATTCGAATACCAGAATAATTACCTGTTTTTAATTCATGTTGATAAATTTTACTCACTGCAATTGATCATCCATTAAACTTCCAAATTAACTTAGAATTAAAGTGTAACACAATAAAATATTGGCAAACTGAGGGGTCGGAGCAAAATTGAGCAGCGGAACTTAATTGCTTATTCATTTAGTAAACAAATTAAGCCAACATTGCATACCCTGAGCAATCTTCACACCTTGTTAATCTGATAAATTTTATCAGACCCAACGCTGTCCTGGTTAACCGGATTTTGCTCCTCCCTGCCACATAATGGCAGAATATACACAAATGCATTCCACGGATTGTGAGAACATACATCCATGTTCAATCACCAGATGTGTCGATACTACAAGTATGCAAGTAGGCCGGAGGGGCCTGACATAATTTTTGACAATAAATTCCGACATCAGCTACACGGTAATTTATATCTCTTTCATCAACCGTCTCCTACCCCCACTCCAGTAAAAACTAAAGCATTCGTGCATATCCTCGTCATGATTCATGATCTGTGCATAAGGTGAGGATATATACACCTTCCAGCCTTCAAGAGTGACGCTATCCACGCCTCGCACATCCGATATCCACAAGATAAGCACATCTGCTATCCACACAATACGAGGATACACACCTTTCCTCCAAAAAACACCAGGAAACACACCTGCCCTCTACACAACAGGAGGATATACACTTGCCCTCTACAAAATACGAAAATATATACCTGCTCTCTGCACAATACGAAAGTAGTAGAATAAAAGTGGGGCTTCTAAAACAGGAAATGACGTCATAATGACGTCACGAGGTGTTTTAGAAGCCCCATGGGGTTTCTAAACAGTGACGTCATTGTTTTAGAAGCCCCATGGGGTTTCAAAAACTGTGACGTCAACGTTTTAGAACCCCCATGGGGCTAGTAAAACAGTGACGTCATATGAACGTCAGTTCTGGGCCAGGAAGTGACGTCATACTGACATCATAGCGTGTTCCAGAACTGTCACGACAGTTTTTGGACCAGATGATGATTGATAGGAGCGCGCGCCCGTGCCAATGACGTCATCATGACGACATAATGACGTCATCATCATAACGTTATCATGACGTCATAATGACCGTGTGACGTCATGATATTATACTAAGACTCTTCTAAGCAGCATAACCCTAAGTCACCTGTCAATCATCATGACGTCATCAGTCACGTGACCTGTCAATTATAGGTCATGTAACCCTAACCCTAACAAGAGTTCCAGACCACTTTTTGACGTCATAATGACGTCAGACCCCTAGGAGACGTTCCTTCTACCATCTATCATGAGGAAACGAGAGTTCCACGCCACTTTTTTCTAGAACATTCTATTGGTCCGGAACCTCCATGAGTGTTCTACGCCACTTGTGACGTCATAATGACGTCAGACCCCTAGGAGACGTACCTTCTACCATCTGTCTATCATACCTTCATAATACACATTCATAATGCACTCTATGGTTTAGGGTTAGGCTGCCCATACCCGGGCTCGAACCACCAACCTTCCGAGCATGGGTCCGACCAGGAGTCCCACGCTCTAACAACTGAGCTATTCCGGACTGAACCAGAATGTTTTGTGAAAACATGCCATATAAGGCTATAATGCACAATGCACGATAAATTTCAAAGTGCACTCGTTCAGAGCGTGGGAACGCTCGATAAAATGTCAGAGTGCACTCGTTCAGAGCGTGGGGAAAGCGATCGATAAATTTCAGAGTGCACTCGTTTAGAGCGTTTGAACGATCAATAAATTTGAGAAGGAATGGGATTTTCCCTACGTTAAGTCTAATGTTATGTTTTATGTTATAGCAGTTGGAAAATGGTACTTCTAAAGCACATTTAACAAATGTAGTTTTTGGAAATATAAAATATATCATATATTTTAGGATATATAAAATAAGTTTTAGCATTTTACCATGCTACTTATTCAAATGTTCTAAAGTCATAGTAGTTGGAAAATGTTGGTTCTAGATCAACTTTAACAAATGTAGTTTTTGATAACATATGATGTATAAAATAGGTTTTAGCATTTTACCAAGCTACTTATTTGAATGTTCTAAAGTCATAGTAGTGGAAAAATGGTGGTTCTAAACCAACTTTAGCAAATTTAGTTTTTAACACCATATGATATATAAAATAAGTTTGAACATTTTTGCATACTACTTATTTGAATGTTCTAAAGTCATAGTAGTAGGAAAATGGTGGTTCTAGACCAACTTTAACAAATTTGGATGTATAAAATAAGTTTGAACATTTTACCATGTTGTAGGGTAAACATCAGGGTTCTAAACCAACTTTAACAAATTTGTATATAAAGCTATTTTTAAAGACTTTCTCATCATTTGCAGGTTGAACCGAAAGGATGTATAAATCCAACATTTGTTCGAAATCTTACAATTGGCCACAAAGTCTTAAAAGACACTTAAAGGTTGCTCACACTTCAGAAGTGGATGAAGAATCGGATATGGAAAACCCTGTAAAACTACATTTCACGGAAACTTTAGATGAGTCTTCTATGGAAAGTCAAAGCGTCAACATGGCTGAAAAGAAGGCACATGCTTGTACAGAATGTGGTGCATTATACAACAGCGAAGAGCTTTGCTCAAACATATGGAGCAGTGTGACGAGGATACTGATGATAGGAGTTCTAAAAGTGAGTCAGAAACAGACTCTGAAAGTGAGTCAGAAATAGACTCTGTTTGGCATGATATGGTTCAAGAAATCTACGATGATTATGATAGCATATTTCAAGAAAAGGTTTCAGAATATGAAGAACAAGGACTTGAAGATGCGCGTGAAGATGCACTTTCTACTCAACCATCTTCTGACAGTCACTAAATTTATATACATCCATTTTCTGAAGCATGAGATCCACTGACGTCATTTGCTTCTTCAGCATGTGCCAGTCTTTCAATGACAACAAAATTCCCTTCTTGGTAGGATATAACCTCCCAGATGCATGATTCGTAATATATTTACGAATGTTAACCATCACTTTCTGTTGATATTTCACCAATTTAATATATGTTTCTCCATTAATGGGTACCATAACCGGTGAATCGTCTACACGCATCTTCTTCATAGTGGTATTAGCTTTACGCCCCGGTTCTCGCTTCATATTAGGCTCTGTCTTAATTTTTCGCATTTTACACGGCGCCGTCTTAGCTGGTAACTCATCTCGATTTATCTTTCTAAAATGTGATCGCTTTTGACGCTGCTGACGTGACTTCACTTTGGACTTTACCATGGGCATTGCCTCAGACTTTGCTGTAGGTACTGTCTCAGGCTTTGCTATGCAATTTTCTGCAGGCATTACCATAGATGGTAGTTGTTGTTCACTCACTGCAGACATGTTCACTCTTCAGTATCTTGATACAGAATATGCGTTATGTCTGAGGGTAGGTGCCTTTTATGCTCTATAGGGAATTGTCACACTCGAGGTTGGACACACTATGTCCTAATATGTTTAGAAATAACTTTACCATATGTGACTTGTAAGATTGTAAGATTTAGAACAAATGTTGCATATATACATTCTTTCGGTTCAACCTACACTATTCAAATGATGAGAAAGTCTTTAAACATAGCTTTATATACAACTTGTGGAACAACAACTTATTGAACATGTTGAACTTGTTAAAAAAATTATTGAACAATACCATGACGTAATATGTTCCAAAAATAATTCAAAGACATGTTTCGAATGGCGTGCTCTTCTCACTAACTTATTTTATACATCATATGTTGTTAGAAAACAAAATTTGTTAAAGTTGGTTTAGAACCCTGATGTTTACCCTACCACAAGATGGTAAAATGTTCAAACTTATTTTATACATCATATGTTGTCAAAAAACAAAATTTTTTAAAGTTGGTCTAGAACCACCATTTTCCTACTACTATGACTTTAGAACATTCAAATAAGTAGTATGCTAAAATGTTCAAACTTATTTTATATATCATATGGTGTTAAAAACTAAATTTGCTAAAGTTGGTTTAGAACCACCATTTTTCCACTACTATGACTTTAGAACATTCAAATAAGTAGCTTGGTAAAATGCTAAAACCTATTTTATACATCATATGTTATCAAAAACTACATTTGTTAAAGTTGATCTAGAACCAACATTTTCCAACTACTATGACTTTAGAACATTTGAATAAGTAGCATGGTAAAATGCTAAAACTTATTTTATATATCCTAAAATATATGATATATTTTATATTTCCAAAAACTACATTTGTTAAATGTGCTTTAGAAGTACCATTTTCCAACTGCTATAACATAAAACATAACATTAGACTTAACGTAGGGAAAATCCCATTCCTTCTCAAATTTATTGATCGTTCAAACGCTCTAAACGAGTGCACTCTGAAATTTATCGATCGCTTTCCCCACGCTCTGAACGAGTGCACTCTGACATTTTATCGAGCGTTCCCACGCTCTGAACGAGTGCACTTTGAAATTTATCGTGCATTGTGCATTATAGCCTTATATGGCATGTTTTCACAAAACATTCTGGTTCAGTCCGGAATAGCTCAGTTGTTAGAGCGTGGGACTCCTGGTCGGACCCATGCTCGGAAGGTTGGTGGTTCGAGCCCGGATATGGGCAGCCTATTGCTAAACCATAGAGTGCATTATGAATGTGTATTATGAAGGTATGATAGACAGATGGTAGAAGGGACGTCTCCTAGGGGTCTGACGTCATTATGACGTCACAAGTGGCGTGGAAAACCCATGGGGGTTCTGGACCAATAGAATGTTCTAGAAAAAAAGTGGCGTGGAACTCTCGTTTCCTCATGATTGACAGATGGTAGAAGGAACGTCTCCTAGGGGTCTGACGTCATTATGACGTCAAAAAGTGGTCTGGAACTCTTGTTAGGGTAAGGGTCACATGACCTATAATTGACAGGTCACGTGACTGATGACGTCATGATGATTGACAGGTGACTTAGGGTTATGCTGCTTAGGAGAGTCTTAGTATAATATCATGACGTCACACGGTCATTATTACGTCATGATAACGTCATGATGACGTCATGATAACGTTATGATGATGACGTCATTATATCGTCATGGTGACGTCATTGGCACGGGCGCGCGCTCCTATCAATCACCATCTGGTCCAAAACTGTCGTGACAGTTCTGGAACACCCTATGACGTCAGTATGACGTCACTTCCTGGCCCAGAACTGACGTTCATATGACGTCACTGTTTAACTATCCCCATGGGGGTTCTAAAACAATGACGTCACTGTTTTAGAAACCCCATGGGGCTTCTAAACACCTCGTGACGTCATTATGACGTCACTTCCTGTTTTGGAAGCCCCACTTTTATCCTACTGAGAGTATAACCTGCTCTCCACACAATACGAGGATACACACCTTCCGTCCACAAAAACACCAAGAAACACACCTGCCCTCTACACAACAGGAGGATATACACATGACATAGTGTGACGATATACAGCTCTACAACATCACAAGGATATACACATCTAGCGGCTACACAGTACGAGGATATACACACCTGTCCTGCAGACAGTGTGATGCGGTGAGCGCCCAGTACGGGTGGATGACGACGGCTCCGCAGAAATGGTAAGGCCCCTGCCGTAGAGATGCCTGGAAAACCACGAACACGAAGAAGTAGAACGATGTGCATGGTGAGATAAAATGCCGTGCCGAATCACTTGTTACCGGATAAAGGGCAAACTAAAATGTGTGCTGTTGGTTAATAGCACCAAAGCTTAAAATATCCTATTTTATTTTATTTATAATATTTTTTGGGATGTGAAAGCGCAGGAACAGCTAACCCCAAGCCCCCCCCCCCCCCCCAGCGCCACCCTCTACCCCCCGGCCCTGATATGTCTTCATCAGTTCTAATAAAATGCTTGCAAATTTTCAAATACAATAATCCTGAAATAAGCAAGAAAATTCGATGCATGATTTCAAATTTTTCCAAATTTTAAGAATTTTTGCAGTTCTGCGATTACGCGAATTATACAGACGAACAAAAGAAAGTATACAGTCCTTTTTTCGATATCTTAGAAAATGAAAAATGCCTGGATTCTGAAATTTCGAATATAAATTGTTTTTCAATTTTGAGCCTTGTCCTTAAACCTTTTACAGGCGTTGCACTCAAGGGTATATGTCGCTTATGTACTTTGATATATATATAGGCATTGGTGTGTATTGTTTGATCAGCACGATGTTTATTTTTCATCATAAAGTCAAATTTCTGGAACAATCGGAAAGGTTTCTTTTTGAAAGTATTTTTTTGCACGACACAAAATAAGCATGTCACGCCTTTTATAAAATGGTTCGCCAGCAGATTACAGGCATGCTGAAAGTAGATTACAGGCATGCTGAAAGCAGATTACAGGCACGCTGAAAGCAAATTATGGGCATGCTGAAAGCAGATTACAGGCATGCTGAAAGCAGATTACAGGCATGCTGAAAGCGGCAAGTTCTGTGACAATGATTAGCGAGCAGATCGCGGTGCTCCCGAGCTATGATGTACCGTTTGCAACAGCGATGACATGAGAAAAGAAGCACGATAGATCTCGGCTGTGAAGATGTAGTCCACGAGTAACTGCGGCTGCACAAGATCGATCGATCGATCCATGCGATTTATCCACTTGCGCAACAGGTTTCAAGCGGCAACTGTAAATGCAGCGATCACGCAAGGCACAAACAAAAGCTGGATAAAGTCGACGGACGATGGCGAGAAGACTAGTCGAACGCGGGAATATGCCGGCACAGACCATATCGCGCATGGGGCTATGCGCACGAAAATGGCGACTGCAAAGGGACTAGGTGCAAAATCACAAAGACACACCGTGACACACGTGGTTTCCTACGAATCTTGGTCCAGTTTATACCAATTTATATAGGTGAGAGAGATATTTTCCACAGTGTATTTCCCAAGTTGACAGATATGACGGCGGCTCGGTCATGGTTCACGATGCAATAAAGTTTAGCTGGAAGTTGCAGTTATTTAATCAGTGATGGTGATCTTACCTCATATCGGTATATCGACACCGTACTTACCGTACTTACCGGGCAGGGAGTGTCCTATATCCCGCAGAACAAGAACAACAGTTTTATGCAAGATAACGCGAAACCACACGTTTCTACAGAGCGTACACCGTATCTGGAAGCATATAACGTCAACCTGTTGCCATGACCACCATCTTCTGGAACACCTCTGCGATCTTCGGAACCGAACAAATGCCGCGAAAGAAGCTCTTGTCGGAGAAATCATACAAAACTTCTACAAGTGTTAATCAAAGAGTGTTAGCATCACACACAGTGTGCGATGCAGCGAAGAGTGCAAGGCCCTCGTGACGCAGGCGCAGCTCACGCGCGATATCGATACATTGACACATTGCCACTGTTGGTTTTACTTCATGAACGGTTAAAATCTTCACTGTGTTTTCATCAAACGGCATTTTCTTAAAATTTAAAGACATTGCGGTTTTCATTTTCAGGTTTTTGAGATCTTGATACAATTAAATTTCATTGATAATTTCAATGTAATACAGATAATAGTAGTGGAGATACAAAAAAAAATATTTTGTATACTTTCTTGTGTTTATCGGGGTCCTTATTTTGTATTGCAGGCCATGGTCGAATGCGAAATGATATGTATACACAATATTTATATGCACAATGCCTTATGAGTGACGTCATCGCGGGGTACCTGCCACGGGAACTGGTGCGGCTGCGCGGTGTGACCATTGATGACCTTTCCCGCGCTTTTTGTCCTAATTGCCGCTGCGGCGATCGCGCTTTGTCCACAGTTATCTATAAATAGAAAAAACAGGAAGCACGTGTCCGTGGAAATATCATCGTGAAAATGTGTCCGTAGAAATAAAGACGTGAAAACACGTTGTTAATAATAACAATGTGAAAACGTGTTCATAGAAATAATAACAATTGTCTTAGAAATAACAACATAACAACGTCGAAATATCATTGTGAAAACGTGTCCGTAGAAATAACAACGTGAAAACGCGTCGGTAGTGCTAGTGTGCGTGTGTGTGTGTGTACGTGTGTGTGTGTGCGTGTGTGTGTGTGTGTGTGTGTGTATGTGCGTGCGCGCGCGCGCGTGTGTGTGTGTGTGTGTCTGATGCATATTGGTATGACTTACCCCACCAGAGCGTCTGTATTCTTGGATCGTCTGTAACATAAACAACATGACCGCGATGTCGTAAATCTAGTGTCAATATATCATTGGTCATTGACGTTCTCAAATATTTGCCGGAAATTCCCGAATGTTTTCTTTCAACCCGGAGGTAAGTACGGCTTATCCATCTTAATTTCACGACACGTTTTTGTATTCCACGATTTGTCGAATCATAAAAACCGGAATAAAGGTTTAAATTCAACTGCGAATATTAAAATAAAACGCTCTGGAATTTGACATGTTCACAAAAATTTGTGAATATCAAACAAAATGCGAAAATAAAAATTGACAACTTTACGATCATTATTCTGTGATTTATTTATGAACAATACTGTACAGAGTGATTGAAAATATGATTCCACTCAAAGATACCAAAACTTTGGAACACGTAACTTTGTTAAATTTGCATTTTAAAATTCTATTTGGGAGGAAAATACCTTTTTCTTTTACATGATGTAATCTGATTGGTCAGTTCATAAGTCAATAATTTTTTAAAGTTAACCAGTTACCACGTCAGTTAAGGCAAGCAAGAAAGCTTATTTATTAAAAAATATTTACTTATCTAAAGTGGTGATATGATTGACCACTTACGAAAAAGAAAACAAACAAAAAACAAAATAAGTGAAATGCCTGCTAATTATTCTTACTTCCGGTGTATGCACATCCCTTCACACCCCATCTCATGGCCACCCAACCTTCTGAGGTCACCGGGTGTAGACGTAAAAAGCGTGTCACAATGACGTCACCGACGGTTCTTGTTACGGGTGTATGCTGGTCGCTATTTCCTCGGAAGACCTGTGCAACACCGGAACTATCTTCCACGGCGGTCCACAACAGTCCATTCAGGCTGTGACTGTTTTTCAAATTTGGATATATAAAAAATGTGTCAGTGTGGTCGCAACATTTGAAAGAATTCCAAGAGTAGAGTTGGACTTGAACGGGGAAGGCGGTGGGAACTTGGGAATATTCTCACCACGCATTTGGCAACAGCAAAGGGACACATGGGTCTACCCGTGAACCTATTTAGCTAGCAACCCCCCCCCCCCACCCCACCCTCTCTTCCAACCCATAATGCCGCCCCTCGTACCCATTATCTTTTCAATGTCCTGTATTTCACAGTAATGTGATAAGCTTGAAGAGAAAGAGGTAGCTATTTTTACGGAGATTGATCGAGTATCCAATGACATCGCCCCTCCTCCTCCCCCCCCCCCTCCCACACCCCCCAACCCCCGCCAAATGAAAAAAAACTCTTGTCATATTCATGCATGTAATTCAACACACAACTGAGTGCAAAATAATTAATAAAACACATAATAGATTCTGAAAACGCCCATCAGTTACAATTTTCGACATATCACTCCAGTAAGAAAGGTGACTAAGCTTGACAGCGGTCTGATGGTGTTGGATTGGGAAGGATCCGCAAGTATACGACCTTGAAGATGGGGATGGGAGGGGGGCGTGAGGGAGATGGGGGCGGTTATTTATAGGTGGGGGGGGGGAGGGGGGCAATTGATCTGAAAACATCTGAACACATGAATTCGAAAAGATATCGTATAAAAATTTGCCAAAAAAAAAAAATAGAAAGATTGCTAACTTTATGCTGAATGTTATACATGCAAGCAGAAAAATTATATCAATGCTACCACCTACCCTGGAGCCATCAACACGCCCACATCCTCCCACCCTCCCGCACCAACAATAAAAAAAAAATCACGACCAAAGTGATCAATCTAGAGCTCACCTCAGCGTGTACGCGGTCACCCATTGTGCGCTGTCACCTCTGCCTTGGGTTGTCACAGCCGTGACGTTGACGAATCGCCCGAAATCAACCTTGATCCATTGGTTGTTATCCCGATGCTGGGCCACCCAACCACCTGCAACCCCAACTAAGTTTTATTCAAACTAATTTTTTTCTCCAAATCTGGTTCATTTTGTAATATTTTAAGCCGACTTTTCACAAATTCATGATGACTTCATTGATTTTCTTTTTTACATTTTTTTCTGTAACTTGATTAGGTTTCGGAATAGCTCTTCTGATGTTTTTAAAACGTTACTCTTGTGACGTTTATGCAACGTTGAAACGCAGACGTTGGTTTGACGTTTCTTTTAAGCTTTTCTCTGACATCTTTTTGACGTCGCAACGTTAGCTCTTTCTAACGCCTTTGCCATCTCGGAAGTTTGCTGGGTGACATTTAAAATGGTGGGTGTTATTTGAGAATCACGGCAAAGAGCATTTAATTTGTTAATTATTCTGTCTGCAGAAAGAAACGTTTGGTGGGGAATTGCTGGGATATATATTACACAGTACTCTGCTACAATTATCGCTCTAGTTTACACATAATCAACAGAAGAAAACTTTCCCTCAACATGTCATTTTCTTCCGTTTTTAGCCGATGTGTATTGTCTGCGCTCGTCGATGTTCCGGCAATAATTGGACATCACATATTTATGTGTACCAGGATGAGAACATTATATTTATTATTATTCAGCCCCAAAAAATAATAATAACATAAAGGCAACGCCCTTATCGACATATTTAAGAATGCTAAGTTGTTATTAAGGAAGCATTCCTTTCGTTGTTTTTATAATCACGTCTTCATTAAGTAAGGATAAAAGAAATGGACCGTTATTGTGCTTCGGATGGATCGATCAAAATATTGTTATCAGTGTATAATTTTGGGTGGGTGGAGAGGGGATAGCACTGTTTCTTCAATTAGTTAAAACATTTAGCATATTTTAAACTAAATTTGGTTGCTCAAACATATAAATCTTGTGACTTTTTTTTGCTTTGTTTAATGTGACAGCCCGCGATTAGGAAATGTAATTAACAGAGTATCCTCGTTTTGTTTTTAATTATTTATGTGGTAACCATAGTAACCAATGTGTAAGTGAGCCCCGACCCCCCCCCCCCTCCCCGGCAACCCCCCATTCGCCCCGGACACACGCAAACTAGCAAGTGTTAATTGACGAGAGGTGGATACATCCCTGACTTGTTGTTGCAATCCAGGTCACCACGTCACACATAGATATAAGGTGGTGACGTGTCAGAGAGTCATCAGATGGTGACGTGTGAGAAGGTCCTGAGACTGTAAGATCGTCATGAAATGGTGACGTCAGAACGTCGTCAGATGGTGACGGGTGAGAACGTCATGAGACTGTAAGATCGTCATGAGATGGTGACGTTGTCAGAACGTTGTCAGATGGTGACGGGTGAGAACGTCTTGAGACTGTAAGATCGTCATGAGATGGTGACGTTGTCAGAACGTCGTCAGATGGTGACGGGTGAGAACGTCTTGAGACTGTAAGATCGTCATGAGATGGTGACGTTGTCAGAACGTCGTCAGATGGTGAGAGGTGAGAACGTCTTGAGACTGTAAGATCGTCATGAGATGGTGACGTTGTCAGAACGTCGTCAGATGGTTGAAAGAACATCATGAGATAGTGACGTCCTAGCGAAGATTAGCGAGGTGGGGTGTAGCAGTATCATTTTGAAAAGTTATGATGATGTTATGAACCGTTTTCGAAAACTGACGGGACAAGTACGACATCGAATTTTGACATCGAATTTTGACATAAATTCTCCAGTCAAATTTTAACCACTTCGCATTCATTAATAAAAGTATCGATGAAAATAAAGTAATTGGTAACTTCGGCAATAAATAAAAAATGCTTTTTATATATTTATTTGTTTTTTTTTTTCTTCACGCTACGTTATGTACATAATGGCGTCCGTAACCATTGGTAACTCACGAGGGTTGTTAAGCTTTGACTGTGATGCTGCATGGATGTTATCCCATTGGCTGGAGGAGGTCAGCTGACTTGCTGCAACTGCCGCTAATAATGGCGCCCCGTACGTGTCTGTGTTTACAAACAATGTTTCAATTCTAAAAAAAAAACACTATGACGAAAATTCTTTCAATTATTTCTAAAATTTGCACACACCAAATTTCAGATCAAAATTGTGAAATTACCTTCTAAAATATCTTTCATAGTTCGCATTTAAAGTAGAATTCAGCAAAACGCTGTCCTAAAATGCAGATATTACAATCTCTTAAAGCCAAAATGCCTTGACAAGAAAATGTTTTAATGCCAAAACGCATGGATTATTCTATTCACATTTAATGTTGATGCCGAAAGATATCAGATAAAGCTAAAAGATATCAGCAAATCACTATAGATCCTATTGATTTACAATTTACCATCAATTGTATTTTAGATAGCAAAGTGTGTTTTTGAGATAAAAAAAAACAATTTTGCAAACTTAAAAAATCTTAAAGGAGGCACAGAGTTGAGCAAAACTAAACGAATCGCCAATCAAATTTTAAGATATACAGTTGTATTTTTGATATCAATAATAGCCACACAATGCCTGATGTAAAAAATGCTCCATTTATGTGCTGACAGGGGACAGTCATTATTTTATTAACAGAAATTTGCTGCTGAATTTTAGATATCAAGTTCTGATATGAGAGCATAAATGAAAAAAAAATGACTCACTCTGAGTACTGATATTGAAAATTCTTTTTTTTTTTTTTTTTTTTTTTTTTTTGCTATCAAGAATATAACTTTTGATCTCTTAAATAACTTTAAGGTAGCTATGCATGATTTTTGATATCAATAAATGTTTTTCATATCTCCATTCATGTCAAATTTTTAGATTAATAATTAATTTAAATAAATCACCAAAAATAGCAAAAAATGATAGGAAAAATAAATGGTATCACAAAATGAATTTGCGCTCTCATAAATTATACTTGATAGAAATATTTTTTTCCAAATAAATGTGAAAATTGTATGTCATAAAAACATCGGTTGGCATTCACTCACCTTGTGTTCCAGGGGCTGAAGTTGTTTCGGCAACGCCATCTGACGGACCTGTGAAATAATTTCTTTTTTTTTTTCATTTTGTCCAGTGAAATACAACAACAGACGAGTGTTTTAATTCTCGCATCTCTATCTACATCCCTATCTACACCCTCATCTACACCCCTATCTACACCCCATCTACACCCTACCTACATCCCTATCTACTACCCCCTACACCCCTATCTACATCCCCATCTACATCCCTGCCTACATCCCCATCTACACCCCTATCAGCCCCCGTATCTACGCCCTATCTACACCCCTATCTACACCCCTATCAGCCCCCGTATCTACGCCCTATCTACACCCCATCTACACCCCTATCAGCCCCCTATCTACGCCCTATCTACACCCCATCTACACCCCTATCAGCCCCACTATCTACGCCCTATCTACACCCCATCTACACCCCTATCAGCCCCACTATCTACGCCCTATCTACACCCCTATCTACACCCCTATCTACACCCCTATCAGCCCCCTATCTACGCCCTATCTACACCCCACCTAGACCCCATCTACACCCCTATCAGCCCCACTATCTACGTCCTATCTACACCCCACCTACACCCCCATCTACACCCCTATCAGCCCCCTATCTACGCCCTATCTACACCCCACCTACACCCCCATCTACACCCCTATCAGCCCCACTATCTACGCCCTATCTACACCCCACCTACACCCCCATCTACACCCCTATCAGCCCCCTATCTACGCCCTATCTACACCCCTATCTACACCCCTATCAGCCCCCGTATCTACGCCCTATCTACACCCCACCTACACCCCCATCTACACCCCTATCAGCCCCCTATCTACGCCCTATCTACACCCCCATCTACACCCTATCGAGGCACTTCTCTCTACACCCCTATCTACATCGAAACCCCTACCTACATCCCTATCTACACCCCTATTTGCACCCCTATCTACACCCCAATCTACACCCCTATCTACACCACAATCTACCCGCCTATTTACACCCCTGCCTACATCCCTATCTACACCCCAATTTGCACCCCTATTTGCACCCCTATCTACACCCCAATCTACACCCCTATCTACACCCCTATCTACCCGCCTATTTACACCCTACCGACATCCCTATCTACACCCCTATCTACACTCTATCTACACCCTTATATACACCCTATCTACACCCAATCTACACCCCTATCTACACCGCAATCTACCCGCCTATTTACACCCTACCGACATCCCTATCTACACCCTCACTCTTCACCCAAATCTACATTCCAACAAAATTCTTCAAACCAATCCCATTCCCATTTCCATTCTTATCCTCAAATCAGTGGGACTTCAGCGTTGTTATTTATTTATTTTATTTATTGTGTTTTTTTTATTTATCTATTATTTTTTTACAAACAAGCTTGTCTTTTACACCATTTTCTTCTTGCATATTATTAAACAAATATAAAGTCAATTTCGTAAGCCCAGTCAATGCTATATGATCTGTTACCATCAAACCGCGGGTAGCTCTCAGTGCATTCTTAAATATGATCTGATTATTTTTTTTATTCCAGCTTGATATAATTCGATTTCTAATATTTTAATTCTGTAATTTAATCGGTATGATATCTTTCTTATTGATTAAAAACTGATTATAATTATATTCATATTCCATTTACCTGTTAAAATGAGAAAACATGAGAATAACGCCAATCCAATTCTATTCATTGTTATTTTTATTTAGTAAACCGGTGGTTACTATTTCAAATGTTAGTTGTTGTTTTATATAATTGAGAACTTTTCTTATCGCTGATTGCAAAGCCTTTCAAAGGTCCCGCACATTTCTGTTTTATCTGTCTTTAAAATATCAATCTTTCGTTAAATGATGGATGATTTGAAACAAAAAAAAAAGAAAGTATTTAATATTTTATTTCACAATTTCAAAGTGATTTGTGACGTCACCTTTTCCATAAAGCGCCAATCAAGGCCGCCATATATTGTTCTGTTTTCATTCTCGATAAGAGAATCTTTTTGACATAGTGACAAAAATTACCCGAAGCTAAAAAAAGTAACCCTTTAATTAGTAGTAATTAGTGCCTTCCCTCTGCAGGTTCACGTGTAATTTCAATTGAGTCGCCTTTTGCAGGCAAATTTCCATAACATTGAATTAATAAATACCCAATAGAAATTCAACGTCCCCCAACGTCGATTTGCGGTTACGACGTTGGCTGTTATTGACTGTGATTGATCGGAATGGCTTTGACTTGATGCAAAGTTGAGCAGACGTTGGAAAATAGACGTTGCATAGATGTTTGGATTTGCAACCAAGGAACAACTGCATATATTGCGAAAATGCTCACGAAAATTGACTTTGCAATGTTACCGGATGACCCGAGGGCGGGTGTACTTTGACGCAGGGATGTACATGCACCGTCAGCTTCGACCCTTCCATTTGCAACCTTTCTGTAATGTTGCTCACAAGTCAGATTTATCCACGTATGTCCAAAGTCGAGAGTCAGAAGTTGTTTCCATAATCAACTAAAACACGACGTTAATATGACGTCTGGCTGTGACACCTATCCAACGTTGTTGAAACGCCGTAAAATTTTTTTTACTGAGTAATTGAATTGGAAATAGTTAATAATAAATAATCGATTCTGTTTATTTGTCAGTGTCAGTTCAGAAATATTTGCATATAGAACTTGTTGAATAACGAGACAGGAATCAGAACACAACAGGAAACAAACGTTCAAAAGACGTCAGGAGATGACGTCATGACGTCGGATTTACTCAGTGAAAACCCAACCAGACATTATCGCTATCCTCGTATACATTTACTACTTAATATAAAGTAGAGCCTTCTGCCGCGTAATTTCGGTATTATAAAGTCAGCTTTTTATGAACATTTTTAAGACAATTATATGTATGGTTGAAGTAAATAAAAAATACTCTTGTAAAAAAATTACCCATGAAAAAACGTGGGTGATTTTATTGTTTTATTTTTCATTTGCCAAAGAGTAGTCTACGAAAAAACCAGCAAACCATAGAAATATCCTCACACCTTAACCAGACTTTACTGCAGGAGAGAGACGCCTCCTGACTGCTGCGCAATAGCCACCCCCCTACCCCCCCTCCCTACCCCGCCTCGCCAGTCCGCATTTGTTTTTAAGACACGTTCTGATGGTCTAAAGCAGGCCTTACCTGCAGAACATCCTCTCACGTCGAATCTTAATGAAATCCACCAGTTCCACGTGACCGGATGTAGTCTGACGTAGCGGGCTGTGATAGGTCGGGACAGCAAGTTTTCCTTTCTAGTACTTTGGTCTACATTTCCGACAAGCACATCGTTGCTGTCAGCAGTACTCTGCACAAACGTCCACACAGCGCCATCCAGGCTGTAACTCACGCTGTATGACGTCACCCATTGATCGACATTCGCCCTCCCTTGTGTTATTACTGACTCAATGATCTTGTTTTCACCGAGGTCGACCTGAAGGTCAAAGTGTGATAGCGAAAAATTAAAAAAAAATAACATAATCTCTAGCCTCGGGACTAGTAAAGCTAAAAATATTTTTTACAATGTCTTTGGAAGTGACCTCAAAATTAAGGTTGTTTTGCACTTTAATGAAGTACTTTGCCTATTGCTTGTTTCTTCTCACCCTTCATATCACAAGTGATTCAAAGACCTTGAACTGCGGCTGACTTCCAACAACACAAAACTGTTTCAAAATAATTCCCAAATTCTATCTCCTTTTTTTTCTGTTTTTTTTTCTCAGTTCCTTTCTACTTTATTCTGATCTTAGAGAATACCAGTAGTCATACCATCCCGGAATCAAAATTACACCCTCCCTCCCTCCCTTCCTTCCTTACTTCCACCCTCTATCATCCCTCGGTAAAACAATTAAATAACCTTATATAATCAAGATCCAATTCTGGAATTATTTTGAATATTGTGTCTCATTAGCAGCCAGTCGCATTTCATTGTATATGCCCCCTCCCCTATCCCCACTCCCCCCCCCCCCCACCCCGCCTTGGTTATAAATGGAATAAACAAGCAACTGGCAAGCAAAGTACTTGCTCTTTGACCCCCCCCCCACCCCACCCCCCACCCCCAATCTCCACTCTCCCCTACTAATAGCGATAGGGCATCTTGCACGCCAGTTACTAAGAGGGATAATTACATAATAACCAACTTCAAATAATAAGAGATATAGGGTGTGAATATATTATTTAAAACTAGGTAAATCAATTAGCAAGAGCTTCTTATTTTCATCCATAAAAACAGGCATTTCAATGATCGATTGTCTCTAATTCATAGCCAAGGATCACAAAGGGCGTTTCTGTTTCGCATAGTAATTGCACACCTGACATCCCTAACTTCCAGCTCTCAGTTTTGTGTCATAATTAATTTCGGTTAATGGTTCAGTTAAGAGACTTGGTGACCTAAGTGATGTATAAATATTGTCGATTTTTTGCGTCATTTGATTTTCTGAACCGAAACTAAAGAAGCCAGCGACCCCCTTCCCCCCCTTTCCTCTTCCTCCCCCCCCCCCCCCGACGTTGGTCCGCCAGATACGACAGGCACTGCCACATAGTATTATGAACGAGAAGAATTTTTAAGCGATAACCTCGAGTGACACATGCGCTCATTCACAGCAGCAGCACATATGTCTGTGCAGCGTTTTGACTTAGGACAATGCGCTTCCCCCACCTCCCCCTCCCCCCCCCCCTCCGAAATGGAGAAGATCGGGAGAAAGAGGGTAATTTTGAGGCCAGGCCGCTTGAAATGCCAATTTTGCCCCAAAAGGGGATAATTTTTATTTAGTACTCCGCGTTTTCCATAAAAAAGACGGCTCTTTCAGAATTGCATTCCGCGTTTGGTTAAAAAAGGGGGTGTTATTTAAAATTTAGCATTCGGCGTTTAGGAACCTTTTTAAAAAGCAATAGACACGCATGGTAACCACTTGGTACTTGAGGGTCGCCCCCCCCCCCCACGCCCATCCCCAGTCGGGAAGAAGACATTAGCGTTTTAACTGACCCGCGCCTCAGCGAGATTCGGAACCATTTTAATGAATGTATAAATTTAGGATTCGGTGAATTTAGGAAACAAAAAAAATTATGTCTAGCAAACCGGAAACGGAAGCCCGTTTATTTGAACCAACTTTTGATGACCTTGATCCACTGACTGGTGTCCTTAGTTCCCGCAGACCACGCCCCATGGTGCCCGTTCTCGTTGACGGTGTCCAGTCTAGCGTAGCGGGGACCAGTGCTGCTCAAGTATGAGCTGGAGGCCGTCAGTGAGCTGTCAGGCACACCGGGAACCAGCCTGTTCACTGTAGTGCAGTTTGACTCCGCTGTCGCGTCGTGTGAGAGAAAAAAATGGTGGTTAGAAAAGGAACATTGAGTTGAAAAGCCACAGCACAACTGTTATAACTCTGAGATGGGGTAGCTGTGGGAACCCCAGAGGAGGAGGGGGCACTCACGTACAAACTGGGTACCATGCGTGTCCATACCCGGGTGGGGGGCACTCACGTACCAACTGGTTACCATGACCAGGGGGGCACTCATGTATGTAATGGAGAGCGCAGATTTCTGAATCAAAATGACACATTTTTTTAACGAAACTGGCCCTCCGCGAGGACCGCATCGAACACAAAAATTATCCCCTTTCTCCGCTTTTTTTTCTTGGAAACGCATGGTAACACATATGATTCCAAGTGCCCCCCAATGTTGAATCATGCACATTTTGTTATATATATTATTGCTTCATTACTAATTTTATTTTTTTTTTTGTTAATTATATTATATATCTATCAACACATATCTTTTTCGGAACTGAATGACTGGACTGAATCGAAAGGGGAAATAAATCTGATTAAAAAATGTTGGAAACAAGTATGGCTGTCAGGGAGACCAGTACCCCTACATGTGTGGGAACCAGTGCGCTTATGTAGGAACCAGTAAGCTGCATGCTGTCGCGGGGGAGGGGGGGAGCGGCTGCATGCATGGGAACTGGATCGCCTGCATGTTGTGGTAAATCGGTACGGGGGTATGTGAGGGAATCAATAGTCCTGCGTGCATGGGAACCAGTATGTCTGCATGTACGAGAACCACTACAAATCCATACACGGTTACAATCACAGGAACCAGTATACATGTATTAGAGGGACCAGCACGACAACATGTACGGGAACCAGCAAAGGCTGCATGCACCGGAAACGGCACGACTGTTCACCTAGGAACCAGTGTACCTGTATTAGGGGAACCTGTACGACAGCACATGTGGGAACCATCACGGGTGGCTACACCTCACACGGCACTTGCGTTTGCTTTTCTAAAAATAACACCTCTAGCTGCGAGGGCTTTACCTGCAGCAACAACAGCTGTGGTCACCACTGGTGCTGGAGTTAGCGTTGTTGCTGTCGCTGTTGTTTGACCTCCACCTCCATCGGCAACTTCAAAATAAGCAATTCACTGGTTATCCAGGACACCTTTTTTTTTGCTGTACAAGTGTACACAACAGTCTGAATATAAGGCAGAAGTAAAAAAATAATAAAACTTAAATTAGTTTCTGTTTCTTCGTATTTGGTATGGAGCTTTGTAAGAACTTGTTTTTTTTCTTACCGTATAGACATCCTCTAAGATCCCACCGCATTGAAATCCATACTTTATACTGCTTGGGATACACCCTCACATATTTGGCGATGATGCGAGTACTGAAGTCATTATATACTTTTGTACTTTGGTCCACATTTCCGTTCAGCTCCTTGACAACACCTGCGATTCTGTACCCTCGCCATGACTGGCCGTCTGCACTGTACCATACTGTGTAGCGGGTCACCCATTGGTTGACATTCGCTCGCCCTTGCGTCACAATGCTCTGGATTTCCATGACGTCACCGAGGTCAGCCTGGATCCACTGCGTCCCGCTTCTGGACGCGGCAGACCAGGCTCCGTGGTGTCCGCGCTCGTTCACCGTGTCCAGACGTGAATACCGCGCTCCTTTGTGACGAAACAGAAGAAAGTCATAAACAGATGTCCAGAGACCCTGTTATCAGCTGAAAAATATTAAGCATCAGAACTGGAGAAAACTGAGAAAAAGTTTCAATGAATGAATTATTTCAATATAATGAGTGCACTTTATTTAATCAGGACTAGTAAAGAATTAATTAATTACAGCAAAGTGTTAATGAGCTAACCAGTGCTGGCGAGATATTGACTAGAGGCGGTCAGGGAGGAGTCTGGGATCACGTGATTATATGCTGAACCAATCAGACTCGAGACAACTGTACATCCAATGGCTACAATATGAAACATAGTAAGCTAAGAACTGTGAAGCAAATTTTTGAATGTATGGGTTATATTTAATTGCCAATCAAAAATAAATGCGCAAAAAGCCTTCCCTAGCCCTATCCCACCCACCCACCCACCCATCCCCTATCTCTCTCTCTCTCTCTCTCTCTCTCTTTCTCTCTCTCTCTCTCCCTCTCTCTCTGCTCCTCAAGGTTCCCCCTCATCTCAATTTGCTCACCTAGACTGGGTTTGAACACCCTCTTTATTAGGCCAGGATAAAACAGTCCCATTTCTCATCATAGCTTTTAAAGAATTTTGAACCCTCCCACCAGTGATCTTTTTTTTTTTTTTTTTCTTTTTTTTTTTTTTTTTTTTTTGTTTCATTCCGAGCTTTAATGTTTTATTGCTGAAATAACTTAACATTGGCAAAAAATTCACCTTTTTTGCAAAATGCGGTTTGCTGGTTAATCACTGGTTGATTTATACGGTTTTTTTATATACTTTTTCTTATATTTTTGTATGTGTGCGCGTGTGTGTTTAAATACGAACACCAAATGCTCCGGATCGAAATGTTACGATCAATTTCTACTTGGTAGACCATTTTCAGAATTTTTTCTGCCGTTCGGGTATTTTTTTCTTAATTTAAGACACCCGGTCGGCCGGTCAATATTATGATAAATTCTATAATAATTATAAACTATAATAATAACTAATAATAATAATAATAATAATGATAATAATAATAATAATAACTGTAATTGTTATTATTACTAATATTATGATTATATTAATTTGTTTATTTATTTATGTTATTAGTTTGCCTTTAATGGAAATAAAAAACAAGACATTCTTGAGTTGTGCGCTCCAAATCTGAAAATATGACCACTTACCTGAAAATATGACCACTTACCTGAAAATATGACCACTTACCTGAAAATATGACCACTTACCTGAAAATATGACCACTTACCTGAAAATATGACCACTTACCTGAAAATATGACCACTTACCTGATAATATGACCACTTACCTTTCCCAAGAAAACAACACGTTATTGCAATTATCTTTATTGCAATTATCTTTACTCCTATCATGTTTGTAAAACAATGGTTTTCAGCGTTTATCTACGGAACAAATAACGTCGATTTATATATATGTGAAGATAACCCTGGTCCCTATGATATTCTAATGACACAAAACTAGTCAAAAATCTATTTTAAAACAATAACAACATCAAAAACAACACGTATTTCGTAGAAGGAGGGCGAAACCGTTAACAGACTATAATTACACAGCATAACTCTTATGATTTGTAGTGTTAAAATTAGCGTTATTATCCGCGGTAATGCATAACGGTCTGTCAGAATTTCACCTTGTAGGTGTCTTAAGCACCGCGGGTTGTGGGTGTGGGAGGGGGGGGGGGGCGGGTTGGGGCAGTCACGATTAAAATATTTATCATGTGTGTCTTTAAAACAACCCCTAAACACGGGGTGGTAATTTTAAAATATTACCACCCTTTTACTTCAAATTTTACTCATCGCTTATCGAAGACTTGAGAGGCCACGGGACATAAATTACTCTCAGTTCCATTGGCCAACACCCATAAGTAAACTTTCTACGCAAAGTGTCTAATAAAGAGCCACGTGACTTTATACAACGCCAGAGATATCACCATTTTTACGTCATAATCAATGGTAAAAAGTTCAAGCCAGATGCAAGGGTCGTGTTATTTGTGTGAAAAAGGTTGGTTCGTGATTGAGGATAAAAAAATCGTCTCTTAGAAGGTGTTTTCCAGCCTCCCCCCTCCCCCTCCCCCCCCTCCCCCTCCCCCTCCCTCCCCCCTCCCCCACGTTCTTGGAAAGCGAGAATCATTCTCATTCTGCAAATATCTGGGACTAAACAGACGAAAAAGGAAGATAAACACATTCATCAGTGTCCTGTATGGCGTTTTTTTAAACAACTGAAATGAATTTCTAGCCATTATATGAAGGAAAATCGTGCTTCAAGTAGCAGATTAGACTTGAGATAAATGTCTACAAATATATATCATAGTGGAAGGATGGACCTTTTACTTATTTTCGCATCAGTCACATTATTTTGTTTACGAGGTTGATGGACAGAAACTGAAACTGAAAAGTGAAAAAAAAACACTAGATGTTAGTTTCTTATTTACTTATCTTGTTTTCTTGTTTACTGTAGAACATTTCGCAAAAGAATATTGATAGCCTGAAACAATTTAAAACTGCATTTTAAATTTAAGCACAAACAAAGCAACAAACTATTTGTGTTTACTTTGGATTTTTGATGGTTGCTCTTTCTTTTGAAAAAAAATATCCCTATCAGAAAGTCCTTTCCAGCTTTTCCTTGAAAAAAAAAATTGCACTGGATCGCTTGTGTTTCTAGACCTGTACCGTATTGGCAGATAAACAAACTTATCAACCAATCGCTGTCGTCCTGTGTCATGACGCCATTTAACTTGTCTAACTTGTGTAAATTAGTTTAGGTTTCTAGGACATTCAAATTCTAGATATCAGTTATTTGGGAAAGAATACCAGCATCTAAGAGACTGTGATTTTTTTTTTATCAACTTTAAAGAGAAATGCGGGTATCTCACCCACAAATTGATATTTCCTTCATACTTTCACAATTCAATGCTCTGAGGGTATACATTAAACAATTGAAAAGAAAAAGGGGGGGTCACAGATGTTATAAGAGAAATAAAGACACTGAAATGTCGCGTACTTTTACTATAGAAACCATTGGGAAAACCAAGAAATTTCAATCAAAATGCAAAATTCACACATAATCACAATTGACAATTGCCTCATTTTTTTCCCTATTTGAAGAACACGTCATACGAAATGTTTTAAGCAAATACAAGATATATGTCAATAAGAGAATTATACAATCTTTTTGACGAAATCCCATTGACTCAATGGTTAAATGGCGAAAACAGTGTAATATGATTTTAATAGGCAAGATATCAACCCAGACCATTCTGGACACGACCTTCTTTGTCTCTAAAAAGAATTTTTCGATCTAGTCGGATTTCGTAGTTGTTTATACTGTGTAGACACGGATTCAAACTCAGTCATGTTCAATGTTACGCGCATTTCGGTCGCTAGATGGCGCAGAGATACACGCATTTCCCTTTTAAAACAGAAAATCACATCAAAATGCGATATAGTTTCTATTTTATGGGGCTCTGAAATTAGGACAACTAAGAAATAAGATCACTTTGGCAACTTCATTAATACAAAAAATAGTAATCTTATGATAATAATAATAATAATAATAACAATAATAATAATAATAATAACAATAATAATAAATTGCCATCATCATCATCATCATCATCATCATCATCATCATCATCATCATCATCATCATCATCATCATCATCATCATCATCATCATCATCGCAATAACAATGATAATAATCATCATCGTCACTATCATCATCATCATCATCATCATCATCATCATCATCATCATCATCATTATTATTATTACTGTGGTTGTTATTATTATTATTATTATAATTAATAAATTATTATTATTATTATTATTATTATTATTATTATTATTATTATTATTATTATTATTATTATTATTATTATTATTATTATTATTATTTTGGCTAGTGTTCAAAAATTGGCGGAAATATTTGGGAAAAACCAATTTCTTACTATCGCTAGTTGTATGATCTTACAGTCTCCAATTTTGAATTAGGAAGCCGATATTCGTATATATATATATATTCTCCCTCTCACCCACTCCCTCTCTATCCCTCTCTTTCTCTCTCTCTTTTTTATTTCTCTGTGTCTATCTACCTGTCTCCCACCCTCTCTCTCGCCATACCTCTCTATCTCTCTCTCTCTCTCTCTCTCTCTCTCTCTCTCTCTCTCTCTCTCTCTCTCTCTCGGGATATGTCGGGAATTGTAACGCATACAGAGACGGTGTGCGAATAACCACACATAAAGCTATGTACGGAGCAGAGCACACATTATCCCGGGATGCGAGACGTGTAACGCTTCTGGAAAAAGGTGTGCGAATAGCCACCACAGAAGGCAGAGCACATCCATGGTGTGTAGAGAGCACTGTGCAAATAGCCACTACATTAAAGGCTATGTACACGACAGAGCACACATTATCCCGGTGTACGAGAGTTGTAAAATATGCAGACGGTGCCCAAGTAGCCACACACAAGGTTATGTACGGAGTGGAGTGCATGCCTGGAAGGTTTAGAGAACGCTGAAAATAGCCACTACATAAAAGGCTATGTACAGAGCAGAGCACACATTATCCCGGGTTGCATGTAATGCATGGCGGTGTGCAAATAGCCACACACAAGGCTATGTATGGAGTAGAGTACATGCATGGCGTGTATAGAGAACATTATGCGAATAGGCACTACATGAAAGGCTATGTACGGAGCAGAACACACAGTATCAAGGGATGGGAGACGTGTAATGCATGACGGTGTGCGAAAAGCCACCACATGAAAGGCTATGGTCGGAGCATTATCCCGGGATACGAATCTCTAAAGATTTCAAGGTTATGTACAGAGGAGAGCATGAATTGTGCAGCTACTGAATTAAAAATACATGAGGTTTTTTCTCAAACCTTTCGTGATTGGTAGCAACTGTTTGATTAGCCTTTTTATACTGTCAATCGAGCAGTTCAAATCCCTTTTACACAAAGTCATCGGCAGTAATTCTAGCAACTACTGAGCAGACCCATGTATGTTCCTACAATGTCCATAATTAGTGTCTATTATCAAGTCTATTAATATCTTCTTTCCCTTCGATCGTCTGGATTGATACTGGTGTTACTCGGCTTAATTCCACCATCCGTTGTTTGAAACGGTTTCTGGCTTATTCCTCTTACGTTTTTGGCTTGTTCCTCTGCTGGTTGATCTGCATCAAACAATTAAAAACATTTATACACAACATCAAAATAATATCACATGAAAAAAAATATAATCAAAACAGTACCACATACACAAAACAGAGCTTTTTACGTTTTGGTGACCTTACTTCATTGAATGTCAATGCGGGACTTCGAAATTTTAAATAGAATTTCCCATAAAATTTTAAAAGGGATTTTTTATATTAAGTAATTTAAACCACTACTTGCATTTCAATCAAAGCTGGTATGTAGTTTTCATATAATATGTTTGAATGCTGATTAGGTTCTTGTAACCTTGCGTCGTGGTTTAAAGTCACTGCGGTACTTTTACATGGGATTTCCCATATCAAGTCGTTTGTGAACCCCCCTAGAACCGAAAAGTTGTACAATAATATAATGAATCCCCCTAGAACCGAAAAATTTTCACTATGCAATAGTATTCAATGACGAGGCGTCCAAGAAACGGTAATTAAGATAGGCATGGACAATAAATATATAAGTACACATGTAAATACAAACTTCATAATTGCAGTGGACATCTATGACTATACAATTTCCTTTTGTTTTTATTAGGTTTTCACATGGAAAGCCTAATACGTTAATTAGTATTTTTATAGTTGAAAAATATATCTAGACAATTGTTTTTCTAGGAAATCCTATTCCCCGAACTATATGGCAGGGGCTATAGTCAACTCACCAAAAAAGCAACTTGCTAAAAGACGACTCGCCAAATTTTGGTTAACTCGCCAAATAAGCTTGGTCAACTCGCCAAAGGTCTTTCGTTAAGTCGCCAAGTTGTTGAGTCATCTCGCCAATTTTTGTTTCTTATTTTTTATTTTGAATTGTTTTACTATTTTTTTTAAATGAAGAAATGCAATGTAATTGAACCTTAATGGTGACAGACAGCTAAACTCCATGTGGACTTTTGTAGATTATTTTTTGCAAATTATACATACATTTATATTAATTGAGATTTTTGCAAATTATTCATACAGTTATGATAACCACTTAATAACTTATAAATTGAGTTATAAATATATATACATTTATGTCAATAAATCTAAAGTTTATCAAAACCAATGAGTTATAAATAAATCAAAAAGTTATGTCTATACAACATACTTCATTAAATTTATTCAAGATCCAACCCTCAATAATATTCATTAATCAATTTGTAAAATTCAAGCTTGTTTATTTTCCATGGACCCCGATTGCCATTGCTATTAAACTTTGTGCAAGGCACAATCTTTATTGAATTCAGCAGAAACTAACCATAAAAAAGTACTTAAGTAGTTTGAGAAACATATAGAACACTTATGTTGAACTTTGAAATAAATTTTCAAAATTTGACGAGTTGACAAAAGCACATTTGGCGAGTTGACCAGCACCATATGGCAGTTCAGTCGGGGCATCGGTGTTTCTTGGTACACATTTGTAGTTTTCTATTGTCAATTTTGTCACTTTTCCTTAATTTGTTCTCTTGAATTTGAATCTACTACCTGTTAGTTTCTTTTGCAGACAGTCGTTTCTGGAAATCTCTTCTTTGCGATTTGGACAAGTTGTACATGATAATCCTTTGTAGAAGCATCCGAGTTGGTCGTTTGGTCTGCAACAAAAATATCACTGAGCCGTATGCTGATACATAACTCTCCAAGTGTCTAAAAGTATGCACTTCTTTACATATCCTTGAGTCCATTTCTTGTTTTGGGCCATTTTTAAATATTTGCAATGTTTAGTTTGAATTTTTTTACTCCAATGGCTGTTCATCCACATAACTAGTATCTTCTTTAACTAATTTAGAAATTTACATTATTTAACACATCATCATCTTTGATAATCTATTTAGAAATTGTTAATTTTTAAGAAAGAGATCTTCTTTTGACAAATTGTATGTTCGACTCTTTCTCTTTTATTTGAACGCTCACCGCCGTGGAATGCCATTTTAACATTTAATGCTAATTTTTAATATAAAAATATAATTATAGATATCAATAAAACAATGTACCTCTCGTTATTTATATTTTGTCAGCAAAAATCGTATTTCAGATGGCAAAAATTTATTTTGATATTAAAAATTCAATTTTACCTCAAAATTTCAATTTTACAAACTTAAAAATATGAAGGGAGGCACAAAATGAACCGTTAATAAAATTTTTGAGAAACGGAATTACTGATATCAATAGTGACAAACCCTTTTTGAGCCCAGGAGTGCTTCTTTTTGTGTAGTTATAGTTAGAAGAAAGAGTCTAGATTAAAAACTGATATTTTGATATAAAAATAATTTTTGAGATAAAAAAATCATGTGCAGGTTTCTTAATATAATTTTAAATATTTTATCATCTTTATATTTATAGTTTATATGGAGACGCACTCTGGCGGCTTTCGATAGAGTCTCGGCTCCTGCAGTCAAGGAAATTTCTCACAAAAATTGTTTCAATGCCAGCCTCTAGGATACACAGTTCCTCCACCCCAACCCCCAGTCTTAGTTCTGCCATACATGGCTATTGATGCTCAATGAAGAGTATCATTAAGTGCCTGCTGAGTGGATTTCTGTAATATGAGTACATGCTTCAAGGCCAAATTCTGTGTGACTAATATGACTAAATATTTCAATGCTAGATTTTGTGTGACTAATTTGACTTCCTGCTTCAAGGTGGTTATCTGTGTGGCTGACTTAATATGTGCCTCGAGGCCAGATTTTGACTATCTGCTTAGTGACTACACAGCTGCGAGTTGTCCTAACAAAAGTAGTTTAAAATCCCTTAAAGACATAGTTTAGAATCTTTTGATGACATATCTGAAAATCTGATATGTTTGATATGTTATTTCAGATTTGGGCTAAAGCAGTTTATTGAACGTCACAGATGGTGAATGTTTGATCACAAACCAAAACCAATGTTTAAGCAGCATTTTTTACTCTTCTTGCTCACACTCTAAAATATTTAAATATTTTAACATCCATATTTCACATAGATATCAATAAAGGTCGGCTAACATTATGCCACGTTTGAAGTTTCCTATAAATGCATTACAAATTTACTTTAAAAGTATATTTTATGAGTGCGCATAAAGCGTAATTAAACGCGTAATTTTATTTTAAAAAATGTATCAGATATGTCGTTATAACCAAGAATGTTAAACAATAAAAACCAATATGGGTCCAGATATGATTCCATATATAAATCCAGGTACGAGTTATTTTGTGATATCCGACTTGTTGTAATTCCGTTATTTTGCACACAAACAAATGAAGTCAAATTGAAATACATTAGAATCTGTTTATAACAACATCGCTTAAACGACATAGTACCTGTAACAACACCTGTATATCATGCTTATACTTTTACACCATGACCTCTCATAAACGCCGCTCCATCCCCATTCCACAAAGCCCTTCCTTGTCAAATTTTTTCACGAATATGAATCATTATTTTCAGCTTCTCGGCTTCATTACAAACGAATAAAAACTTTATTTCCTGAACCAAAATATTTTCTTAAATTTCTCTTCCTGGAATTGACTTCAAAGTCTTCAAAGATTCAACAATAAATAGTACTAGAGACACTCAAACCAAACTTGATAAAAATTCACTGGTTTCGCTTGAATTATGTTCTCTCAAATACCGTGATGCACGAACGGACAGAGAGACAGACATTCAAATATAAAATAAGTTCATGTATAGACATGTATAAACCGTAGGGGCCGTAACAAAAGAGATCACATGCTAAAATAGTTTTAATATACACCTCTGAGTCCAGATTTCTCTAGAAGTCAATCTGTGTACATTATGGCGACCTACTTTTTTAACCGTGAATGCATCAAAAATTAGCTACAAAACATGATCACAGAGTGGTACTCGATCTACCGATTTCCGAGGTCATGAGATTTATTGCATAACCTATAAGCGTGCATTACACAAAAAATATTTGATAAAAAAGGGTCTGATGGCCAAAAAAAAAACCAGAATTGACATTCTTTCTGTATTCACAAATATCTGGCTTCCCTGAAAATAATTTTGTGGACTAGATGAGGCAATTTGAAAGCTGGCGAATAACACTTTAATAACGCTAATAACACTACACTAAGTAGGATATAGCTTCAATTGAGGCCTACTAAACTATAAAATTTGACAGCAACCTGAACCTCTAATAACCAAAAATGAAACTAACGATTTCGTATAAGGGAGTGCCACTAAAACAATCTAAATTGGAAAGGACAATGACAAGCAATGGCAAGCAGCATTCATGTAGCTAGCCAGAAACAAAATGCACTGAATTTGCACTTCTAGTTACAAAACGACACATGCAGATTCACTACTTCTAGTTACAAAACGACACATGCAAATTCACTACTTCTAGTTACAAAACGACACATGCAGAATCACTACTTCTAGTTACAAAACGACACATGCAGATTCACTACTTCTAGTTACAAAACGACACATGCAGATTCACTACTTCTAGTTACAAAACGACACATGCAGATTCAGTATGAAACTTCTGCAGCATCGCGAGGCTTCTCGCCCATGCAGATGCAATGTTTACAGTCACAGGTGATGTTCAAACTGTTCCAAGCCGTCTGTCATTAGATCTATAGAAAAAGCCATAGCGTATTTATATACAGTAAGCAATTCCTAATATCTAGGAATCTGAGTGAATAACCATATAAAATGAGTGAATTTAAGTTACACTCTGCAATGCACTTACTTTTTTACAGCGGTTACAAGCAGTGGATGAAAAACGTTGATAATATGTAAACATGCTATGGATATAGCCCTCCACGATTAAACACCCATCCCCACCTTTAACAACTTTTGTTCAAATTCCTACCTGCTCTTACAAGCCCCAAGCTCATTTTTAAAGAGTTAAGCAAAATTATAATGAAAGCTATGACGGGCACTTGCACGTCACATGTCATGCATTAACATAGCCAGACAAGGCCTTCAGATATCAATTGCAAGCACAGTCAAATTAAATTGGATTAAATTAAATCTGACAAGACAAGGAAAATATGGTTTCTCATTAATTGGTTGGGTCACAGAAATTGCAAATAAAGAAGGATGGGGACCTTTGTGGGTCTAAAAATTTTCAAGTCAAGAAAAGAAATCGATCGGTCGGTCTAGCGAGTGAAATTATCAAGTACAAACGTTTTAACTGTAAAACTACTGAATAAGACCTTTCAGAGCAGAAATTTCTCTTTAAGCCGACGCCTTTTGTGCTTCTGTGCTATTTTAAAATAACCGACACTGAAAGAGTTTCAAATTAGGAAGGCAAAATACTAGATTCACTTTTCATTTAGCAAATGACTGAATTTAAGTTTTTTTACAGTGTCTGCCTCATTCCCGTATATGGAGAGCATCCAGTCATTTTATTTAACATTGATACATACATATAATCCCTTGTTCGTTTCAGCTATACAAAGTTAAATGGACAAGTTAAATATAGAGTAACATAGGTTGGCAGGCTGAGAATTATCCGTTTATTTAAAACTTCTGGATTCTTGTAATATTCTGATGGAATGAACGATTATTGGAAGTACTTCATTTAACGATTACCATTACAACTCCTGCATTAAACGACAGGAACAATTTAGCAGGTATTTATTCACATTTTAGCGTTAAATGCCAAAGAAAGCCAATTTGACAGAGGTGGGTTAATCTCACAGCCGACTAAATGTGGTGATGAACTGAACTTGGTTGATTTCTTCTCTTGTGTTTTTTTTCCTTTAGAGGGGGGTTGGAGTATAGATGTGGTGATTGTCACTTTCATTAAAATAAATACAATATGCATATGCATCAGACTAGTTCGCAAAATCACTTGACTGGGATGTGTTGAGGGGGTGGCGGGCAGGGGCCGGGGTGCGTGGGCCAGTTCGTTGGGCAACTGGCAGTAGAACATGAGAGGCCGAGGACTGTCAAGGGAAAGAGACAGGCGGGGGCATGGGCGGGCGGAGGGAAGGCAGGCTTGCAGCGGTAGGGGATAAGTGTGTTGGAGGGGCAAGGGGCAAGCGAGGGGTGGATGGGCGGGGGTTGGCGGGGTGAGATGCAGCAGGGGCAGTGGGGTACAGAGGGCAGAAGGACGTGAGTCGTCGGAGACTGGCAGGAGGCAGGGGGTCGACCGGAGCGTGGGGAAACAGGGGCGTGTAGGCGGCGGCGTTTTAGATTTAGTTGGAAAGTAAAGACAGCTAACAAAGTGCTTATTCGCACCATAAAAAAATTAATTTATTAGCATCTAGTATTTGGTGCTACACTGCCTATTGAAATATATTTCGATTACGGCGTGGGCCTTGGTTTTTGCAACGGGTTTCACTGAACGTCTCTTTATCCAAAATTGAAAGGCTTTACTGCATGTCTTCTGTGCGGGACTGGGAAGTACCTGTACGTTACTGCACGGTTTTTGTTCTAATCTGTATGTGGGCGTTACATATTTTACTGTAACTATTTTTTTCCAAATCTGAAAGCTACAAACAGGTTGCACTGAATGTCTTGTGGTTTCTGTACGTCATGGGAGATGGTCGGTATAGAAAAGTTTTAGAGCACGTCTTTTTATTTCTACCTGAAATCTTTTACCAGATGTGTGTTATCTGGGTCTGGAAAGTGGTATCTGCAATCAAGTTCACTCACATCGTTTATACCTAACTACATGTAATCACTGCAGAAGGTTTTATTTTCCTGTTTTTTGGGGGGAAGGGTCTGGAACGGGGTCATTACAGAAAGGTTTCAGTGTATGTCCTTTTATCCAGCTCTGGAACGTGATCGCTTTGAACGGTTTAACTTTTGTTTTTATTCTTTTCTGGAAGATTGTTATAGCATAGAGGTTCAGTGTGAGTCTTTCTTTCTAGTTTTGGAGAGTGGGTGCTATAAAAAGGTTTATCTGTATGTCTTTCTAGAAACAGGTTCAACTGTTTGTCTTATTATACACATATACGGCAAGTGGTCATTACCTCACTAACCTCCTTCATCACCCACGTCATCCAGTCGGGCTACGGTTCTTAACGCATTGTTAACACTGCTACCAAGATATATTATCACACAAATTATCGAAATCCAATTACAGCCTTTACAATGTGGGTCAACCGAAATTTGGGAATTTATGTGATGCAGCGGGGGTGATGAGCTCTCACTTAGTATGCAATAAAACCTTTTCAGCTTCAGTGGTCAGTGGGATGGGGCGGGAGGGGGCCAGCTGTTCTTGGAGAATTGGCTAGAGCTAAAGTCATGAACTGAATAGTTTGTAACGGCACCAATACACCGCAATAAAACAAAATAAAACCATTCTGGCAGCGCTAGAGGAGCAGGCCACTATTAAAGCTTCATACTCGTCTATTCCATTGCATCCACCCTTTACCATCAATCTATTGTCAAGGTACTGCTTAATTTTGTCATATTGTCATAGACGCTCAACCACACGAAAAACAAACAGTAGCAAAGGGGAAGTTTCTGTGTATTCAGTGAGTGTCAAAATAATTTATTATTGCTTGTGACAATTGCAGATTTTAGCACGCCTTTTCTCAGCAAGTGTCCGCTCCGAGTATTTGTGAGGAATTTAAAAATTCGGGGGGAGGGGAAGATGGGGGTAAAGGAGGAAAAAAGAGTTCTTCTTTATCACAACAAAAAAAAAGAAGTCGTGAATTCCATGTCTGAATGTTTGCAGGATCAGAAGAAAAGCACATATATATTCGCAAGAGAAATTTTTGAAGCAGAGATATTCCTTTTTGTGACATAAAAACAGCTGATTTCTTGACTAATTCTATATCTCATGCTATTTCAGAAGCGAATTTTATACAATTCAACTGGTTAGAGACAAAAGTGCTTTCGAGAGATCAGCAATTTCAACAATCACAGAGAATCTCATTCAAATCTTTTCATACATTTTTGTGGAATTGTTTTGGAAATGGAATTGAATAAACAACATATAGACGGATATCTCAAGGTATCAGTTTACGGACTTTACGGAGTCGTATTCATGAAAAGGTGTGGTGCATGGACGAAAGAGAGAAGGAGTATTTACAACGATACGTTCAAAATTAAAAGTTTCTCTTAATCTAGGCGCGTAGGAGCATAAATACTGTCATAGTAACATTGTTTTTAACTTCAATTTCAGCAAGAATGGCGCTGACAATGAACCCAGAAGAAGAGCTTACCTGTCCGATACACCCCGAAATCTTGGAGAATCCGATGTCATTAACATGCCTCCACAATTTGTGTAAAAAGGATGTGGATGAGATGATAGACGAAGATGGACAGCTTCAATGCCCTGTGTGTAAGCGAGTCTCCGAGGAAAGGGATATCAAAAGAGACTTCCGCACGAATAAGCTCACCGATCTTCATCATGATCACGCAAAAAGGCTAAAAGATAAACAAGTATGTGAGTTGTGCGACGATGAAGCGGCAGTGGGAAACTGTCACCAGTGTGACATGTATATCGGTGACCGATGTAAAAAGAGTCATATGAGAGCACCCGCAACTAGATCACATGCCATATCAGCAATCAGTGATATGAATGCAGCAAGTATTGGAAAGCTCCAAAATGTATTGACAACAATGGAAGAGGCAATGCAAACATTTGAACAAGTTAAAATAAAAAAGATAGAGGCTAATGCGAAAACAAATTCTCTTTTCTCCCACGCTATTTGCAAGATAAATGACTCAGAAAAACAAATCATTAGCGAGGTTAGAAAAGTTCACAAAAAACTTTGCCAAGAAGTTGAGAAGAAGCGTGAAGAACAGGCAAAAATCTTCGAACCCAGTATAAAAACCTTGGACACACAAAGGGCTTTGTTTAATCAGGATATGAAGATTATTAAGGACATGATGTCAGAGAACGACCAGCGGACACTCTTAAATGAAGCATTAATTAACGACATGGTAGTCCTGTCAAAACAAAGCCAAGAAACGTTTTCAATGTTTGTTAAATCAATGGAAGAAGAGAATCAGGAATTAACAATAACAGTTCTATATGGAGACGAAACCATTAAACAACTTAAGCAAATGCGGATAGCAGTCTGTGACCAGTCAAGTCAAACGAACCCACAAATGAAAAGCAACACAACAGCAAACAATGTAACATCAGATGTCAAGCAATCACCACGTCTGCCTGAACGGAAAACTTTGCTTGTTCTTCCAAAATGTTCCATGGAACAGCGAGATAAGAAAAGACTAAGCTTAAAAAGAGTTTCCAAGTCAGTGGGAGGTGTTGTTCTGAATCGGGCTTCTTTCGGTGACTATGTGTCAAGGACACTTCAAGTGACAAAACTGTTCAAATATAACCGTGCTTATGCGTTCAATATTGCAAGCATAGACAATCATATATGGATAGTGTGTGAAACAGGTGACATAGATATTCTCCGTTACACTGAGAACGCTTCAGTATGCAAACAGAAGACTGTCTGGATTAATGGAAAGACCTGGATACGAAAAGGTGTGGAATACAAAGCACGCGCGGTGGCACAAGCCTCTGATGACAGCGTTATAGCCGCGTGTGACGGTGTCAGGCATGCACACGAGCATAAGCCTCACAAGGACCTAGGACTAGTGGCTGTCACTGCTGACGGCGTTATTAACAACGCGATTGGTGAAGGTCGCTACTGGGATGTCGCCTGTGACAATCAGTATGTGTACGGGCTGAACAAAAATAAGACTGTGACAATACATCAACGCGACTTCCGTGGGTGGTCGTGCATAAAACAAGTACAGCTGCACTCGTATTACCATTGCCTCTGCATTAGTAATAACATCCTGATCTTATCTCATTCTAATGCACAAGTTGTAGACCGCTATGACATGAGTAACAACACACATTCATGCCTTGGAACCGTGGGAAGTGCTCTTGGAGAATTCTCATTGCCATTTGTAGCCTGCAGCGATGCACACGGCCACATCCTTCTATGTGATTGTTTGAATAACCGACTCCAGCTCTGCATGAACGACAACACGTGGCGCGTGCTCAAGCTCAGTGAGAAGATAGAACTCCCAAGACACGCCACAGTGGATCACCTCGGTCAACTGCTCGTTCTCACTGATAACGCTCTTTTCAAACTCACATAAGACGAGTTCCATCCCAAACTTTGATATTGTCACGTAATCAATATAGAACGCAGTACACCATATGACGACTACAAGAAGAGCTGTAGATCGAAGTCTAAGTAAAACAAACTGAACCATTCACCACAATTACACCGAGAACTTATCCTTCTGTGCATTGTACAGCGTGTGGTCCTTTCTATAGGGGCATCCACAAAGTACGTAGAAGATGGGGTGGATTGGGGGAGGGGAGGGGGAGGGGATGGCTTGTTCGTGCGGGCTCCAGAGCTGATCGCACTTCGTGACGTCACACATTTTGATTACCTGAGTGAAATCGGCGAGCGGTGGGGGATCGGTAAGGGTTTGCTCACGTCATTATGGATGGCCCTCAAAGCAAACAGTGGTGTAAAGAAAAAAATATTCCTGATATGTATCTTTCTTATTTATGTACATTTTTTACTTTCTTTAATTCCTAAAAGCACTCTTGACTTGTGGGAAACCTTCGACACAAAATAACTACTTAATTTTATACTCAGCAATTGCAATTTAGTAAAAAATCGATAATTTGTATGTAAATGCTTATGCGTGAAAATCGGCTATACATAACTGCTTTGTCAAACGACTTAATGAAAACATTTTTTAGAAGTAACAGTAATACAGATGAATTCAGTTAATGAAATACCGGATAATGCCTAAGCCGGTTAACAGTATGCCACTTTTGCAATTTTGTATAAATCTATTATAATTTCACTTTAAAAGTACATTTTACAATAAACAGCAAAAGTGAACTAAAGACAACCATCGATCGTAGAAAGACTGAGTAGAATTCGGAGGCTATTGCCAAAGTCGGTAATGATCGGGGTAAACTTTTCAAAAAGGTGATTTCACTGCTTCATAAAAATCCCCAAATGCCGTTGCCTCCGGATATCTCGGAGTCGGAATTCTGCAACACCCTAAATGACTTCTTCATGGATAAGATTGAAAATATTCGCGACGAATTCCCAGATATCACTGATGACTGCTACGCATTTGATGAAACAGTTGTGCATAACTCACTCTCCAAGTTCAAAATTCTCTCGTTAGAGGATGTTACTAAAATGATCATGAAGACACCAAACAAATCCTGCCAGCTTGACCCGGTGCCTGTCTCGTTGTTAAAACAATGTCTCCCAGAGCTAGCTCCTACGATAACTAATATCATAAACGGCTCTCTACAGAGCGCTACAATGCCGTCCGATCTGAAACACGCCATTGTTACACCGAGGATAAAGAAGCAAAATCTCCCACCTGAACCTAAATCCTTTCGGCCTGTTTCCAATCTACCATATCTTTCAAAACTGATTGAGCAAGCGGTTATTGAACAATTGAACGTTCATTTTGCGGATAACGGTCTTGATGAGCCTCTTCAATCTGGATATAAGGCTCACCATAGTACTGAAACTGCATTATTACGAATCGTTAATGACATATTAAAAGACCTTGATGCTGGTGAAATTGTGATACTCGCTCTGCTAGATCTGTCTGCAGCTTTCGATGTTGTATGTCATGACATTTTTCTTAAGCGCTTGTCGAATTCCCAAGGCCTCGAAGGTGACGTTTTGCAATGGATGGAGTCTTACTTAAAAGACAGAACACAGAAAGTTTGCATAAATGGTTCTACATCTTCAAGCAAGACTATCACATGTGATTTTCCACAAGGCAGTAAAATTGGACCACAAGGATACAAGAAGTACACTGAACCTCTTGGAACATTACTTCGCTTACTGATTATTCTTTTTCATTTTTACACCGACGATAGCCAGCTCTGGAAATCGGCCAACCCTAAATCGCGAAATAGTGTATTAGAAGCTATCAATCGCTTAGAATGCGCCAGACAGAAGTTAGCCTCTAGGATGAAGTGCAATCGTCTTAAGCTAAACGCCTCCAAGACAGAAATTCTTGTTATAGGAACACAAAGAAATATAGATCTCGCTAATATATCAACATTACAAGTAGAAAATGAACAAGTAGCCAGCTCGAAGTCAGCAAAAAATCTAGGTGTGACCCTCGACGCGTGTCTCTCGTTAGAACAACACATCCTAGAAGTGGTAAAATCATGCAGATATAAATTACGGGAACTGTGGCATATTCGTAAGTATCTATCGCACGAAGCAGCCAAAACAATAGTGCACGCCATAGTCATTTCAAAACTGGATTACTGTAATTGTCTTTACGTCAATTTACCTACTTTCCTGATAAAGAAGTTGCAGAGCGTGCTAAATGAAGCAGCCCGATTGGTAACTGTAACACCCAGAAATGAGCACATAACACCAGCCTTAATCAAACTTCATTGGTTGTCTGTACCAGAACGTATTGATTACAAAGTTGTCACAATGGTATATAAAGGACTATATGGTCTTGCCCCAGGATATATTAATGAACTCCTAGTCCCTTATGAACCAACCCGACCCCTCCGTTCAGCATCACAGCGTCTTTTAGCTGAACCACGGTTCCGCCTAAAATCAGCAGGTTATCGAAGTTTTGAGGTTGCAGGACCGAGACTTTGGAATAAATTACCGCAAAATTTGAGAGAAACAGATAATTTTAACACTTTTAAAAAGAATCTCAAGACCTTTTTATTTAAGAGATCATACTGCGTTTAATTAAAGCATTGTGTAATTTTAGTTTTCAAATCAGTATTATCTTACCTGCATTTAAGTGCTATTTTAGACAATATCAGTATTATGTCAGTATTATGTTGATTGTACTATGACTATATTATTTTGATTATTGTGGCGCTTTTACATAGCTTAAAAAGCGCGTAAAAAAGAAAAGTCTTATAATAATAATAATAACATATACCGCCAGAGCAACTCACCGAGCAGATGCTCACTCATCTTTCTAATCCTTACCACACCTCCCCCTAACCACTCCCAGCGTAATCTCTTTCCCAGTTTTACAACACCAAAAGAAATGCATTGCTTGACATCAGTATTATGCTCAACAATTATACAACGGTGTATATGTCCGGTTTATAAATTTTTACCATGCAACTGCAAATGCCCCTTCCGCCACCTCCCACATCCCCGCCCCTTCCCCCTCCCTGCCCTTCTTCCACCTCCCCGTCCCTCCTCCTACCTCCAAAAATGTATTGACAACAATGGAAGAGGCAATGCAAACATTTGATCAAGTTAAAACCAAAAAGATAGAGGCTAATGCGAAAACAAATTCGCTTTTCTCCCACGCCATTTGCAAGATAAGTGACTCAGAAAAACAAATCATTAGCGAGGTTAGAAAAGTCCACGAAAAACTTTGCCAAGGAGTTGAGAAGAAGCGTGAGGAACAGACAAAAACCGTCGAACCCAGTATAAAAACCTTGGACACACAAAGGGCCTTGTTTAATCAGGATATGAAGATTATCGAGGACACTATGTCATAGAACGACCAGCGGACACTCTTAAATGAAGCATTAATTAACGACATGGTAGTCCTGACATCGTGTCCAAATCATGTTTTTAATGTTTGTTAAATCAATGGAAGAAGAGAATCAGGAATTAACAATCTGTGACCAGTCAAGTCAAACGAACCCACAAATGACAAGCAACACAACAGCAAACAATGTAACATCAGATGCCAAGCAATCACCACGTCTGTCTGAACGGAAAACTATGCTTGTTCTTCCAAAATGTTCCATGGAACAGCGAGATAAGAAAAAGACCAATCTCAAAAAGAGTTTCAAAGTCAGTGGGAGGTGTTGTTCTGAATCGGGCTTCTTTCGGTGACTATGTGTCAAGGACACTTCAAATGACAAAACTTTTCAAATATAACCGTACTTATGCGATCAAAATTCCAAGCATAGACAATCATATATGGATAGTGTGTGAAACAGGTGACATAGATATTCTCCGTTACAGAGAGAACGCTTCAGTATGCAAACAGAAGACTGTCTTGATTAATGGAAAGACCTGGATACGAAAAGGTGTGGAATACAAAGCAAGCGCGGTGGCACAAGCCTCTGATGACAGCGTTATAGCCGCGTGTGACGGTGTCAGGCATGCACACGAGCATAAGCCTCACAAGGACCTAGGACTAGTGGCTGTCACTGCTGACGGCATTATTAACAACGCGATTGGTGAAGGTCGCTACTGGGATGTCGCCTGTGACAATCAGTATGTGTACGGGCTGAACAAAAATAAGACTGTGACAATACATCAACGCGACTTCAGTGGGTGGTCGTGCATAAAACAAGTACAGCTGCACTCGTATTACCATTGCCTCTGCATTAGTAATAACATCCTGATCTTATCTCATTCTAATGCACAAGTTGTAGACCGCTATGACATGAGTAACAACACACATTCATGCCTTGGAACCGTGGGAAGTGCTCTTGGAGAATTCTCATTGCCATTTGTAGCCTGCAGCGATGCACACGGCCACATCCTTCTATGTGATTGTTTGAATAACCGACTCCAGCTCTGCATGAACGACAACACGTGGCGCGTGCTCAAGCTCAGTGAGAAGAAAGAACTCCCAAGACACGCCACAGTGGATCACCTCGGTCAACTGCTCGTTCTCACTGATAACGCTCTTTTCAAACTCACATAAGACGAGTTCCATCCCAAACTTTGATATTGTCACGTAATCAATATAGAACGCAGTACACCATATGACGACTACAAGAAGAGCTGTAGATCGAAGTCTAAGTAAAACAAACTGAACCATTCACCACAATTACACCGAGAACTTATCCTTCTGTGCATTGTACAGCGTGTAGTCCTTTCTATAGGGTCATCCACAAAGTGCGTAGAAGATGGGGTGGATTGGGGGAGGGGAGGGGGAGGGGATGGCTTGTTCGTGCGGGCTCCAGAGCTGATCGCACTTCGTGACGTCACACATTTTGATTACCTGAGTGAAATCGGCGAGCGGTGGGGGATCGGTAAGGGTTTGCTCACGTCATTATGGATGGCCCTCAAAGCAAACAGTGGTGTAAAGAAAAAAATATTCCTGATATGTATCTTTCTTATTTATGTACTTTTTTGACTTCATTTAATTCCTAAAAGCACTCTTGACTTGTGGGAAACCTTCGACACAAAATAACTACTTAATTTTATACTTAGCAATTGCAATTTAGTAAAAAATCGATAATTTGTATGTAAATGCTTATGCGTGAAAATCGGCTATACATAACTGCTTTGTCAAACGACTTAATGAAAACATTTTTTAGAAGTAACAGTAATACAGATGAATTCAGTTAATGAAATACCGGATAATGCCTAAGCCGGTTAACAGTATGCCACTTTTGCAATTTTGTATAAATCTATTATAATTTCACTTTAAAAGTACATTTTACAATAAACAGCAAAAGTGAACTAAAGACAACCATCGATCGTAGAAAGACTGAGTAGAATTCGGAGGCTATTGCCAAAGTCGGTAATGATCGGGGTAAACTTTTCAAAAAGGTGATTTCACTGCTTCATAAAAATCCCCAAATGCCGTTGCCTCCGGATATCTCGGAGTCGGAATTCTGCAACACCCTAAATGACTTCTTCATGGATAAGATTGAAAATATTCGCGACGAATTCCCAGATATCACTGATGACTGCTACGCATTTGATGAAACAGTTGTGCATAACTCACTCTCCAAGTTCAAAATTCTCTCGTTAGAGGATGTTACTAAAATGATCATGAAGACACCAAACAAATCCTGCCAGCTTGACCCGGTGCCTGTCTCGTTGTTAAAACAATGTCTCCCAGAGCTAGCTCCTACGATAACTAATATCATAAACGGCTCTCTACAGAGCGCTACAATGCCGTCCGATCTGAAACACGCCATTGTTACACCGAGGATAAAGAAGCAAAATCTCCCACCTGAACCTAAATCCTTTCGGCCTGTTTCCAATCTACCATATCTTTCAAAACTGATTGAGCAAGCGGTTATTGAACAATTGAACGTTCATTTTGCGGATAACGGTCTTGATGAGCCTCTTCAATCTGGATATAAGGCTCACCATAGTACTGAAACTGCATTATTACGAATCATTAATGACATATTAAAAGACCTTGATGCTGGTGAAATTGTGATACTCGCTCTGCTAGATCTGTCTGCAGCTTTCGATGTTGTATGTCATGACATTTTTCTTAAGCGCTTGTCGAATTCCCAAGGCCTCGAAGGTGACGTTTTGCAATGGATGGAGTCTTACTTAAAAGACAGAACACAGAAAGTTTGCATAAATGGTTCTACATCTTCAAGCAAGACTATCACATGTGATTTTCCACAAGGCAGTAAAATTGGACCACAAGGATACAAGAAGTACACTGAACCTCTTGGAACATTACTTCGCTTACTGATTATTCTTTTTCATTTTTACACCGACGATAGCCAGCTCTGGAAATCGGCCAACCCTAAATCGCGAAATAGTGTATTAGAAGCTATCAATCGCTTAGAATGCGCCAGACAGAAGTTAGCCTCTAGGATGAAGTGCAATCGTCTTAAGCTAAACGCCTCCAAGACAGAAATTCTTGTTATAGGAACACAAAGAAATATAGATCTCGCTAATATATCAACATTACAAGTAGAAAATGAACAAGTAGCCAGCTCGAAGTCAGCAAAAAATCTAGGTGTGACCCTCGACGCGTGTCTCTCGTTAGAACAACACATCCTAGAAGTGGTAAAATCATGCAGATATAAATTACGGGAACTGTGGCATATTCGTAAGTATCTATCGCACGAAGCAGCCAAAACAATAGTGCACGCCACAGTCATTTCAAAACTGGATTACTGTAATTGTCTTTACGTCAATTTACCTACTTTCCTGATAAAGAAGTTGCAGAGCGTGCTAAATGAAGCAGCCCGATTGGTAACTGTAACACCCAGAAATGAGCACATAACACCAGCCTTAATCAAACTTCATTGGTTGTCTGTACCAGAACGTATTGAGTACAAAGTTGTCACAATGGTATATAAAGGACTATATGGTCTTGCCCCAGGATATATTAATGAACTCCTAGTCCCTTATGAACCAACCCGACCCCTCCGTTCAGCATCACAGCGTCTTTTAGCTGAACCACGGTTCCGCCTAAAATCAGCAGGTTATCGAAGTTTTGAGGTTGCAGGGCCGAGACTTTGGAATAAATTACCGCAAAATTTGAGAGAAACAGATAATTTTAACACTTTCAAAAAGAATCTCAAGACCTTTTTATTTAAGAGATCATACTGCGTTTAATTAAAGCATTGTGTAATTTTAGTTTTCAAATCAGTATTATCTTACCTGCATTTAAGTGCTATTTTAGACAATATCAGTATTATGTCAGTATTATGTTGATTGTACTATGACTATATTATTTTGATTATTGTGGCGCTTTTACATAGCTTAAAAAGCGCGTAAAAAAGAAAAGTCTAATAATAATAATAATAACATATACCGCCAGAGCAACTCACCGAGCAGATGCTCACTCATCTTTCTAATCCTTACCACACCTCCCCCTAACCACTCCCAGCGTAATCTCTTTCCCAGTTTTACAACACCAAAAGAAATGCATTGCTTGACATCAGTATTATGCTCAACAATTATACAACGGTGTATATGTCCGGTTTATAAATTTTTACCATGCTACTGCAAATGCCCCTTCCGCCACCTCCCACATCCCCGCCCCTTCCCCCTCCCTGCCCTTCTTCCACCTCCCCGTCCCTCCTCCTACCTCCAAAAATGTATTGACAACAATGGAAGAGGCAATGCAAACATTTGATCAAGTTAAAACCAAAAAGATAGAGGCTAATGCGAAAACAAATTCGCTTTTCTCCCACGCCATTTGCAAGATAAGTGACTCAGAAAAACAAATCATTAGCGAGGTTAGAAAAGTCCACGAAAAACTTTGCCAAGAAGTTGAGAAGAAGCGTGAGGAACAGACAAAAACCGTCGAACCCAGTATAAAAACCTTGGACACACAAAGGGCCTTGTTTAATCAGGATATGAAGATTATCGAGGACACTATGTCATAGAACGACCAGCGGACACTCTTAAATGAAGCATTAATTAACGACATGGTAGTCCTGACATCGTGTCCAAATCATGTTTTTAATGTTTGTTAAATCAATGGAAGAAGAGAATCAGGAATTAACAATCTGTGACCAGTCAAGTCAAACGAACCCACAAATGACAAGCAACACAACAGCAAACAATGTAACATCAGATGCCAAGCAATCACCACGTCTGTCTGAACGGAAAACTATGCTTGTTCTTCCAAAATGTTCCATGGAACAGCGAGATAAGAAAAAGACCAATCTTAAAAAGAGTTTCAAAGTCAGTGGGAGGTGTTGTTCTGAATCGGGCTTCTTTCGGTGACTATGTGTCAAGGACACTTCAAATGACAAAACTTTTCAAATATAACCGTACTTATGCGATCAAAATTCCAAGCATAGACAATCATATATGGATAGTGTGTGAAACAGGTGACATAGATATTCTCCGTTACAGAGAGAACGCTTCAGTATGCAAACAGAAGACTGTCTTGATTAATGGAAAGACCTGGATACGAAAAGGTGTGGAATACAAAGCAAGCGCGGTGGCACAAGCCTCTGATGACAGCGTTATAGCCGCGTGTGACGGTGTCAGGCATGCACACGAGCATAAGCCTCACAAGGACCTAGGACTAGTGGCTGTCACTGCTGACGGCATTATTAACAACGCGATTGGTGAAGGTCGCTACTGGGATGTCGCCTGTGACAATCAGTATGTGTACGGGCTGAACAAAAATAAGACTGTGACAATACATCAACGCGACTTCAGTGGGTGGTCGTGCATAAAACAAGTACAGCTGCACTCGTATTACCATTGCCTCTGCATTAGTAATAACATCCTGATCTTATCCCATTCTAATGTACAAGTTGTAGACCGCTATGACATGAGTAACAACACACATTCATGCCTTGGAACCGTGGGAAGTGCTCTTGGAGAATTCTCATTGCCATTTGTAGCCTGCAGCGATGCACACGGCCACATCCTTCTATGTGATTGTTTGAATAACCGACTCCAGCTCTGCATGAACGACAACACGTGGCGCGTGCTCAAGCTCAGTGAGAAGATAGAACTCCCAAGACACGCCACAGTGGATCACCTCGGTCAACTGCTCGTTCTCACTGATAACGCTCTTTTCAAACTCACATAAGACGAGTTCCATCCCAAACTTTGATATTGTCACGTAATCAATATAGAACGCAGTACACCATATGACGACTGCAAGAAGAGCTGTAGATCGAAGTCTAAGTAAAACAAACTGAACCATTTACTACATTTACACGGAGAACTTATCCTTCTGTGCATTGTACAGCGTGTGGTCCTTTCTATAGGGGCATCCACAAAGTACGTAGAAGATGGGGTGGATTGGGGGAGGGGAGGGGGAGGGGATGACTTGTCTGTGCGGGCTCCAGATCTGATCACACATTTTGATTACCTGAGTGAAATCGGCGAGCGGTGGGGGATCGGGAAGGGTTTGCTCACGTCATTATGGATGGCCCTCAAAGCAAACAGTGGTGTAAAGAAACAATATATCTGATCTTCATTTAATTCCTAAAAGCACTCTTGACTTGTGGGAAACCTTCGACACAAAATAACTACTTAATTTTATACTTATCAATTGCAATTTAGTAAAAAGTCGAAAATTTGTATGTAAATGCTTATGCGTAAAAATCGGCTATACATAACTATTCTGCTTTTTAAACGACTTAATGAAAACATTTTTTTAGAAGTAACAGTAATACAGATGAATTCGGTTAATCAAATACCGGATAATGCCTTATCCGGTTAACAGCATGCCACTTTTGAATATTTGTATAAATCTATTATAATTTCACTTTAAAAGTACATTTTACAATAACATATACCGGCTTTTATAACAAAATTTTATCACATATGGCATCATAACTAAGAGTGTTAAACTGGAAAAACTAATATTGGTTCAAACATCTATGTCGGGATATGGAATATCTCGTGATATCCAATGTCGTTATAATGAAATTATACTGTAGTTTGCAAACGAATAAAATTCAAATCAAATTGAGAAACATTAGAACATCTTTATGATGACATGGCTTATAACGCCATGTCGCCTGTAACGACATCGCTTCTAATGTTTGCGTTATGGATATGTAAAATAAAATTTATTAATCGATTTCACTCATTTTGATAGCCCTGTGACTTAATAACAATCTCGATCTCTCCTGCCACCCCTGCCCGCCTCTCCTCCCACCACCCCACGTTCCTTCCACCATTTATCACAGAAACCTTTTTGTACAACTTCATCCATCCACCTCCCCCAGAGCAACTCACCGAGAAGATGCTCACTCCTCTTCCTAATCCTTACAACACCTCCCCCTAACCACCCCCACCGTAATCCCTTTCCCAGTTTTACAACACCAAAAGAAATGCATTGCTTGACATCAGTATTATGCTCAACAATTATACAACGGTGTATATGCCCGGTTTATAAATTTTTACCATGCAACTGCAAATGCCCCTTCCGCCACCTCCCACATCCCCGCCCCTCCCCCCTCCCTGCCCCCCTCTCACCCCGGTGTCCCTCCTCCTACCTCCAAAAATGTATTGACAACAAGGGAAGAGGCAATGCAAACATTTGATCAAGTTAAAATAAAAAAGATAGAGGCTAATGCGAAAACAAATTCTCTTTTCTCCCACGCTATTTGCAAGATAAATGACTCAGAAAAACAAATTATTAGCGAGGTTAGAAAAGTCGACGAAAAACTTTGAGAAGAAGCGTGAGGAACAGACAAAAACCTTGTAACCCAGTATAAAAACCTTGGACACACAAAGGGCCTTGTTTATTCAGGATATGAAGATTATCAAGGACACGATGTCAGAGAATGACCAGCGGACACTCTTAAATGAAGCATTAATTAACGACATGGTAGCCTAATAAAAACTAAGCCATGATACGTTTTCAATGTTTGTTAAATCAATGGAAGAAGAGAATCAGGAATTGCCAGTAACAATTCTACACGGAGACGAAGCCATTAAACAACTTAGGCAAATGGAGATAGCAATCTCTGAGCAATCAAGCCACACGAACCCAAAAATGACAAGCAACGCAAGAGCGAAAAATGTAACATCAGATCCCAAGCCATCACCACGTCTACCTGAACCGAATCCCCTACCAGTTCCTCCAAAACTTTACATGCAACAGCAAGATGAGAAAAGGCAAAGCTTAAAAACAGTTTCCAAGGCAGTGGAAGGCGTTGTTTTGAACGGGGCTTCTTTTGGTGACTATGTGTCAAGGACACTTCAAGTGACAAAACTGTTCAAACGTTACCTTGGTGAATCGTAGAAGTTTGCAAGCATAGATAACCAGATATGGATAGTGAGTAAAACCGGTTACAGAGATATTCTCAGTTACAGTGAGAACGGTTCAGTATGCAAAGAGAAGACTCTTTTGGTTTGAAGAAAAGACCTGGATACGAAAAGGTGTGGAATACAAAGCACGCGTGGTAGCACAAGCCTCTGAAGGCAGCGTTATAGCCGCGTGTGACGGTGTCAGGCACACGCGTCACACGGACGTAGGACTGGAGGTTGTCTCTGCTGATCTCGTTATTAAGCACGTGATTGCTGAAGGCTGCTACTGGGCTGTCGCATGTGACGATGAGTATGTGTGCGGGCTGAACAATGATGGGACTGTGACAATGCATCAACACGATAACCGCTGGTGGTCGTACATAAAACAAGTACATCTGCACTCGCGTTGCCAGGACTTCTCCATCAGTAATAACATCCTGATTTTTTCTTATTCGAATGATGAAGTCATTTATTACCTGAGTAACAACACACATTCACGCCTTAGTAGCAAAGGAATTGTCCCTGGTGAGCTCTCATGGCCATATGTAGCCTGCAGCGATGCACACGGCCACGTCCTTGTTTGTGATTGTAGGAATGACAGACTCCAACTCTGCATGAACGACAACACGTGGCGCGTGCTCAAGCTCAGCGAGGAGATAGAACTCCCACTACACGCCACACTTGATCACTTCGGTCAGTAGCTCATTATCGCTAAAGACGCTCTTATCAAACTCACATAAGACGAGTTTCATCCCAAACTTTGCCATTGTGACGTAATCAACATAAAACAATGAACACATCACTCCATATGACGACTGCAAGAACAGCTGTAGATGCAAGTCTAAGTAAAACAAATAATCGTAGATTTCACAGGCCCCCACCTTGTGGCGAACAGTTACCCGGGAAAAAATGCTTACGGTTGGGTAAATTTTGTGACTGAAACGGAATTGTAGATATAAATTTCGAGTTCTGATAAAAATTTTCAAAAATTGGTGTGGGCGTGGTTGACATATCGGAGAATCTACTCTATGTACAATATGCAGTTTAACTACAGATGTGTGTGCTTCATTTTTGGGAGCCAATACTTCCACTTTTTGGATGAATTTAAAAATGTAAATTAATTTTTCATTTTGAAAAGAATGAAGCAAACACATTTGCTAAGATCAGCCAGGGGATTACACAGTTCCCTAAATAGAAGCCCTGTTCCCAGGTCCACTGGACAAAGAAATACATTACGAAAAATATGCAGCATAAGTTAGCCTTAAAAAGAATAAATTCCTAAATATTTAGCGTAATGGGACCTTATACCGGAAAGTACTATTCCCTAAATGTTCCTTATTATCGATCAATGTTCCCTATTATCGACCATCCGAAAAATATCATATTTATCAGATTTTCGGGTCATAGAATTGATTACTGCACTTTTAAAGCGAAAATTACAACTTTCTTGCATTATCGCCCAATGTTCTCTATTATCACCCACCCGAAAAACATCATATTTATCATATTTTCGGGTCATAGAATTGATTCCTGCACTTTTAAAGCGAAAATTACAAATTTCTTGCATTATCGCCCAATGTTCCCTTTTATCGCTCACTTGAACACTATCATATATATCAGATATTTATCAGATATTTATCATATTTTTAAAGCGAAAATTACAACTTTCTTGAATAATCGCATATTGTTCCCTATTATCGCCCAACCGAAAAATATCATATTTATCATATTTCGGGTCATAGAATTGATTCCTGCAAGCGAAAATTACAGATTTCTTGCATTATCGCCCAATGTCACTTTAAAAGTACAGTTTATAATCAAACTGGAAAAAAAAACTTATATGGGTCCAAACATTTATGCGGGATATGGAATATCTCGTGATATCCGATGTCGTTATAATGCCGTTATACTGTATTTTGCAAACGAATTAAATTCAAACCTAATTGAGAAACATTAGAACACCTTTATGACAACATCGCCTGTAACGACATCGCTTCTAATGTGTGCGTTATGGATGTGTAAAATAAAAGTTATTAATCGATGTCTCTTATTTTGATAGCCTTGTGACATAATAACAATCTCAATCCCTCCTACCCCCCCCCCCCACCCCGCCCCCTCCTCCCCCACCCAACGTTCCTTCCACCATTTACGACAGAAACCCTTTATACAACTATATCCGCCCGCACCACGAACAGATCCTGACTCATCTTCCTAGTCCCCACCAGACATCCACCACCCCATCCCCTTCCGACCAACCCCCCCCCCCCCCCTCCCAACCCAACCGCAACCTCTTTCCAGACTTAACAACACCAAAAAATGCATTGTTTGACATCAGTATTATGCTCAAAAATTATACAATGGTGTATATACCCGGTCTATAAAATTTTTACCATGCAACTGCAAATTGGCAAATTTTTACCAAGAAAAATATATTTTTTATATCATATCTTTAGCTCGAAACTTTTTTCTGTTGTGTTTGATAAAGGTATTGTAGTTTAAATACAAAAACTGAAACAGAAAAAAACAGATAAAAAAAGAACTAGATTCATATTAAATTTCCCGGAAAAGATCATAAAATACATGACAAGCTTCATCAAAATAACTGATTATCGAAATTTTAAATTATTATTATTATTATTATTATTATTATTATTATGTTTACACCAAAAACTGTCATTTTATATCGGAAATGAGTGAGGTTTGAGCTTGTTGAAAACATACTCATTCGATAAATTGCACGCATATGTAATGTGTCTGAAATAGAGGCATTATGACGAAACGCCAGTAAGATGTATTATTTCGTCACAATTGTTTGTGACGTCACAATATACTCGACAGAATTGATGTGGTCCTGTTACTATAGCTACCAATTGCCTATTCGACATGCCTTGATCCGATGTAACGCTAAGAAATTTTTAAGCATATATTAATATATATCTGCATATTTTTTGGATTATTTTGAGAAAGTCTTGTCCATCCCATGAGGATGGACAAGATCAGCCTGAATGTACCATACAAAAACACAGGTCAGTGACCAGTTGGTGTGAAATAAAATATACGATGTTATTATTAATAATAAATTACTAGTTTAAATTAACATAGTTTTATTCGTATTGAAATCATCTGTGAACAATTATTATAGTTTTTTTTTTTGTTTATTTTGTTATTCTTTATTTCTCTAATAAAGTCTTTACCATACCAAATATACATCTTTCATATTTATAGACGTTTTTATTAGACTGTCACTAGTCCATTTTTGGCTAAATTATGCAACTATTTATAATATAAAATTAGTTTAAAATTTACAGTTAATTTCAAACAATTAATGATTTTATTGATATACATATAATGTTGTCAACACCATATTTTTTTTTCTATCAAAGATCCAAAATGGAGAGCTGGAGGGTCCACACTGACCTTGCATAAACGCAAACCGAAATATATGGAAGCCATCATCCGGAATGAACTGAAACACTTGGAAAGACAGCTCCATAAAGACGTCAACCGGATCTCTACACCACCCAGGTAATGGGTCTGACTGGTAGATGGTCTCTGAACTCATACGCAGGTGGGCTCACCGTAAGGGGTAGGGAATGGAGGTTGGGGCCGGAGGGGGCGGGGGTGGGAGTGGAGGGAGGGTAAAAGAGAGGGGCGTTTACTGAAATTACTGCACTTGCCAACAACTTTGGTTTTATACGATGCTGTAGAATGTTTCATCAACAATTTCAAAACAACGACTCATTTTGTTTGTTTGTGTGTGTGAGTGTGTTTTTTTTTTTTTGTTTTTTTTTGTGAATTTTATTATTTTTTTAACTTGCTTACCCACACAAATAATGACTGCAGTTTGGTGGATAACTGAAAGTTATGTGCGTTTTAGAGGCCGAGGGAAAGGGCAGTTTTATGGTAAAGAAACAATTTGTAGAAAATATATTTCTTTTCTTGTTTTTTTTTTTTTTTTTTTTTTTTTTTTTTTCATTCCTTGACTTGAGCAGGCAGGACGGAATCCCGTACATTTTCAACAAACTCAAGCCTTACTCAGACGTCAGCGCCGTCCGGTTCATAGTGGACAGGGTGAGTTGTTTTGACTGTGTGTGCGGGTGGGGGTGGGGGTGGAGAAGGGGGGAAGGGGAAGAGGAGAGGGAAGGAGGGGGTGGCTTCTTCTCGTTTTTGTAAGGTCGTATTGTTTTCAGTAGATTTAATTAAGATATCGCTTGAACCAAGTAAAATGTAAAACGAGAACTATCTACGCGTGACAACAGGTCTACAGTTATAATGAGGCCCGCAGTCGAGCTAAATAAATGCTCTGACAAAGGGGTATGAATTACGCTCAGTGTATAAACCTGCAGGTCCGTATCCGGATTACGTACTTTCGTTGTACAAACCAGCAGGCCCGTATCCGGATTACGAACTCCACTGAAAGCGACAAGAAAATTCTGCGAACCCTCTTGTAACAGGCACATATTGAAATGTGTAGCATTTGAGAAGAAAGAATCAAGCAAGCAAGTAAGCAAGTAAGACAGAAAGAAAGAAAGAAAGAAAGAAACAAACAAACAAACAAACAAACAAACAAAATAAGAAAGAAAGAAAGAAAGAAAGAAAGATGGGAGGAAGGAAGGAAGGAAGGAAAGAAGGAAGAAAGAAAGAAAGAAAGAAAGAAAGAAAGAAAGAAAGAAAGAAAGAAAGAAAGAAAGAAAGAAAGAAGAAAGGAAGGAATCACAGAAAGACACAGAAACAAAGAAAGAAAGACAAAAAGAAAGAAAGAAAGAAAGAAAGAAAGAAAGAAATAACGAAAGAAAGAATGACAAAAGGAAAGAAAGAAAAAAGAAAGAGTGAAAAGAAAGAAATAAAGAAAGCAAGAAAGAAAGAACGGAAGAAATAAAAAAGGAAAGAAAAGAAAGAAAGAAAGAAAGAAAGAAAGGAAGGAAGAAAAGAAAGAAAAATTAACAAAAATAAATGAATAAGGAAAACGAAGAAATGAAAAGAAAAAAAGAAGAAAGAAGAAAGAAAGAATGACAGGAAAAGAAATAAAGAAAAAAAGAATGACAAAGGAAAGAACGGAAGAAAGAGAAAAGAAAGAAAGAACATAAAGAAACATCAGTTAGAACGAACAGAATATGATGGGCAATGATGGAGAGTAACAGGTGTCCATTAAGTAACGTGGTACCACCACCTATCGTAGCCCACCCCCCCTCCACCCACCCCATGAAAAAAACAACCCCACCCCCTGTTCCCCTTCTCCCGTTCTCCCCTTTTCGAGTTAACAAGTATATGAATGCAATTGCAGTGGAGTAGATTACAGCAGTACTGCTAAATATGTCGTTTTATTTTTGGCTCAAATAATCCTAGCGAGACACTATAGTTTGTTTACATTTGGAAAGACACGTTTTATACGAGAGAGAGAAATGAGCAGCTAAACACACACAATACATGGAGAATTAAATCATTTTGTAAAGCATAATTCAATAGTTTGCTTCCATCGGAATTAACCATGATATTTGAAAATGATAAAGCAATAACATGGGGTAATGTAAAAATTCACAAGAGCATACCCCATTCGTTAGATGCCGCCTTCTCTCTAGGATAATCTCTTGTCTTTTTTTCATTTTTTTTATATACCGGAAGTTGCGGAATGAATATTCATAAATGTGCAACACGTAATTTTATACTGGCGTAACGATCGCCACTAGCTTTGGATAACAGCATCAGATGGCAGGTGTCAAATGTTAATAGGAAACTGGATCTTTGAAATGCGTTTATTTGTGCGCAATTTTGTGTCTAATGTGCACTCCGATATCTAAAAAGCAACACTGCTAATAAGCCAGGCTGTAAAGCTTCGCGTGGGATAGCTAATTAACGCCGGAATGTCTGATAGATCTCAGCCATTACAGAGTGTACATCAGAGAGAGACGTGATCAGTTGTCGCTACCTGATGTTTTAGTACTAATCTGATCTATCATAAGACATAACTAAATTAAAACACAGTGTGATAGTTTTTATCTTAAACTGAGCTCAAATCGGGACGGAGCAAATGGTCATTCTGGTCACAGCTCAATATTAATTTCATTAACAAATAGCGTATTGTCAATCATAAATTTTCATAAAATTTATGTATAAAATTGGATAAATTCTACTGTGGGTACGCAAAGGTAAAATATAAATTACAACCCTTGGTAAAACTCCAGCAACTCGAAAGCTAACTGAGGAAGAGGGAGATATTAAAAATCTGTGTGATCTCTAATGAAATAAGATCCGGATGTAAGCATGACGTCATGGAGGCATTCACGCCATCGCCACCAGGCGGAATGGCCTGGACCAATGAGAGGGCGTCAACCCCCCATGCTCACACCGCCGCCACAGAGAACTTATCAAACGCCACCTCCTGTCAAGACCAAAGGGCGTCATTCGGTGACGCTGAGCACACCCATGACGTCACCATCCCCAGCTCCTATCATGCCCGTATTTGGACTCGTTCGAGAAAGCACAAATCTATCCGAGCTTTCCTATTACTCCGAGGCTTCGAACCCTGGCCCTCTGACTCGCGAAAGAACCTCGCTAAAGAACCACTTGAGGACGAAAACACGCGGAGGGACGCGCTATGTCGTCAAATACAACGACTTCCTGTTCCGCGTGGAGAGGGAGGACGGCGGCCGGATTACTCCGCAAAGAAGTCCCAGCAGAAACTCAGTAGTAGGTCTCATTTGTTGATTTACTGATCAATTGATTAATTTACTTATTAATGGGACTATTATATATTTAGAGACAGTTAATAATGGCCTGATATATCGCTTCATTAGTTCCGCCTTTTATAGATAAGCGCAGATTATGCGTTTCAGCTGTAGACATTATATTTTTTTATTCTGTCGGTTATTATTTGAATAGCAATAAAATATCTGATGCCCCCCACTTAATCCCCCCCCCCACCACCCAACAGTACATGTAATTTAGATGTTATCGAATCAAATAAGCCATATCGCCCACCAGGTTGACACCCTATACTTCACTAAAGGAAGGGTTTTTTTGCCTCCCTCCAACCGGGTTCAGCTGCCTTTGCTCTGCTATTGAAGATACGACAGTCTGGGGGGCCTGAAAATAAAAACAGAAAAAAGAGGACAACTTTGATTCACCATAATGTGTTATTTAAATGGAGATTTTTGTAAATTCTTTTTCTTCCAGCACAACACTGGTGTTTAATTGTTGTTCATTCTTTTTCCATCGGGGTAGGGGGTGGGGGGGAGGTTGCTGGTAGAACCCTTGTTCTGCTCGTAGAATCTACCTAACCATCCATCCAACCGTCCATCCATTCCTCTATCTGTCTATCTGTTTGGCTATCTGTCTCTCTATCTATTTATCCACTTATCTATCTATCTGTTTGTCTATCTATCTGGTCTGTCTGTCTGTTTGCTTGTCTATCTATCTATCTATCTATCTATCTGTTTATTTATCCATCTGTCTGTCTGTTTATTTGTCTGTCTGGCTATCTATCTGTCTGCCTGTCTGTCTATCTGTCTGTCTTCTGTCTGTCTGTCTGTCTGTCTATCTGTTTGACTTCTGTCTGTCTGTCTGTCTATCTGTCTGTCTTCTGTTTGTCTGTCTGTCTGTCTGCCTAGCTTTTCGTCTCTGGATGATCCACTGTTTTGACATTCACGTGTATTTTTTACTGTACACACGGACAACGGGCAGATGCATTAGCAGAACCAGAGAGTGAGAATGAATGAGAGCTGGCCCTCAAGCAAACATCTTTACCGACTCTCACAACGCCCCTGGTGGCTGTCTGGATCACTGCATGGTGATACTCAGGACTAAGCACTGATAGGCCACACCCAAGCAAACAGCTTTACAGGCTCTCACAGCGCCCCTGGTGGCTGTCTGGATCACTACATGGTGATACCCAGAACTGAGCAGTAGACGCACTGTGTTTTATATATACTCAACAAAAAAAGAAACGCAACACCTATAGAGGGGGTTAATTTTTTTTCTATTAGTATATTTAATTTTTCTTGTACATTCTATTACTTGGAAAATGATTGTCCAAACAATGTGTCAAAATCATTCCACGCTCTATCTTACAACTGGAGCGAGCAGTCACGTGACCTAAACTGGTAGTCTAGGACATTGTGAAATAACCGCTGAGAGCTATTGAATTATTTTTTCATAGTCTCAACCCTTAAGAAAAGAGTGCACGTTGTACAAAATTTGAAGTTTCTTGAACGATCCTAACCGATGGCACGGTTAACCGCAATTCAGCGAGAGCGTGCGATCGGCATGCTGGAAAGTGGAAAAACGGCAACTGATGTGGCGCGGGCGTTTGGCGTCCACAAATCGACGGTTACTCGCCTGAGAATAAGATTAGATACAACAGGGTCCACATCCGATCGTCCTAGAACGGGCAGGCCACGGTCAACGACCCCAGACCAGGACCGACAGATCCGCTTGTCACACCCTATTCAACCCTATTAGGACACACGAGATATTAGGCTTGTGAACTGCTTTTCGGATACCTTCAGTTTACGTAAGCATTACAGCGTAACGATAAGAATGTAGCTTTGAATTTTTAGAGAAATGAAATTATCTATTGATTCTGAGTCTATACCTAAAATTTTGTTGTTATCTGTCCAGTATTGACAATATAACAGCCATTTGAAAAAGTTGCGTTTCTTTTTTTTTTGTTGAGTATACAGTTTATGGCGATCTGTTTGCATGCACGCGTATTTTGCACGAAACTGCACCCCCTGCAATGGTAGAAGACCAGAGACACAATGTATCTGGACAACAACACATTTCTGACTGCTTCGAGATAAACATCAGCTTCTCGATTTTTTTATCTTGAAGGAAAAGGTCATCAAAGTACATATAATGCAAACTCTTAACCACAAATTATTAAAATAAGCTCAAAATCGCGCTAACCGTTTTCGAGATAATAGTCAACTTCAGATTTTTTTCAACTTCAGGTTTTTTATCTTGACCATGACCGAAGAGGTCGAGGTTATCGATGTACCTTTTACATACCGTCTTTTAGGCCCAAAGGGTCGAAAGTAAGCCAAAAAATCTGAACATGCCAAAGCACATGTCGAATCAACAATGGCTTCTTTCGTTCTATCGTTCCAAGTAAGGAACCCTCCGGCAGGTACATAAACATAATCAGAACATTCGCACTGGTTCCCTGTTCATTTGGAGGTAGAGTTAAAAACGATCCACTTATAATCAACATGATGAGGTGCTGGAGAACATTCTAGCCACACTTAGGAAACCTACGTGAATCTTTTGGCCTCACAAATGAGGGAACACGTATAAGGACGCAGAATTGTAGGCGCACATTGAGCAAGACACGTCTGTGGGCTGCGCCGAATGGGACTTGAAATATTAATTTGAGGCTCTTCATTAGTAAACTGCGAAAAAAGCCAGTCCGCACTATCTCAAAACATATCAGTGATCAGCACTGGCACAATGTAATCCGCTACGGTTCTGCTGTGTCGTTAAGCAAATTACACATCTGACTTACATCAACAGAAAACATGGCCAGATTACCTCAGTGCCAGACACGCCGGCCTTACATGTGAACTGCACGATTTCTGCCAGGGTTGAGTTAGTAAAATGTATGGGATGGAACCATTGTGGAATATGTGTCACCACATCTCTACAAATGCTAGAAGAACCTCAACTGAAACACACAGCTCTGAATCAGAGAGCTAAAATCACTGTGTTCGAGGGTCACGTTGTGAACAAGGACTCCACGAGAGAGCAATGCTTTCATTATTTTTCATTTAAACATTTTTTGCACAATGTCCCTCATGTTGTTACGCCCACTTGTATAGTCATCCGTTGAATAGCATTGAGCCATTGGTTTATGACGTAATATTGGCATGATATGAAGTGACGTCATAGGTTACATTATGATTTTGTAACTTTGTGACTGTGAAATAAAATATCTTTATTTTATAGAGACAAGTACTTTGGTTGCATTAAAACAAAATATGTACATTTCGCGCTTAAATATCCACCTTTTATTAACCTGAATTGATTTTCTCAAGCCTTGCTTTGAGTTCAGTCATTTTAAGTATTTTTATATAATTATATAAATAACTAGTATAACTAATTTTTATAATATGTAATTTAATGTACTTAAGTGCTAATGTGACTCATAAAGCAATGTGTACCTTGAATGAGAGCATACATGAGGCTTTTAAATTGCAGTACGATTGTTGAAAACAAGTGAAGTGTCTTAGGTGCTGTAAATACCAGTTCTGGGCTTACTGTAAATCCTGCGTTCTTTAACACAGTTCTTCGGGTAAGATAATGTAAAAGATAAGATAAGATAATCATGTAAAAGTTATCAAATCCTTTTCTAATAAGCACTTCATGTGACTGACCAGATAATCGTTAACAAAGAAAAAAACCATCAAAATGTCAATTCTGGTTTCTTTTTAAATCTGAAATGTTGAAACTTGTTTATTGTTCATCTTGAGTATAAACATAATCTTTTAGATACCGTTGTATAGGCGGCCATATTTTTTATTTCTTCACAAATGAATCTAAGAAAAACGGCTTGTCTAAATAGGTTTGCCGGAAGCACTTCGTTCTTGGCGGGAGAATTCACAGAATGAGAAAGCCTGTATCAATAACCTTTATTGGATAATCCCTTGTTTTATTCGTAAGCAATGACATGTTCTATGCGCATCAATGCACCACTGTGCGCGTTTCTTTGGTAGATTCATTGATGGGTAATTGAGCATAGAGCGCGGATTCATTGATGGGTAATTGAGCATAGAGCGCGGATTCATTGGTGGGTAATTTAGCATAGGGCGCGGTGCAGCTCATGCAGATTTAAAGGTGGGGGCACTTCCAACTAATTCCAATAATATATTTGAAAACATTTGAAATATTACATCTGCACGTGTACTTCTGTATATCTAGGAAACCCTCAAAATTTAAATACCCCAAATTTATTTTCATCCTAAATTTTTGAGAGTTCATTTTTAATAAATGACATGTTTTATTTGATATGTTTTGCACTGCAGGGTTTCTTTCTGAGAACATATATATATATATTTCTGGGTAACAATATCAACATAATTAGTTTTAAATGACAATATTCAGTTGAAAAACACTGCATGTCGATGAAATGGAACTCCCCAGCATGGAAATAATTAGCTTAATTGAATGACCCCGAAACGGAAAATCCGATGAGCTTAGATATTGGTACCAGGGTCTGATCTGAATGTTGACACAACTGTTTCTGGTATTAGCTGTTATTGAACTAAATTCCAATTGTAAGTATAACTATGAAACACACGTCGTGGATTCAGTGCAATAAATAAACACTGCTGTATGGACGACGTATGTTCAGTCTGTGACGTCAAAGAAACAGCGTACTTGCAAATGTCAAAAGATAAAAAAATAAGTTAAAATTATCTTTAAAAAACATTTGTGTGTGTATTGAATTGAAATATAACTGATGAATTATTATAGAAACTAATGGATGGTACTTGATCAGATATAAAGGTGGATATATAGAAGACACATTTACATGACTTAGTTGCATCATTTAAAAGCTCGTGTTAATATAAAATACTTACCAATGGATTTATATAAGATATCTCTCGGGATTTGTGTGTAAAGGTTTTTGGGGTATTTTAAAATATAACCTGGAAAGTTAAAATGTGAAAACGGAAGAAGATGAGTGCAGACAAAAGAACGAATCCGGAATCAGATAAACATCAAGATGTTGAAGGATACATGAAGCAGCCTGAATATACCTACAGCGAGCATGAGCGCGTGGTGCTTAAAGCCCAAAACCGGAAGCGGAAAAAGAAAAAGAAAATGGTGAATACTATTCATGATCGGCCTGATTGGAATCCGAAATGGCATCTTGTTAGTGATGTAATGGACAGCAAGAGGGTGAAAAAAGCACCGAAGATTGACCAGAGCAAAAGTACAGCGAGAAGTGACGTCAAAGATCAGGCGCAACATGACATTGAAAATGATCCTGAGAATAATACTGAAAACATTACCGAAATTGATACTAACAATAAAACTAAAGACGATACTCAACAAAATGATGCACAAAAGGAACACACTAGAAATACGAATAAAAGTAATTCATTTGGAGTTTCTAACCTAAGTTTGGGTCAGGAGTATCAGGAAGATGATAGCTTACAATACAGTGTCGAATTACCACCGCTTGAGCCACGCTGGATATCTGCACGGGATCGATACACAGAAACCGGCACGATCAAAACCAATAGATCAAGTATACAGACTCTGCCCGAACTGAAACCTCACGGGCAAGGGGTTTATCTTGTAGCTCCTTTCTACTTTAATGGCCACCAGCAGGTAGGGGTGTGCTCTTCTACATGTCACAAACATATCATTCAATTATTAGTCTCGGGAGCTTTTCCATTCAAGGGGCAGTTTATGCCAATACTGCTGACGTTTCGCATTCTGAGAGTCAAGCCATATATTTGCGGATTTTCAACATAGTGTACTGGGGTGTATTATATTCGGTAATTCAGGGTTAAGCTCTTTTAGAATCTAGGTTATCTCAGTAGCAAAAATCTTATGTCAACGACATCTCTCACTCACAGCTTATTATAGATATATTCTAGTTTAAATTAATGCAATAAAGATTTTAAGTTCTTGCCGAAATTCTCAACCGTTAGTATTTTTGATCTACCATACTATATTCAAGTAGCTGAGGAAATTACCGCCAATGCAGTCCTCTACTAACGACCCTAGGCCGGATTCAAATCAGGGACCTTAGCATAACTACGCCAGTGGACTAACTGGTTCACTTAACTGTCACCCTCTTTATTAACGTAAACTTTGTATATGAATGAACGCTAGATCATCAGACATGCATCAGAAGGTGTCCAGTTTACAGAAATTAATACAATACAATAAGGCTGATACGTTCATTATTTCAAAGTCAAATAAAAAGGCCAAACCAAAGTGTTTGGTGTTTGTAATGACGCAGATGACGCAAATGTTATGTTTTCTAAGATAATTTAGGATCAGATACACACACAGTCAATGAAAAGTTTTAGTATAAACAATGTAAATTTTAACTGGCAATACTTAAATTGCAATTTTATTTTGGAACCCGGAGCAGTTTTATCAGTTTAAAGCAAAAGAAAACGGTACTTACAGAGCCAAGATGACAAAAGTCTTATATCAGATATGGCCACCTTTGCATTGAAACACGCCCCACAGCGGCGGCGCTTGCCTTGAATCAATCTGCGGATTCTCTTTTGCCCTTCTTCCCAACCAGTTCCTTAAATATAATTTAAAACGCATGTCAGGGAACAAGTTGCACGTGTAAATAATCGCGTTTTAACTGAGCACTGAGCACTCGCGCGTTATGGTGTCGTAATTGAGTCAAGGGGTTCAAGAGGATCCTATGGCGAAAAGCCCCACCGATTTGCCTGGTGTACGCAGAAATCAGCCTGTCTCTCCCTGCGGCGTCGCCGTATGCCATCGCTACAATCCGATCTGTCTACAGGTCAGGTCAGGTGCCCGAGCGGTCTAAGGCGCTCGACTAGCCAGGCAACGATGATCTCGAAGTCGTGAGTTCGAGCCCTGGTTGTGGCAGAGTTCGTAGTTTTACACATGACAAGTGTCAGACCTCCTAGGGCTCACCGACAGACCATGTATGTAATGGTTACTAGTGGGCAAATCAACAGCTGTATTTATAATGTGTTTGTGGGTTAGTTGTCCGTCATACACCGTAAATGTACCAACAGTGCAATGACCATATAGGGTTAGGTTATGTATATTCTATAATATATTGTGTAGTGTTAAAAATGCCCACTATCAATTGCACGCATTGTTTGTCTAATAATAATGATTGGTTTAATACGTAGTATATTTAGACATTGTAAACTCTAGGCTAATGAATTATGTGAAGCGCTTTGGAATAAAGCGCTATATAAGAACCAGCTATTATTATTATTACACAAAATCGCGAATCGTCCTAGAATTACACTGCACCACACCGCTTTGGATTCCATCAACAATGTTGCTCAGACTAGAATCGTTGATTTTGGTGTCTGATCGGCGTTACAGTGTTCCCACGAACGGGTCTGCGCGCTCCCAGTCCGTGTTGTCGAAGTCGACGGTGAACGCGTGGACTTCTTATCCTTGAATTATGTCTGCGGAGCGTTTCTCGCTTAGTCGGAGATGCTGTTCTAATCCTGTCTCCTAAGTGGGTAAGTCGGATACAGCAGCCGTTGCTCTTTCCCGTCCTGAGCGAGATCTGTCACAGAACCGGTTCCTTGACATCAGTGAACTAGTTTGCGTGCCGTGGGTTGAGAACAACCGAAAATGGTCTGAATGTATTGTAATTCTGACCCTCGTCTAATATAGCGACCGCGCTCATGCGTTTGTCATGCAACAATATTGAAACAAGGATTTCGAATTTTTATTTTCCTTCAATATCGCTTGTTACAATACATGAAAGTGGATTAATATTGCTGTGGATTGAGGTTTTAACGCCAGTACAGTGTGCATGACCCATACCAATACGGATGTGCAGTGAGGAGTGACTTGAATGACAAGAACCTTTTTATTGAGTACTGCATACAATGTTGAGTTAGCATATGTTACAAGAAAAAATCGGCCTCAACATGTCTCCCAGTTAAGGCAGAAAAATATAAAAAATTTCCTGAAGCTTTCTATTGACTGTCAGTGTATTATATTAGTTAATTGTACACTGTTTTATCACTGTGAGAAATTGTTATCATCATAAAACACTCTTTGTGCCACAACTATTCTCCTTGTCTTAAATTGTCAAATGTTTATCTTAAATGTAATATTGTTGCTCAATAATTGCAATATGAATTGCGTATGCATGTTTGAATGTGTACGAGATTGTACGTGCTTCTGTGTGCGCGCATGTATATTTTGAAGTATGTATGCTCAAATATACCAACTAACAAAACAATAATTTAGTATTTTATTAGCAATTAAATGAGCAGCATGTATCATAGAAACTACCAAACGCAATTATTCTAACTTAATTTTACCTCACATGACACCACATGTACAATACTTTGTTTCCACTTGGTCATCTTTTCGATACATTGACGTGAGCATCCTCTCATACTTTGCAAAATGCTATATATATACCACAGATATCAACAGGAGCAAGAGTTCTAACTTTATTTATATCTCGCAAAGAGAAAATCTTGTTTTACCCCTCAGTATATTAATTTCGATTACTAAGACCTGCATTATTTTCCTTAATTTTGTGCATTTGTATAAAACAGAACACAGTCTAATATTTTTTGCATTATGACCTACATCTGTATAACTAGTTTGCACTACCTTTTTTTAATTACCATGTCATGAACCCTACCCTACCCTATTAAAATTGACATTTATGACGTCATTTATGTCAGCAACTATTTTTCCACATCGTATTATTCATGTTCCATGTATTACACCTTCACCATCTGAATTTACGATTATGACGTCATTTATATCAGAATATCGTATTAGTATTATTCATGTTTCTCGTATTGTATCTTCACCATTTGAATTTACAATTGTGACGTCATGCGATCCTAACATACGTAATTTGTCTGTGATTTCAGCCGGATCAGATTCGTTTCGGCTACAGCGCTCGACCGACGGCATGTGGCCTAACAGATCCATGGGTGGATCTCACCATGGATACCAATGTGCTGCCTAAGATAGAGGACCGGCATCAGACAACAAACAGTCCGGAACCGTTCTCACCAAGGACTGCGTGAGTTCCCCACATTTTTGCTATTAAATATATTTGATTATTTTTTGTTTACATTTTTTTTTTGCTTTTTTAAATTCTTTTACTTTTTATATTTATTTCATTATTTTTATTGTTATTATTACACTTGGGGATTTGAAAAAGTCCCCAAGTGTATTGAATTTGTACGAAAATTTTAGCCGCAGTTGTGGTATGGCTTTTCGTTTTTTTAATTTGTCTGTGGAACTAGTCAGAGGGCGTAAGATAAAATTTGGATATGATAAACCTCTATGTCTGGTTGATCCTCCTGTATCATTTTTTTTAATTTGCTTAATTTTTCAATTAAAAAACGACAGAACAAATTTGGGAAACAGGCGGCAAGAAGCTGAGAGCAGTAGTTTAAACTGGCATAATATCAGCCTCTGTGTATAGATCGCCCAACTCTCAATGAAAGCCAACATAGCATGCGTGTACAAGTTTAAGTTGGCTGCAGCGTTTGGGTTCCATTAAAGAATGATGAAATTTGGCTCACTGATAGAGGGTGATTAGACGCCGTGAAACAACATTTTTTAACCATAACCATAGAGAAAGATTAAAATCCTCGGCCATGGTCAATGTCAAAAACCGGAAATGGAACATTATCTCAAAAACGGTCAGAGATAGAGCGATTTTGAGCTTATTTTCGACCCTTTGGGCCTAAAAGACGATATGTATGAGGTCAAGAGTTCAGTATCGTATTTTTTGTGACCCCCAAGTGTAATTTCGCTACTCGGTAGCGAAAACGGTCTAGTTATTATTATTATTATTATTATTATTATTATTATTATTATTATTATTATTATTATTATTATTGTTATTGTTATTGCGTTGTTGTTGCTGCTGCTATTATTATTGTTATGGTTATTATTATTATCATACTAAAAAATAATAAGTGGTGACATCAATATTTCTACAGTAAATAATTGAATTTCACTCAAACAGTATCGCAATTACAACTTTAGTATTATCTGCAATTATTTCCCCATAATTCAGACTTGTTTATATTCTTCTTAACGAAGTGGGGCATTTTTAATAAATTTTGTGAATAAAATTACCTAAAAAATCAGAAAAACCTGTATTATGACAACAAGACGAACCCTGTGATGTGTCACCACAGTGATACATTTCTGCCTTTGTGTGTGTGTGCGTGTGTGTATATGTGTGTATGTGTGGATGCAGGAGGAAGCTACGGAAGAAGAAAGACGCTGAGGGGAGCACGATGTGTCCTCAATTCCCCGTCGTCTCCATGCCGACCACCGAGTACGACAAGAGGACAATCTATTACAGTGACGTGGACAGGCTCAGGTCAGTCTAGGTGTAGATTCTAGGAACTCTTGCATTGATTGATTGTTTGGTTGGTTGATTAACTGATTTATATATTTACTTATTTTCAGTTTTCTTTAACATTTTGCTTTTTATGTGAATTTTAAAACCTGGATTTTTCGAACTTTGCTCTTTTTGCGCTGGAAGAGATCAGGTTTTGGGAACAATGGTTTGACAACATTCAGATGATCACTTCATTTTTTTATCTGATAAAATAGGAAATTGCTCATTATTTTACGTACATTATTTTACTGAATTTATGTTCATTGTGTACTGCTTAATGCTGATTGTATGTTGCTTGTATGCTGATTATGTGCTGTTTGTATGCTGATTGCATGATGATTGTGTACTGTTTGTATGCTGATTGTATGCTATTTATATGCTGATTGTTTGCTGATTGCATGGCGTTTGTACGCTGTTTGTATGCTGAATGTATGCTGATTGTATGTTATTTATATGCTGTTTATATGCTGATTTTATGTTGTTTGCATGCTGATTGTGTGCTGATTGCATGCTTAGTGTATGCTGTTTTAGGCTGATTGTATGCTGTTTGTATGCTTGTTGTATTCTGTTCAATGGTGATTGTGTGTTGTTTGTGTTCAATTATTCATTATTAATGTGACAGGCCTTTCTTTAAATTCAAGCGACACTTGTGGACGCCAGTTTTTCCAGCAATGGGAAACAAAAAAAGGCCATCCTATTTGCTCATTTATTTTTTTTATTTGGTTACTTTTTAGAGACCAGCTGGATAAGCGGAAGTTGTTGATCAACCGGAAGAACAAAGACGACACAGACTATAAAAAGACCAAACAAGATTTTTATCGAATGGAACTAGACAGCATCCGCAGCATGGAGCCGGACAAAAAAACGCGCATGCGTGAAATGTACTTCTCCTATCTGCAGAATACCCCTGGTTCAAAAAAGGCTATAAAAGAGTGCATTAAAAAGATGGGATGAGAAATATTGAATTTATGCAGTATTTAAAAGTTGAACTCTTAAACTGTTTATACATATGTATGTTATAAAATTTGTTAAGTTCCATAATTTTAACTTTACGTATAAACTGAAGAAAATCACATAGCTTGAAGCATCTAAGTGTGTTCGCTTAAAAATTCGCTTGAATTTGGGCCGTCGCAACTGGGGAAATTCGATAACTTAAGTTACTCTAGAGATTGGCGTTTGTAATTTAAAAAAAAGAAAAGAAAAAATCTCATGCTGTAACTCGTAACGGGTTTTCTGCAGAACATAACGTAACATATCGCCAGTAGTGTTGCTATGATTTTGTTACACCCTTAAAAGTTCAATTTATACATAAGTTGTTTGTTTAATTTTGTATGCTTTTTCCCCATTTTTCACCGGTGTAAGCTTTTAAACATAATTTAATGCCCTTGAAAAAAAAAAGCATCCGGGTTGAAACCCAATAAATTACAACCAAGAATAGCATTTGGCCATCTGATTTTGTATCACTTATGTAATATAGTTCAGTAAATTGTTTAATACCTTAGATTAATACAATAAGCCCTGAAAAGACCATTTACAGCAGGTATCCGATAACTGGAACTTCGTTGTCTCGCCAAAAACTGTTCCAGATATTTCTAGTTATCGAGGAGGAAATAAAACATATTGATGAAACAGCTCGAGGTATAGAGCATTTCAGCTTATCGAACTTATCGAGTTATCGAATATCTTCTGCATATAAATATTAATTTCTGGTCATGTCAGTGTGTATCATTCCCATCTTTTTATCAAATTTTATAAATATTTTCTTAACAGAAAAGAAGAATATAAAGGTTAGAGAATCCAGTTTTGTGACCTAACCTTTAATTTCGAATTTTTCGATTAAATACTATTCACATACTTTGCATCTTCAAACAAAAGAACCATGGAAACTGGGTATTCCCGGGGGTAAGGGGGGAGATGAAGAGTGCACACACTTTGATAGACAGGGGCTTTGATTAACCCTAAAATCGGGATTTTTGTGTAATTTTCGAGAGCACGAAAACCCGATTTAACCGGTGACAACCCCAGGAACCCCTGTAGTCCTTCCGTCATTGGATTTATATGTTATTTCTTCTGACAAAAGAGCTCTTTTTTCACTTCTTACTTTGGTTGAAGATCTGGGGTGTGTGAACAGACCTGTTTATATTTCGTCAAAATGGTTTCGCTTGATGAGAATAGCACACTCAATGCTTCAATATCTCAAAAATTTGAATAAACTGAGCTTTGAATATTCATGCTCAACTATGCATCATTATTTCCAGGAAATATTCCTTGCCTTAAGCCTCAAGCTTTATAGGAGGTTTTATTTTTCTGTTATTAAAGCCATCGAAATAACGTGAAAAAGTTCTTATTGTTTTACCATTCTAGCAATTTTTTATCCTTTTTCTTTAGTTACAACTGTACTCTACTTTTTAAATCGTTTGTTGTTATTGTGAATGTATTAATTTCTGCATGACGGTTTTAAATTATTTGTAAGAATAAACTATGCACGAGCTTTTAGGGATTGTTTCTATTTCTCTTCGCTTCTTCGTAATAATTTTCTGCTTGTTTAATGTCCAAAAATAAGGCGTACAATACCCGAAAAACCGGGACATATTATATGTTACATTTATGAGTTCACGAAACATCTGTTTCATCTAAACGTAGCCTAATTTATTACGGTTTTATATAAGTTCGTTGTAAAATGTATATTTTATCCATTTGGTTAATGAACTGAAAGAATTTAAATACTCCAAATGCCGAAATAAAAGTTATATATTTTAGTTTTTGCACACTGCCATGTTTAGTTGTTGGAACAGCGTCAACACCGCTGTTGCATCAAAGCGAACATTCCAGCAATCCCTCTGCAACCCCGGTGCTAGTTTTGAAAATTTAGTTTCTGTGAAATATTGTTGGCGGAGCAAACGAACAAAACAATTAAACAGAATGATTTTGTTTTCTAAATATTCTTTATTTTGCCAAAATCAACCAAAAATATAAAAGACATAAATGCTCACAGTAAATCATGATGAAGTTGTTTATTTCAATTTATTTCTTTTTATCTGAGACAAAAATATTGGTGGTCCAATATTTGAGATATCGCAATGAAAAACATCTAGCTCAGGGTCAAATGAACGCCTTTTCTTCTCACAAATTTGAGTTGGTACATCGCCACGAACAAAAATAAAATAAACATTTGACTCGTAATTGCCGGATAATTAATCAAAGGTCTTATTTTTAGAGACTCAAAGAATCTTTTAGAGAATCAGTCTATTTGTCTTGAGCTTTGCTTTCTCACACTTGCGTGAAACCAAAAGAACTATTTATCTCTGAGCATTTTTTATCCTGGGTTTTGTCTCATTCCCAGTAAACAAACAAGAATTTCAACCTATGATCTGGATATTAATTCTCTGTATACGGCTGGTATAGTTCTTGTGAACTGTAAAACTGTACTCTTAGTCCATAGCTCATCACAGATTTATGACATAAAATAGAGCATGATTGCAATGTTTGGTCGGCCATTTTGAGCCAGGCATTTGTGGAGAGTGATCACGTGATACAACAGGTCTGCATGGACAGTTCAGGAGTCGGAAGTGTCATGGTAGCAAATAACCCGCCAGCACCACCATCCCCCCTGCCCCCCCCCCCCCAACCCTCCCACCCCACCCAACGGCCCATTTAATATGAAAAATTCCTTCCCATGGCTTTTCTGTCAGGAAACATTTTGGTTATACTGTCTTACAATCCACCCTCACCCCCCCCCCATCTCAAAAGAAATACTTCTTTTTACAGAACAAAAAAAGACCAGCGATTCACAGGCAAAAAACAGGTATCTCCACTCCCCCCACCCCGATAATATACTGCTCAAGTCTGTATCAGTTAATGGGTTAGCTCCAACTGCGGAAGGAGAGAGTTTAGGTGGAGGAGGGGGGGGAGGGAGGGGGGGAGGGAGTGTTCACATCCGGGTGTTTACTACCGATCAGTCATCATTGTTGAGGGAGTCTTCCCCATTTCCATTGTTTACTCCTGGACAGGCCCACGTAGAACCTGCATAGCATATGATCCACACAAACGCCCGCTCAAACAGGAAGTGACGCAAACACTGAATCATGGGATACAAGATGGCGGACGGAAACAACAAAGCCTGACAATAACAATAGCTAAACACAATCCACTGATAGACTACATTGCTATGTCTCTGGTTGGGGCAAACATCACTATGAGGGGTATATATTTGTATTAATTGAGTTCCATTCGGGTAGAAATACACGGCCAGTCACTGAGGGGGGTTGAGCTCCAGTTGTAGCACACGCGTCGGCGGGATTTCTAATTCTTGATTCACCTGGAAGCAAACGTAACAACATGTCAAAAATTGATTTTGAATGTTTAATTTTGACTGATTAACACATGACAAGCCTTTGGCTTGCAAGGGGTTTTTGAATTTGTGTCATCTCCTCCACCGGCACTACGGGTCCTAAGGCCACGAAACTTAGGAATTAGGTAGAATTTGATATGAACGCGTGCATGACACTTTTTATTCAAGAAATAACCCATTGAAGGAAGTATTTTGGCGTTATAATTTTTGTCAAGTGTTTAACATTTCGCTAGCGAAATGAGGTTCTAGTTTTTAATTGTTTTTTTTCCTTGTGTTTGACGTTGACATAACGACACAGATGGTGACGGTGCATGACGACGTACCTTGGAGTTGACGTACTGGTGTAGGAGCATGCGCAGCTCGGCGTTCTGCTGACGTAAGCTCTCCGTTTCGTCAATCAGCCCAGCCCGGCTCTGGCAAACATCGCTGCAAAACAAATACAAGCTTGCTCTATTTCAGTTTGTCTTATTTGTTTGATCGGTTTTCTTTTTACTTATGTATTATATACATAGCCTATATATATGTAATATTTATTTTTGCTTTTTTAAACTGTTTTTATTACTATCCATGTTTTATTTTTTTTTTATTATTATATTTTTGTTATGGTTGGGTCACCATCTATCAAACAGATCAGTAATTAATGAAGTTATAGGAGGTTCGATGTCAAAGATGTCGCATTTTCAACTGCTCATCATTTTAAGTGAGCACAAAAGTACACCATAACATACGTCATAAAAAGCCAAGATTTTCCGCATACAGTCTCCTTGCACCAGCCAAGCGCACAACACGCAATACAAGGTCTGACATTTTGATCTGATTATAGTCAAAGAAAAAATAATAATAATAAATTACTGGTATTTTTCGAGGCCGTCTAACAAGGCATCCCAAAGTCTTTCCGGTTTCTCCGGCAGCACCCCTGGGTAGGATTGCCAGTATTTTTCGTCATCCGTGTCATCTCTCTCCTCTAGGCCCGCGATACGGAACTGTGCGGCTCTGCCCTTCTCCCTGCAAAATAAGAGCACAAACAAGTGCATGTCTCCCTGCTAAAACACGAGCAAACGTACTTCATTTCTCCTAAAAAAAACCGCCCTTCTCGTTTAGAAAAATATGACCTTTCCGTTGAGTGGGAGCCTGCACGAATTGCTTAAGGGCCTGGAGCACGTGGTTAGCGTGAGTGGGGCAGGGGGGGGGGGGTGGGGGAAACAGCAGGGGACGTTACCTGGGGGCCTGCTTGTTGTCTTGCACGAACTGCTTGAGTGCCTTAAGCACGTCATTGGCATGGATCAGATCCTGCCCCTGGCTGCCTCGCTCTGACCGCGGTGTGAAGTCGTCCGTCCCTGTCACTTGTTCTATCTCTCTATCATAGTCATCCTGCCAACCAAACAAACAACGAAATAAATGAACAGCTGTCGGATCCTGCTAACTGTCGCCACTAGGGAACCAAGTGCGTGACTCACACACACGACGGTGTTCAAAGCGAACAGCAGTAACCTTGAATTGAAACTCAAGGCCATCGGACCACCGCTAATGTCGTACACATTGGCCTAATCGAACGCGAATTTTCGGAAATTTCATGCATCTTACTTTTCAATACATTTTGAAGGTTTGACAGACTTCATTGTCCCTTACCGCTTGTATGTGACTACCACTGACCACATCTAACTCGAATATGCATCATGTGAAACTCGGTTAATATGGGATGTCCTTTTTTAAAAAAAATGGTGTCGGTTTTCTATCAAAACAACGGTGAAAGGTTCGGATTTGGTGAATAATTTTCTTGGCAGTTCCGAGCATTCCCAATTCTCTCTATCCGAATAATATATATATATATATATAAACACTAACCTCCCTGGTGGTCGTGTCGCCATCCATAAGGCTTGGGTCGGTGGGCGCGCCGACGGACACCTTCCTGCCCAGCGAGCCGGACGCGCCGGACACCTTACCGGACATCTTGCCGGACACCTTGCCGTCCGTGGCGGCCACGAAGTAGTTGACGAGCTGGTGGACGTCATCCTCCGTGTCCACGCCCAGCGCCTGTCAAACACAAGCTAAGGCGTGAACATAAGCTGAAGGTGTGAACATAAGCTAAAGATGTGAACATAAGATAAAGGTTTGAACATAAGCTAAGGTGTGAACATAAGCTAAAGGCGTGAACATAAGCTAAAGGTGCGAACATAAGCTAAAGATGTGAACATAAGATAAAGGTTTGAACATAAGCTAAGGTGTGAACATAAGCTAGAGGCGGGAACATAAGCTAAAGGTGTGAACATAAGCTAAAGGCGTGAACATAAGCTAAAGGTGTGAACACAAGCTAAGGCGTGAACATAAGCTAATGGTGTGAACATAAGCTAAGGCGTGAACATAAGCTGAAGGTGTGAACATAAGCTAAAGGTGTCAATCATTTAAAAGCTCCTTCAAAGAATTGTTTACCTAATAATCATCACATGCATCGGAACAGTCAACAAAAACTAAAACGAAAATTAAATTTAAAGTTTGTAGGAAATAATTCTTAACGCAACAAAAACAATTATGCTTGCAATATATCGAAAGTACCAGGTTTCATAACTAGCATATACGTGTTTTCGAATAAAAGAAAATGGAATTGTACTTACACTGAAAATAGCGTCTAGTTTCATGAGGGATTGTTCATCTCTCTCTAAAGGTGACAGTAAGGTGTTCAGCTTAGACTCAATGAGGAAACCCTGTCAATCATATAACCACGCTGCTACACATGCGTTGTCAATGATATAACCACGCTGATACACATGCGCTGTCAATCACAAAACCACGCTGCTACACATGCGCTGTCAATTATATAACACCGCTGCTACACATGTGCTGTCACTCATATAACCACGCTGCTACAGCTGCGCTGTCACTCATATAACCACACTGCTACACATACTGTCATTCATATAACCACGCTGCTACGCATACGCTGTCAGACAAATAAGTACGCAGATACCCAATCTCTGTCAATCTTATTATTATAATTATTGTTATTGTTTTTATTACTATTATAATTAATATTATTATTATTATCTTTGTTTTGCCAATTTTATTTGCGAATAAAGCAATGTGCACGAACCGACTCATCACACAGCAGTTCCAGAATGTTCTTGATGAGCTTCGGACTGAATTTCTGCAATATGGCACTTCGGCGGCTTTCGGCTTTTTCCGACGGCATATCCGTCGTCAAGTTCGTTGCACCTAAGTCTGTCGGATCAGTCATGGACGCCGCTCCTCCTGTAGCACACAGTAGCGGTGCTAATACTCACATATCATGACACAAAACAAAGGTAAGAGAGGAGGGGGAGGACAGGGGGCGGAGTAAAAGGGAAGGGTGCTAGTGCGCAACATTTTCCACAGTATCTCGGAGGAAGGGTGAGGGGGAGGAGGGGTTGAAGGGGGAGGACGAAGGAAAGGGGGGAGGAGGGATTGAAGGGTGAGGGGGAGGAGGAAGGGTGAGGGGGAGGAGAGGTCGAAGGGGGAGAACGAAGGGAAGGGGGGAGGAGGGGTTGAAGGGTGAGGGGGGTGGAGGGGTTGAAGGGTGAGGGGGAAGAGGAAACCTGAGGAGGAAGGGTGAGGGCGAGGAGGGATTGAAGGGTGAGCGGACTCACCGACAGAGGACATGACCTCGTGGACGACCTGCTGGGCAGACACGGACTTGCGTTTTGTCGCTTCACTGGGAATTGGCCCCGTGTTCTCCATAAACATCCTGCAAAAACAGTCATCACCATTCTAAACACTAAACAGCAGAAAGGAACTGGCGGGAGAGGGGGTTTACGACAGATGAGAGGGGCGCAGGGGTTGATGGGGAGCATAACGTCACTCAGGGGACAGGGGTTCACCACAGCTGAGTGGGGAGCGGAGGCTGAGAGGCATGACGTCACTTACAGATCGGGGAGGCCCAGGCGAGGCCCACCTGGTGCTCGTGAATGATGCGGTCCTGTTTTGGGGCAGGTGGGAGGGGCGCGAGGATTGAGAGGGGTATGACGTCACTTACAGGTCAGGAGCGGCCCAGGCGAGGCCCAACTGGTGATTGTGAATGATGCGGTCCGGTTTGGGGGCAGGGGGAGGGGCGCGAGGATTGAGAGGGGTATGACGTCACTTACAGGTCGGGGGCGGCCCAGGCGAGGCCCAGCTGGTGCTCGTGGATGATACGGTCCTGCTCCATCACCTTCTGCACCAGCTCCTTGGCCTCCTCCTCGTTCATCACCCACACGTCGTGGAACTTCCGCGAGTCCGTCGCCATGAAGTGCCTGCAACGACCACGTCACAGATGACGTCACAAGCACAGCACACAATATCCAAACACGGCGGCCATGCATTAATATGTCGACAATTACCAGGGGGGGGGGGGGGAAACTACAGGACACAGACTGCATCATACGACCAGATTCTACACTTAAAACATATTGCAAAATTATAAGGTAGAAAAGTATTCAAGTTTCTAACTATTTTTATATTATTGCTGCTCCTGGAAATTCCAAATGGGTAGAATTCTTTTACTGTTACGTCATAACGAGGTAACACTGGGCGTTATCTCACCTCACGGAGTAGATTAAGTAGTAAACTAAAATGAATTCTATGAAAACTAGTCCCACTTAAGTAATGTATAAGTCCTAATATATGTAAACTTTCGTATTTATACAAGAATTCTGGCTGGTCACATGACATGCACACGTGACCTAATTACAGGAAATAAAACAAAGAGAAATGTGAGAAGTGAAAGACGGTTGTGAGCGTGTATAAGAAAACAATGCACGAGAAGAAATAAAATATCGCATAACAGATTTATGTGATTTATAACATACTTAAATATACAGGAAAAAACATGAAATTGAAGAACATATACAGAAAATATAGGTAAGAATCAGACCAAAACAATCGTGTGGAGAAATGTCAAGAGATTTTTTTCTTTTGACTGTACAATACTTTCCTTCTCTTCCTTTGTAAACGCGTAGCGGAGTCGAAGTGCAATATTTTAATGAATGTCCAATCAACGGCACTATCATTTATACTGCATCTTGGGCTTTTACATCTTTGCTAAACACAAACTCTCATTTTGTTCACTTCGCCTTATTCTACTTTTAAATTACTGTTTCTTTCCTTCCTGTATGGTGCATAGTACTAAGAACTCCTTTCTTGTAATAACTGTTTCACAAACCATGGGGGGATGAGGTGAGGGGGGTGGGGGTGGGGGGGGGCTCTTTTCCACTGCCTTACTATTTTTTTTTATTTTTTTTTCGCGGGGGGCTGAGGGAGGGAGGGGGCTATAAATGGGTGGAGCGGAGCTGCTGGCTCGATGCGATGGCTTACTTTGACTTTTTCTGGAGCTCCTTGAACTGCTCGGTGATCCTCTTGTAGTCCTCCGTCAGTTGTGTGTTCTCCTCCTTGTACATCTTCTCCTGCTTCAACAGCTTGTTCTTCAAGCTCGTCAGAATGTCCTGTAGCCTACGTCATCACAATACCCAACTATGACGTCAGAATTATTGTAATCTACGTCATAACAACACGCAACAATGACATCAGAATATCTTGTAGCCCACCTCACAATAACACCAACTATGTCGTCAGATTTCTTGTAGCCTGCGTCATAACAACACACAACTATGACGTCAGCAGGTCTTGTGACCTACGTCATAACACACAACTATGACGTCAGCAGGTCTTGTAGCCTGCGTCATAACACACAACTATGACGTCAGCAGGTCTTGTAGCCTGCGTCATAACAACACACAAATATGACGTCAGCAGGTCTTGTAGCCTACGTCATAGCAACACCCAAATATAACATCTGAATATCTTGTAGCCCACCTTATAATAAAACCAACAGAATTCTTGTAATCTACGTCACTACTACATGCAACTATGATGTGAGCGTAACAACACACAACTATGACGTGAACAGGTTTTGTAGCATGCGTCATAACATGCAACTACGACATCAGAATGTCTTGTATCCTACGTCATAATAACACTCGACTGTGACATCAGAATATACTGAAATTTAACAACACGACACTATGACGTCAGAATGTCTTTTAATTTACTCCACGCTGGGAAAAACAGAGCACCTTTTATCGGTATCAGCTGACAGCTCCCCTGACAACACTTGTATTTACAAAAATATAAAGCCACTAAAAATACAATTCACCTGGTAATTTTTCTCTTCTGCTGTGACTTGGTTATGGTGTTTTCTTCATCCCGTTTTCGCAGCACCTTTTAAGCAATAACACAAAATAAAAGCGTGTCTCTGGCCGCCGGTCCGACTGACCTCGCTCTGCATGGTGTACGGAGTTTGATGCATATCTATTTTTTTCTGTATTTTTTTATTTATTATTAATAATATTTTTTATTCATTTTAATTCTTCTCTCACTTGATTTATTGATTTCCAATGTCTCTCTCTCTCTCTCCCCCGCTCTCCCTCTCTATTTTTTACTGATTTTATTTCCCAAAATTGAAATGAGAGACCCGTATAGACAAATGATCTGGGCGTGGGTAAGCTATGCGTGACGCAGGTGCATTGTGGGTACTTTACCTGGAAGTTATACTCAAGCTTCTCCTGGTTCAGCTGGTACGTGGCTTTCATTTGCTGTAGCTGCTGCTGCAAAATCTGAGAGAGAAAAAAAGGCAGCAGATTTTCACTGGCGACATTTTCGGCATTTTTTTTTATCTTACATACTTTTGTTCGTGAAACTTAATAATTACATATTACGTTTCCTTTACATAATACCTGGGCCACTTAGCAGACTTTAGATACCGAACCTGCACACTCGGACAAACAAAAAAGTAGTCCCTTTCAATTCAGCACATCGCTCACAAGAAGCCAGCTATGAGACTTGTGACAATAACACAGTACTAGCTATCAACTTACTGTACCTCTATGCTTATGACGTCAAAGGTAAAACAAACCGGTGTCCCTTACAGTCATCCTAGCACAACCACGCGGCTCACCTGCACGTCGGTCTCTAGTTTGATCTTCACCATGTTGTATTCCTCCGCGTCCTGCACACGGAGGTGCTGCAGCTGCTGTTCGTAGTCCTCCACCCTCTTCTCTCGCTGCTTCATGAAGTCCGTCTGTAAATAGACCCAAAAAAAATAGTCCATTAGATGAAAAATAGGATATCAGAAAAAATGCGCATTCAGACAAAAAAAATAGTCCATCAGATAAAAAAACTTTGTGCACAAGATTGGCAGACAAACGGTCTTTAAAATGTAAACAAATGTTAATCTAAGTTTTTTCTGCATAATACGTAATATTGAACGTTCTTTTTACCATGCCCCTAGATCACAATATAAATAAAAATAAAACTAAACTAAATCTTATTTTATACAAAAACTTCCATAAGAAAGTGCTTTTGAAACGATCCACGTGCCGCATTTGCACGACGCTTATCCATTATCGACTGGACTTGGAGGAGACGTTTTACCTCCTTATCCCGGCGCTGTTGCATCATGCCCTCCCACTTCTTCTTGTGCAGGTCCATCAGTTCGGTCCTCTCCGCCACGAACGCTTTCTGCCGGAAACACACGAACATAAAACTGTATTTATACTGCCACAGAACGGCTAAACATGCATTAGACGCACTAAACAAATGCAGCGCATGCCTTTGTCTTTCCTCTCTTGACCTTTGACAGCTGCTGCTCTCCCCCCCCCCCCACCCCATCCCCACCTGTGCGTACCTGCTGGATCCTTCCCCGCCGTGACTCTATCTGCACTCGTCCCTACTCACTATGCTCAGCTGTCCCCACTCCATTATCTGCACGAGTTCGTTCCCGCTGACCTTGGTCACTGTTGGACACCCCCCCCCCCCCCCCAATCTCCTCTCCCGTACCTCTAACTGCACGAGCTCGTCCCTGCTCGCCCTGGTCACCTGTTTGACTCCCACCCCTCCACCCTCACACCCCCGTAGCTCTATCTGCACGACCTCGTCCCTGTTCGCCTTGGTCAGCTGCATGACCCCCGCCCCACCCCTCCTCCCACGTACCTCTATCTGCACGAGCTCGTTCCTGCTAGCCTTGGTCAGCTGTCTAACCTCCCCGCCCCCCCCCCCCCCCCGCGTACCTCTATCTGCACGAGCTCGTCCCTGCTAGCCTTGGTCAGCTGCTTGACCCCTCCCCCCGCCCTCCCCGCCCCCCGCGTACCTCTATCTGCACGAGCTCGTCCCTGCTAGCCTTGGTCAGCTGCTTGACCCCTCCCCCCGCCCTCCCCGCCCCCCGCGTACCTCTATCTGCACGAGCTCGTCCCTGCTAGCCTTGGTCGGCTGCTTGACCCCTCCCCCCGCCCTCCCCGCCCCCCGCGTACCTCTATCTGCACGAGCTCGTCCCTGCTAGCCTTGGTCAGCTGCTTGACCCCCTCCCCCCATGCCCTCCCCCCCCCCCCCCGCGTACCTCTATCTGCACGAGCTCGTCCCTGCTAGCATTGGTCAGCTGCTTGACCCCCTCCCCCCATGCCCTCCCCCCCCCCCGCGTACCTCTATCTGCACGAGCTCGTCCCTGCTAGCATTGGTCAGCTGCTTGACCCCCTCCCCCCATGCCCCCCCCCCCCCCGCGTACCTCTATCTGCACGAGCTCGTCCCTGCTAGCCTTGGTCAGCTGTTTGACCCCCGCCCCCCCTCCTCCCCCCGCGTACCTCTATCTGCACGAGCTCGTCCCTGCTAGCCGTGGTCAGCTGCTTGACCCCCTCCCCCCACGCCCTCCCCCCCCCCCCCCCCCGTGTACCTCTATCTGCACGAGCTCGTCCCTGCTAGCCTTGGTCAGCTGCTTGACCTGCTCGTCCATCCGCTCGATCATAAGATCGACGTCCTCCGCCTGCTTCTTCAAGTCCTTCACGTACTGATCATCTTTCTGTTTCAGCTCCTGCGCCGGCGACCCAAACAGACAATACAGAAACAGTAACAATTTCAATAACTTATAGTTTGAGTAATGAACTTGCAAAAAAATAATTACAAATTTTATCATGTATTTGGTTTTTTTATCTATTTCCGGTAATACCAAATACGACCAACGTGGAATACACGGAAGACATCATTAAAACTAGAGCAGTGCGCATAGCCCACATCTTCCCCACAGGCCTTCCCCATTAGTTAAACACGGCCATCAATAGTCAATCAAGAGCTGACATTTTCCAAGTCCAGCTGGTCCATTTTCCTTGGATGAACCTGGCCCATTTACTATACCGATCTGTATTTGTTCAGATAGAAGCTACATGCCAAGTTTCATTAAAATCCTTGCAGGAGTTTTTAAGTTATCGTATTAACAAGCTCTTGATGACAGACCGACCAATAGACCGACACGTGGTCCATCGTATATGTTCCCTGTGGAAAATTAAACACAAGTTCCTAACTATGCTCTTCTGCTATTCGAACTAACATTGGCAAATTGAAGACGAAGTGTCAAAGCGAAACAGGTGGACAGCGGGACTTACGGTCTGAAAGTCGTTGATCAGCTTGTTCTTCTCATAAATCATGGCGTCACAGGAACTCTTCTGCATCATCAGCATCTGTGTAAACATGACATCAGCACAAGTAGTAATGACGTCATCTCAAAGGTAGCCATGACAGCGACACGCCTGCGGAGCGTCAGTGCTTGGGTATTCATGGCTGCTTTATCCAAAAAAACTTTGTAACTTCGTGCACTGTGGTTTCGTATTCTTAATGAGTTTGAGACACAACTGAGTCAATTAATACAATAGAATCTCAACACCCTAGCCTAACAACGATGTCGCTGAAGATATTCGAGTTTTTGCGAAGAAATTCACCTACACCGTGACACTTAATAACCACTGCGCCATCGTTGAGGAACTCCAATCCCATTACACTGGAACATTTAGACATGGTCGAAAAAATATCTTCGGCCAAATACAATCTAAGTGCAAATAAGCAGCACAAACCTCGTGCAAATCTTGTGGTATTTCTTTCTGAAGGGCAGACTCCCACTTCCGTGTTATCTACAACAAAGGATCACGATCACACTCAGTAAAACCTGCACCCACAGTGGGCTTCATAGATCTTGACACATTAATCGATCTTAACATGTCGATCCTAACACATTGATCACTCTTAACATATCGATCGTTTAACACCAAAGAAAAAGTTACACTAATTTGACCACATATTGATAGTACTGATCACAACTGACAGACGCTGGAAATACTTGAAATATTAAAAAAAAAAAAACAACAACAACAACAAAAGTTTCGTTGATTATAATTTTAACCAGAGAAACCACGGACCTCCTCAAAGCGCTCCGTTCCTGCTTTGTTTTCTTGATCTAGGCGATCTTTTCTACAAATAATAAAGAAACAGGGATAGTTTACAAAGGGTAAAAAAATCAAATCTATTTCTTTAAAATGCCTCGGAAGTTTTTCCTGTTACTGCAGTAACCATTTTTTCAGAATTACCTTGCCATTTTTTTACAATCATATCAATTTTTGTACTTACTGCTGCAGCTAAGGACCCATCCTTTTTCGTTATTTATTTATTTTCTTTATTTACACGATAATAACAACACTGTAATGCTAAACATAATACTGAATAAAAATAATATGTAGTGAGTATATTAGCAGTGCACTTGGACCACGATTTCTGCTTACCGTTGGCGCCTATTTTCATCTTCCTCCACTCTGCGGGCTGCCTCCCGCGAATCTCCCGCCACGCGAATGTTCGTAGCCAATTCTAAGCCGTCATCCTGGAGTTTGGTCAGTCGCAGACGACTTTCTTCCATCTGCATAAAGCCAACCAATGATAAAATTTTGTTGTGTAAAATTCCCCGGAACCATGATAAACTAATAATGTTTGGCATGTTTTCTTGCACTCGAACCAGCAGAAAAACCGAGCAGATTTACACCCCAAAATCCGTGAGGGAGTCCATCAACCTGACTCTAGATGGTTTAGAGTACTGGCAGAGAGACGGAAGAAGATTAAACGCAGTCGAAGTCGACTACCCACTCCACAACAGGCAGTGAAATTCTGCAAATGTCTATCGTCTTTTCCAGACGACGACGGGACAAGGTTATTGGCAAAAAAAATTTGTACCGTCAACTCTTTCAGACAGACAAAGTGTAGTTTGTGCTGTCTTAGCGAATCACGAAAGATTTTTTCTTTGTTTATATATTCACAAATAATAACTCGCAAAACTGTTATAACCTTATTTATTTTATCTTTGCAAAATAACACAGTTCTTTAATTCCCAGATGTCATTAGTCTTATTTTTATTCAAAAGTAATTTCCATCGATAATACATGTGATGTTTTTCATTATAACTTACCTGTTTTCTACTTTTGCTTAGTTCTTCTTTAATTTCTTTCTTTTTGTCCAAGTCATCGCCCATTTCTGCCCTGTGGGGAAACAATTACAAAAGCTACAAAAACCTATATGTTAAAAAAACAAACTATCAAGAAATCCATCGAAGAGTTTTGATGCTTTGACTACAACAAATTGGTTTAACTGTACAAAGAAATGATAGAAAAAAGGCTGAAATTAACAAAACTCTTTTATTAGAAACGCACTCATAACCAGGTTATAATTCATGCAATATCGAAGTGTGAAAATAAAATTAGAATTCCAATCAAAAGTAACACTTACGGCTTCAAAATCACCGATTTTTTAAAATGATCGTAACAAAAGGCACTCCCCCATAATTACACCCATGTGGTTCTTGCGCTTGTCATAAAAGTTAGATTTGGATGCAATCATTTCAACGACGAGCACACTCTAGGGGTCGCCCTGTCCCAGAAACCCTTTCTTTCTAGTAAGACCGCAAGATGCATCTAGGATTAGCTCCAAAAAACGCCTCCGTACGTATCGGCGATACAAGTGTACAGAATGTAAGAGCGGACTCGTATCTGATCCAGGACTATGCGTCCTCATGTTAGCTCCAAGAAGTGGTACGCTACAAAGTTTCTATGCAGAGACAGAGAGATATACGATGTTACACAAGTCAGAGCTGGCTCGGAGCTATCCCGATGTTGATATAATTTAAGGCCTTGACAACTGATAAAACTGCAGAATGAGCGAGCAAAATGTGAGGAACTTCGCTCCGCTATCAGTGATAAATCACTTATTGGCCCCCGAGATGCTGTTCTACAGCTACTCGTATCTGGTACAAAGACTCATCCGTAAATTTACCTTCTTTTCGCTTCAATTCGCTTTTGAATACGCAAACGTCTGGCTTTGATACGTTCTTCTGGGTCTGCAGAATCTACAGACGGGCCAGTCTCTTCTTCCTCACCGCTGGAACTCATGCTTGCAAATTTCTCCAGCCTCCTTACAGTCTAAATTAATAAAATAATTGGGATGTTTCTTCCCAACTTGTCTGGGTTGCCATGCAAAACACGGAAGTGTGGCTATTTTCACTGCAGTTGTGCGATTATGGCTATGCAGAGGTTGGCTGTGCGCGAACAGGATACATAATTATTATATTGTCAAGTTTGACATACATCCAAAATAACCACGAAATTACATTTGGACATAAATATACACACAAAAATTATTATGTCCATCAAGGAAATATTTCTTTAAAACATACTGAAATATCAATATAAAGAATAGTTGCTAAGGATATTTGGAACCAGACTGGAAGCAACCAAGCGTCTATTTGGAATACGTTTACAATTAATTCGGACCTAAAGTACAGCTAGGTAAATACAAACACATAGCAGACAGCAGTGTCTACGTGAACAAAGGGCATCTATTCACAGACCGGCCTCTACTCAAAACAATATAGACAGTATTTACTCAACGGTCTAGACACGACGCATAGAGTGTAAAATCCTGCCAAAACGTGTATTTTTTTTTCGATAAGGTGGTCTTGCAATTATTTAATGTTGCATGATATTTTGTACTAATTTAATATATTAGTTAACTAGATACTAAAAATGTGCCGGAAAACTTATAACCCACACTGTCTAATTGAAGTGTGGATGATAAAAAGTACTACAAAAGTAGGGTGAAAACGAGAGAATCACCGCACTTTGTGACGTCATACTGTCTGACCCCCCCCGGTAGAGAATCAAATACCATGGGACCCCCCCCCCCAGGCGGCAGTCGGGACTGACCCCCCCCCCCCCCCTGGTAGAGAATCAAATACCATGGGACCCCCCCCCCCCCCAGGCGGCAGTCGGGACTGACCCCCCCCCCCTAGTAGAGAATCAAATACCATGGGACCCACCCCCCCTCGGGACATACTATGGACCGACCCCCCCCCCTAGTATGTGATTCAACACTCCTATAACAGCACATCGTCTGTGCACATATGCATCATTCATGCTCTGACTGCCGTTAGATACACAGGGGAAAAAAGTGAAAACAGTTGCTCTTACCTATTGTGTTGTGCTGTTGAAGAACAAGTGAAGGATTGACTGGAATACACATAGGAGACGAATTGGCAAAACAGTCGTGGTAAGTGACTTTTTTTTTTTTTTTTTTTTTTATTATTATTATCATTATGATAACATTTAATTAGTCATATTTCAATGGTTTCCCATTACAGTAACCACACACACACACAGCATAAGTACATGTGTACAGAGTGCGCTCGTACAGAGTGTGGGAACGATCAATAAATTTGAGAAGGAATGGGATTTTCCCTACGTTAAGTCTAATGTTATGTTTTAAGTTATAGTAGTTGGAAAATGACACTTCTAAAACACATTTAACAAATGTAGTTTTTAACACCATATAATATATAAAATAAATTTGAACATTTTAGCATGCTACTTATTTGAATGTTCTAAAGTTATAGTAGTGGGAAAATGGTGGTTCTAGACCAACTTTAACAAATTTAGTTTTTAACACCATATGATATATAAAATAAGTTTGAACATTTTAAGCACGCTACTTATTTGAATATTCTAAAGTCATAGATGTGGAAAAATGGTGGTTCTAGACCAATTTTAACAAATTTTGTTTTTTGACAAAATATGATGTATAAAATAAGTTTAAACATTATACAATGGTGTAGTAGAGTAAAAATGAGGGTTCTAGACCAACTTTAACAAATTTTGTTTTTTGACAAAATATGATGTATAAAATAAGTTTAAACATTATACAATGGTGTAGTAGAGTAAAAATGAGGGTTCTAGACCAACTTTAACAAATTTTGTTTTTTGACAAAATATGATGTATAAAATAAGTTTGAACATTTTACCATGGTGTAGTAGGGTAAAAATCAGGGTTCTAATCCAAAATTTAATTATTTTTTTTTGAAAACATATTATGCTTTTCTTTTCTTAATGCTTTCAGGTATCGTCAGAACACATCGCTCTCCGCTAGATGTCTCTGCAATACATGCCTAGGCGGTATAAATAGGATGAGTGAGACCTACATTTCATCATATCAGTTTAAGCAATTGACGTGACAACAACAATGGCATCTAATTCAGACACATCAGTCGTCTGTCATGATTGTAATTTAACATTTCCATCTCTGGAATTGTTCGTAGCACATACATGCAAACAAGCTAAGATGAAACGTGCTAATGAAGAGCTTGTTGAGATGATTGAAGCCAAGAGACGAAAGACGGTACAAGATGGTGTTATCAGACCTGATCCGTTCCTCTGCTGTGAATGCATTAAAATATTTCCATCTATGGATACTTATGAGGCACATGCATGCATACCAGCTGAGGTGGAAAATGTGTCTCATGAAGAACAAAGAAAGAAAGAGACAGGACAAGTAGGCAGAGGCAGAAGAGTGAGTCTTGGTGAAAACGCACAGGAAAGACGGTTTGAGCCTGAAGATGGATCGGATTTGCTACTTGAAATGCGACAACAAGAGAATAGAATCAAGAGACATTTGCTAGAAACGTTAAACCGTGGCATGAAATGGTACATTGTGGTACATGCACGCTTCAAGAAAATGACAGCGAATGCTGAAGGCGTGATGGTAGAACAGGTGGATAATGCCTTCATCAGTAGTCCGACATATGCAGCATACAATCCAACAGATATTGAGAAGGACTTACCAGAAGCCTATAAAGAATTGTTTACTAGGTTTGATGAACATGAGCGACAAGGTTCTGGCTGGGTGTTGGATAACATATTATTCATTGAAGTGCATACAGCTACGTCAGCGCCTCTGGAAGCAAGCAGTTTTATCCCACTGCCGAAGAAAGTGAAGAATACATTAGGTGTGTTAAACATTCAGAATAAAGACAACAAATGTTTCTTATGGTCTGTACTGGCTCACCTTCACCCTTCAACAAGCAATGACCCACAGCGTGTGCATCAATACAAGCTATTTGAGAACGAATTGAAGGTGGAAGGCATGACATTTCCAACACCGATTACAGACATTCCAAAGTTTGAAAAGGAGAATGATGTGTCCATTAACTTGTTTGGATATGAACATGATGTCGTTGTTCCCATACAACTCAGTCGAAACACCAGTGCGAGAGAAATCAACTTGCTTTTGATTAGCAATGACAAGAAAAGGCATTACTGCCTCATTAAGAATTTCAGCAGACTTATGTCTTATCGATCAAAGCATAATGGTGCAGCTTTTTATTGTTTCAACTGTCTTCACGGGTTTATGCGACAAGATCTGTGAGACAAGCATCGTGAAGTGTGTGACAAGAATGGAGCACAACGTTTATCATTTCCCAAGGAACCATTCATCAAGTTCAAGAATGTGGCTAAACAACAGCGAGCACCGTTTGTGATTTATGCTGACTTTGAATGTTTCACGCAAAAGCATGAAGAAGGAGACAAGTATCAACATCATCGTCCAAACAGCTTTGCCTATGTGGTTGTGAGCCAGTACAACACACGTGCACCAGTTGTGTATCGAGGAGACAATGCCGTAAAGGTCTTTTTAGACCATATGGTGAAAGAACGCGATCGTATTGTACGTGGTTTAGAGCAGCCAAAGGAAATGGTGATGACTTCCGAAGACAAAGAGAATTTCAAGAACGCTGTTGATTGCTACATTTGTCATGAACCTCTAGGAGCAGATCGTGTGAGAGATCATGACCACATCAATGGCAAATATCGTGGAGCAGCGCACAATGAATGCAACTTACAATTCCGACTTAGAAAAGATCGGCAAGGGGACAAAGATTCTTTTATCATTCCCGTATTTTTCCACAATTTGCCAGGCTATGACAGTCACCTTATCATGGAGGAAATTGGGAAATTCAAAGGTGAAACGATTACAGTCATTCCCAACACCATTGAAAAATATATTGCATTCACCATGGGCAATCTGAAATTTACAGACAGCTTTCAGTTCATGAGTACCTCTCTACAGAAGTTGGTATCCAACCTTGCAGCAGAAGGGAAAGATAACTTCTACAACATGACCTCTCACATTCACGATAGTGATCAACAAGATTTGCTGCTGAGAAAGGGAGTGTACCCCTACGATTACGTGGACGAACCATCCAAGTTTGCTGAAACACAGCTACCATCAAAGGATAAGTTTTATAGTCAGCTTAGCGAAGAGGACATTAGCGATGAGGATTATGCGCATGCACAGAAGGTATGGGATACATTCAACTGTACAACATTTGGTGAATACCACGACCTGTACCTGAAATCAGATGTGTTATTACTAGCTGACGTGTTTGAAAACTTTCGTCAAGTATGCCTCAACACGTATGAATTGGATCCTGCTCATTACTATACAGCACCAGGACTGTCGTGGGATGCAATGTTAAAAGCGACAAAGGTGAAGTTGGAATTGATCAATGACATTGACATGTACCAAATGGTTGAGCAAGGCATACGTGGAGGAATATCCGTGATCACACACAAGTATGCGAAAGCGAATAATCCCTACGTAGCAGATTACAATTCTGAGATACCAAACAACTATTTGATGTACCTCGACGCAAACAACTTATATGGTTGGGCCATGTCACAAAGCATGCCACAAAGAGGATTCATGTGGGTGAGCGAGCCAGAATCCATTGACTTCATGGATATGGATGAAGATGATGACATTGGATTCATTTTGGAAGTGGATTTAGAATATCCAAATTCAATCCATGATCATCATAATCACTACCCAGTGGCTCCAGAACGGAAATGTGTCAAATTTGAAGAATTGTCAGAGTACAGTCAGAAGCTGCGGAAAGATCTAAACATGAAAGAGAAATCCAGTGAAAAGCTCATTCCTAACTTGTCTGACAAGAAGAAATATGTACTTCATTACAGGAATTTACAACAGTACGTCTCACTGGGGTTGAAAGTCACTAAAGTTCATCGCGCCATCATGTTTGAACAGAGCAAATGGTTGGCAAAATACATTACCTTGAACACGGAAAAGAGAAAATTGGCCAAGAACCCATTTGAGAAAGACTTCTTCAAACTGATGAACAACTCGGTGTTTGGCAAAACCATGGAAAATGTGAGAAAGCGAATCAATGTTGAACTTGTTCACAAGGAAAAGCGGTTCAAGAAACTTGTAGCCAAACCTTCTTTCCACAAATTCAAAATTTTCAACGAAGATTTGACCGCAGTACATTTACGCAAAGTGGATTTGCTTCTGGATAAACCCATTCAAGTTGGGTTTACCATTCTCGACCTCAGCAAAGTGCTTATGTTCAACTTTCATTACAACTACATCATGGTCAAGTATCCCAATGCCAAGTTGTTGTTCAGCGACACCGACAGTCTATGTTACAACATAGAAACGGAAGATATCTACAAGGATATGCAGCAAGATGCTGACCTGTTCGACACAAGTGACTATCCGCCAGATCACTTCCTACATTCCAACGTGAACAAAAAAGTGCTTGGGAAAATGAAGGATGAGACGGCAGGCGCCCCTATTGAAGAGTTTGTTGGACTCAGACCGAAAATGTACAGTTTATTGTGCGGTGGGAAAGAAAAACATACAGCTAAAGGCATCACTCGAGCTTGTCAAAGACGCATTAAACATGTGCAGTATAGAGACAGTTTGTTTAAGAAAACTCAAACGATGGCTACAGGACACATTATTCGAAGTCATAGTCACCAGCTTTTCTCGGAGAAGATTAGGAAAGTAGCCCTCTCCCCATATGACGACAAGCGATATGTGCTGAATGATGCCTATTCCACTTTAGCGCATGGACATTACAAGGCTGTGGTATAAAAGGGGAAGGTCCTCCAACGGAAGAGTTATTTGAGGTGTGAACATTGAAGTGTTAACATGGAACGTGAAAGTCGTAAGAGATCTACAACTGATATGGATACTCTTGCAGATGCAGTTAAAGACTTAAAAATGAAAAATCCTACCACTACCATCAAGAAATTGAAAGTGGAGACAGCACCAACACCACAGTCGTGGGATGGAATGCTTTCTCTAGGAAATGGAAAGTATATCAAGATTATGAAACAAAGCAATGAAGGAGTGGTAAACATTCGCAAGTACCTGAGAGATGAGGGGACTGGAAAAAACCGTCCAACGAAAAAGGGAATTTTGCTGACAATACCTGAATGGAAAATGCTGAAGAAGCAGGTGAAAGAAGTGGATAAAAGGCTTCGCAGACAAGAAGACGGCTCATAACAAGGTAAAAACATGAATGCACTCATGCTGAACCGTGGTGCTTACCTTACTGTAAATGATAGGAATGAAGTGATACTAGGTTCTCAGACAAGTTATCATCGGTTTAAACCTGAAGTGTGGAAAGACTTTAAAAACATACCACTTGAACATGGGTTTAAACGTAGACTTGAAAATAAAGTGGAAGTGACGGTGGCTGAATATGATTCTAACATACGTGTAGAAATCTGTAGAAATCTTTTACAGGATTATCCAGAGGATTATAAGGGAGTTGTGCCAGATACACCGTATACAGATTTGATCATCTTTGATATCAAGAACTGGCGCGCAGTCTTACGATTCCTAGAAGTGATACAACATCCACTCTTCGCCATCTTGCGAGCATAAAAACGTCTTTGCAGACAAGGAGACAGCTCATAGTTCATCTGACTGTTGAACGAGATGGAAGACTTTTTATCGGAATATGAACCCATTACGCATGGATTCTCATATCTGAGAAACGTATATGATGACATCGTGCTAAGACATTTTGGAAAGTATATCATTCTATCAACTGACGAACAATCTGTGTTGAAAGACCATCTAGAAAAGCTGAGGATACCTGGCTTTCTCCTGAAACTCTCAGAGGATTTACAAGTGCGTGTGACTGGGAACTATTTAGACGTGTTTGTACGATTTCGCCAATATGACGAGCTTACAAAATGCTACGACTACATCACCCTCAACACAGTGGAATGGCACGCTCTGTTACAAGCATTGGATTGGAAAGAACCTAACGCTTGAATTCAAAGAGGAAGGAGTGCAACTCATGCGAGGCACCAAGTCCATTGAACTGACGCATCCCATGTGTGTTATGGTGATGAACATTGACATGAATGATCATGGATATGAACTGAAACTGTCTGAACATGAAGATGTTAAAATAATAAAGTTTGGTAGTGGACAGTGTTATGCTAGTTTTCATAGCATTTACAAACGTGGATGTAATGTCTATGATACATATATTAATTTAGATTGGTATGAATGGCATGTGTTTATCGATGTATTGAATGTATTTGTAAAATAAAAGCTTAATGTGAAATAATTGTTAAAGACTGTATAACACAATAAAAAAGAATGTTGTATAAAACTGTCTTGTTTATTTACAATATTCATAATACAATTCACAATTACCAACAACTTAACTAATACAACTTAACTAATACAACATCAATAAAATAATGGTTTATACTGTCTATATACAAAATCCTTTACAACAAAATCACCATCACTTCTTCTTAATACATCAATGATTTCAAAAGGACTATGTCCTCGAGCTCTTTGAATTATATAATATATACAATAAAATCCACATGTAGAGGATATTGGTGTTTGTAATGGAACTGAATTATAAATGAAATTAAACTTTAAAAACTTATTCAAACGACTGTCTATAGGTAAAAGTCCATAAGAGTCAAAATATTCTGCAGGGTCTTCGTCATAATATACTGCCACCCAATGCTCTCCTGGCTCATCATGATCGTCTGTGTTGATGACATAGGCACCGCGTTGTAAAGATGGTAACTGGTCCATGGCAAACACACCTTGAAACAAGTCTTTTGTCGTGGCATCATGGGATAGGATGGCTTCTATCTGCTTCGTGTTCATGACTGGTAGTCGAATTGAATGCTACGATTTGCACTTATTTCAACAATGTTATCAAATTCAGCATACACTATAACATTGACTGTATTTTGCAAGGCACCAGCAAAATTCATTTCTAGTCTCAAATTCCCATGTTTGATAAGGGCATAATGATCAGCACCATCATAATCAGGTGTTAAGTCAAAAGAAAACAACGAATAACCTCTAGGCCAATCTTCCCGTTTTATAATGGAACTTTTCTCGCCATCCAATCTATCAAAAGATTTGTAAAGAGTTTCAAAAGCATCAAGATATTTGCCTTCATTTATATTAAGCTTGAGAGGTTTGGATAGGACTGGTTCACCATCAGAGTAAAGCTGCATAAAGTTAAGATTAAAATGTTCAAAATTGTATGGATTTCTCAATACTGTTCCAGCAAAGGATTCATTATGAACCATTCCAATGACAATGCGTTTTGGTAATTGACCTAAAAAGATGCTATCTTTCACAAAAGATTGAAATCCCGTTGGAATAGCTAAAACTTTACATTCTTTTCTATTAACAATAAACTTAGCAGGACTTTTCATCAATGCATCTGCATGTCCCAATTGAATACCTGGACTAACCCTCACTTTGCGAATGGTTAAAAACGCTTCTCTCACTTCTACTTTAAAACCATTATTTGCAGCCATTAATACATATTCATCTTTTTGTCTATGTAAACGTAATTTCATACTAACACCATTGGGAAGATAACGATCCTGCTCAAACAAATCTACCCTTAAACCACCTGTAAGCATAAACTCACGGCTTAGACGTGTATACAAATAGCGATTATATAAACCATTATTTCCTGTTTCAGCTATATCACCACCTTCAATATTTACATGAAAACCTGATACATATCTTTCATGATTAGGTCTTTTCACCTCATGAGTATTCATTGACCCGGCAGTATCTTTATAGATGAGACGCATAGAGCGCTCAGAATGGAGACTTTCTTCCGAGTCATGAATGAGATGAGATATGATGCTGGTATAACCATGGGTATTGTTACTATGTGATACCAATCGATCATTTAGAAATAATTCAATATTGGACCATAACCCATTAAACAAATCATTGATACATGACACGTTATCATCTACACCACACGGTGTACCATCAGCCTTTACAATGCGACATATAATATGGAGTTTACTGTTCTTTAAATCTAGATATTCTTCGGTACTCGCAGGAATGTAGAATTCTATTGGAGCACCCTCTCTAATGGTAGTCATTGGTTGATAGTCTACATTATAACTTTTTTCTACAGCAGTTTGCGTTGGTGGTATGTGAAACCATTCTAATGGAGAAAGACTACATTCACAAGAATGATTATGAATTAAAGACATGATTAAAAAATATCTTTCTTATATTTTGTTGATGTTATCCGTTTAGCTGCCTTTCGCCTTCTGACAGGTTTTGCTGGTTTCGCTCTCTTTTGTCCTCCTAACTCATCACCAAACATACGTTGTGCTACTCGACCTGTAACATCTTTCGCGACATCTTTTGCAGCCTTTTTAAGATGTGGTGCAACGATTTTAGCTCGTGCCTTAAGCAGTGGAATAGCTTTTCGAGCCAATGATCCCAGCATTGAACCAATACCATCTCCATATTGTATTCGCGCTCCTTTAAATCCTGGTAATTCTCCACCCACTTGACGAAGAAAATGGTTGCGATAAATAGATGGTTGTGTGTGTATGCTTTCATAATGCTTTTGGTCGAAAATGAAGTTTACAGATCACCTTTCCAGTTTGAAATGGAACATTATGGCCTGTGTCGTCCTTAATATTCATTTCTATCACGTCAAATTTGGAAGTGTTTACAGGAACATAATGAGGTTCTCCATAAGTTTTCATGAGAATGTCTCCATCATGTCCTTGTATTCCAACAGAACGTAGCAAAGGAACATAATAATCACCAACAACTTGTGGCTCACAAATACTACAGTACACATAAAGTGTATAAAATCCCAGTTTCACATCAGCTTTATGTTCAGCTGTACACGTTTCAGTATACCATTGATCTGGGATAAATCCTAAAATCTCAGCTAATCCAGTGGAGAATGACACTTCAAAACCATAATTTAGAAATAGAAAAACACGTCGTCTAATTTTATCATACTTTATCTGAATAGCTTCTTTAAGGTCATCTTTCATAGAATTAGTTGCTTCTTTATTGACTGCCTGACATATCTCTTGTATGGATCTGTAGTAACCATAAGGAATATTGATTGTGTCAAGAACAATATCATTCAGTGGTTGTTGTCGATACTGAATAGAATAGTCCATTCCATGTCTCATGGTTGTCCATGTATGTGGATATTGAATTTCAGCTAATGCCACTTCATATTTTCCGTTCAGATAGATGGTTCGAGGCATACGAATTTGATAATTCGAAGTCTTGTTGTTGGGATAATAGTTCATACTAGCATTGCTGGGTAAAGTAATGTAAAAACTTGTTGACTCCATGACAGCTAAATCGTTTATGTGATGTAGATAGACTAGATGTGTATATACATTACTTCATGTTTGACACTCTTCATCTTCACTTTCTACATTGTTGTCTACATTGTTGTCTACATTGTCGTCTAAATTGCTATCTACATGATCTACATTGGTATCTACTACTTCTCCCTGACAACAAGCACTAACACACCTAATTTTTACAGGAATAGTATTTTTATTTCCATTTTCTTTACAACAACAACACCATAACTCTTTAATCCATGTTAAAAAGTTTCCCATCCTTCTGGAAACAATCTTTGTTGACGTTGTTGTATCTCTTTTGTAATATCTTCACGAGTTGTCTTTTTACCAAAAACAGTTTTTGGAATATTAGCATCTACAATTTCCTCAATAAACTGCTTCCAACCATGCGGTGGTTCTCGTCGTTCTTTTCTTCTTGTAGCAACCAATGCTTCTTTCAACAAATCAATAATGTTGGAATTTGTAATGACAGTACCCGTTTTTAAAACAAGTTCATTTTTATCTGTCCATCTCGTACCATACTTCTTAAGTTCTGCTAGAAGTTGTGTTAGTTTTACATGATGAATAGGTTGAAAATGGCTTAGAAACTGTTGGGACTTTTCTGATTTTTCTGCTTTGGATGATGTAACAGACTTTTGTCGCTGTTGTTGCGACTGAATTGTTCGTAAATGACGGCCAAGAACTTGAGACATTTCTATTGCCTTTTCACGAGTTCGTTTCCCACGTAAAAGTTTATTCACTTTCGTTTTGATTTCACTATTTTTTCCCTTCTTTTCTAACAGCATTTTATATTCATATTCAGGAATGAGGACCATTTTCATAGTATGTTTCATTTTAACAGCAACTGAGCTAACAATGGTAATGCAAATTTAGCAATAGCTCCAATGAATCCTCCTTTCTGATTAACCAACTTCTTTTTTCTTTGAAGTGATATCTTCTTGTCTGCCAGTGTGCGTAGGGTATGACGTTCACGCTTGAATACCTTATACCTTTTTGAGCTTAAGGGTAAATGTCCTCGCAATATATTCAAACAAATTTCAAACAAGCTAGCTAATTCTTCCTTAGTAGCTTGTTGTAGCAAGGATTTACGTCGTTTAGGCCCGCTGCGTGCGAGCAAGTGAAGAAATGGTGGATTCGCTTGAATACGTTTAGACATCTTGGTTGCGAATGGTCAAGTGACTTGGTTCTTGTTCATACGCCACCTTATCAACATATACGTAATGTGTATCTTTTGGTAAAATGCCTGTACGAATACGTAGTTGATCATTTGTCTTTGGCTTCAAATCAATGAATAAATAGCCATGAGGTTTGCTCGTAGCATCTTGATAGGCTTCTATGAGAAATTGAGATTTTCCAGGATACATTTGTCGCGCTAATGTACTTATTTGTTGACTCTCTCTAGGATTTTTAAACAGAATGATGTAATGCGTATTCAAACTAATATTTCGCATTTCTCTACCATGATGAAACAAATTATGTACAATAAAAATAATGCTAAGATTTTGATGACTGCTACCAACACTAAAGAGACGTGTCATACGCTCATCACTATGACATTTAGTCATTAAGTCATCAATGATGAGTAAGTTTGGCTTTTTCGGGTTAAAACGCTCTTCAATGTCATCTGGAATGCCTTGGTAAAATTCCACACCTTTCATTCCCTTGTACAAAGGCTGATCTGCTGCATAGAGCCATAAAATGGTTTTTGGAGAGGGTTTAATTAACTTTTGTTCTAGAATTTCTCTAACTAGAGAAGTTTTACCACTGCCTGTAGGTCCAGAGACCAAACATGTGAATGGATGCTTCATTTTCGAATATCTGTTTCTTTCACCCAACTGTTAAACTTCTTTGGCCAACCTAACCACTTCACAAATAATTCTTTAACACCTCGTCTTTTTCGTGTTTTCAAAACCTTTTCAATTCTGTAGACTGATTCAATATCTTTTGTCACTTTCTGTAGTTCTTCTTCATAGAAATGTCCATCAATATCTTCATCCAAAAAGTCTTTCACACGATACAAGTGTACTCCTTGCTTCTTACAACGATGTGTGATAATGAAGACTTATTGCGTCCACTTTATATGATAATCTCGTTGAAATACATATTTTATGTGAGAAATGCGAACCTGATCACCAATTTTAAATTTGTAGGGTTTTTTCTTCTTCGGTTTTAATTTCAATTTGTCTACATACATATATTTCCACACTTTCGATTCAATGTCTTTACGAATGTCTGCAGGAGCATACTTATTAGGGAGGGAGCCATGTGGTCTGTGGTTGTAATTATACACTAAGTCTGGAAGAATGTCCATATATCGGTACGTTTGACTATGTAGGAAATATCGATACATCATTCCCTTTAGAGTACGAATGACTCTCTCAGCATAGTTGGCTTTGGTTTCATTCTTTGTCGTATAGGCATGTATTCCCTCCTTCTTCATAAAAGCTTTTACCCATCTATTTTTAAATTCAGTTCCCTTATCCGACCTTAGAGTTCGTGGTCTTCGTTGTGTTTCATGAAAAATCTTTTGAAATGCTTCTATAACGCTGGTATGTGATTTGTTAGGTATTGGCTGCACCCATAAATATTTGGAAAACACATCAATGACAACCAACAAAAAACGGGTGTCATCATTATAGGAAGCTATGTTTCCCATGTCAGCTAAATCAATATCCCACATGTCATCAATTCCACGTGTAATGACACGTTGCCTTTTAAACCTGTATTTTACAGGTTGTAGTAAACTGAAGGCATCTTGATCCTGTAGCCATTTCTTCACTTGTGAATGAGTGACTGGTTGATCATGTTTTCTTAATATGTGATAAAGTTTGTATGGACCAGCAAATGCCCCGGGTTGACCAGGTTTAAAATAAATATTGGTTAGGTAGTCTTTCCACGTCGACATGTTAACACTAAATGATTAACACTTGTTAACATATCTTACATTTTATTTTATCAACACATCTTGCATTTTATCAACATATCTTACAAATCAAGTATTGATACAATGATGTGAATAATTGGAGTCCATTGATCTTCAATGAACATTAACCAACTACTTAATTCATCAAATGTGATAGCATCTACACCATATTTTTCACAACGTTGATTTGCATTATCTAACACTTTATCTAAATGAATGTAATATTTAGCTTCATTCCAATATGTATAGACACATGCAGAATGACAAGTATGTTCTGAACACTCTTCATTTTGACAAGCAGGACATACTAAACATGCAAACTTTTTTACAGCTAATAACATTTCTTCACAATATGTCTTTTGCACAATATATTGTCTCAAAGTAATGTCTGTCATTATACTGCAATGTAGATTAACCACTCTCTCACTTCATAAAACAGTCTTGGATCAAATCGAGCGAAGTGATATGCTGCTTCCACATCAAACTCCTCAGCTCCGTCAATGTTTGAAAGCACACACTCTTTGATGAAATCCTCACGTAATTTCGGTACGTTCAGCGTGGAAGGAGCAAGTTCCCAATAGATGTCAAAGTGTTCCAGTTGTTGTTGAATAGATCCAAAACGCGCCAGTTCACTTATCATGTAGTCCACATACGTCTCCTTGAAAAACGTTTCTACATCCATCTTTCACATATCCATATGACACGTCTAAACACTTTGACGACTGGCAAGCAAATGACTTGTAGTCTTACTCGGCAGATACTGTTAGTGAGCCGCACTTGTTGCAGAAGTTGTCAGGTTCACACAACTTGCAATTGTACTTGTGGCAGTGACAATCATAATCCTCAGCATATCCGTAAGCACCACAATATTCACAGGTAAGTCCAAGTTGATTTTGCACATCCATATTCTCCAATCGAACTTCAGACAGTCTTTTCTTGGAAAGCTTTGACACTTTCATTCGATTGTCCTTTTGCAGCTTAACAGGAGTTTTCTTCCCATGACATTCCGTACATGGCAGTAAGGTTGAGGTTATGCTATGGATTTCCTGAAGCAATGTCCCCCATTCACCATCATTCATGTTGATGTAACGCGTATATTCTTTCCCTTCAAACAGTGATGTTTGCACAAAACTCACATAGCGCATATCCAAGTATGAAATGACTTCAAGCCACTTCGTTTGCGTTAAGTACAGTTTGAAGCCAATGTTGCGTAATCTTGTCAAGTTCTGACACACAATCTTCCACAAGGATGGTGATAAAGCAAGCCATCTCTCTCCACGTTTGATTCGAAGAAATAGCCCAAATTCTCCATGCTCCACAGTAATGGTTAAGTTTGCACTAATTTTAAAGCTGCTTGTCTTCTCCATGGCTGCGCGTTGAATGATGACTTCACTTCACCCTTCTCCTTTTATGCCATTAGAAATTGCAGAGTCAGCTTTTTTATAGTTCTTCAAACATTTTACAAAGCTTTGAATTCACTTCAACTCGTTCATTGTTGAATCGAACAAGTTCTGATGCATTCGTCGTCAATGGAACGCCATCATCATAATGTAAAATAATTCTAGCAGCTACAGCTAGCATGAGTTCAGCTGCCCAAGTTGTATTCGCGCGGATAAATGCTGAATCAATGTCGTAAGTTGATGGTAAAAGTAGTTCTTCACATTCCTGTAGAAATGAGTGGATGAATTCATCTCTTGGAATTATCTTTCCAACAGCTTCCCAATGCTTATGCAAATTCTTCACTTGTAAAATCCAATTAGATTCAAAAGCAGGAAGCTTTGAAAACACATAGTCAACATAGTTCACTTTGAAGACGTCATCCATGGTCTCTACACATCGGTGAAGAAGTAATGTTGACATTGTTAATAATCAGGTGAAAGCGGAGAGCGATGTGTTCTGACGATACCTGAAAGCATTAAGACTTAACGTAGGGAAAATCCCATTCCTTCTCAAATTTATTGATCGTTCCCACACTCTGAAATTATCGATCGGTTTTCCCTCACACTCTGTACGAGTGCACTCTGAAATTATCGATCGGTTTTCCCCCCACACTCTGTACGAGTGCACTCTTAAATTTCTCAGTCGGTTTTCCCTCCACACTCTGTACACATGTACATATGCTGTATGTGTGTGTGTGTGTGTGTGGTTACTGTAATGGGAAACCATTGAAATATGACTAATTAAATGTTATCATAATAATAATAATAATAATAAAAAAAAAAAAGAAGAAGAAGAAAAAAAAAAAAAAAAAAAAAAAGAAAAAAAAAAAAAAAAAAGAAGGAAAAAAAAAAAATTGGGGGGGGGGGGGGGGTCCCCATGCTATATGATTCTTGACCAGGGGGGGTCCCCATGCTATATGATTCTTGACCAGGGGGGTCCCCATGCTATATGATTCTTGACCAGGAGGGGGGTCCCCATGGTATTGGATTCTCTACCAGGGGGGGGGGGGGGTCGGTCAGTATGACGTCACAAAGTGCGGTGATTCTCTCGTTTTCACCCTACTTACAAAGACCTGACCATCGTCCAGTCTGTCTAAGAGTATGTTACAACTTTTTGTCTATGTTTTTATTTTTGTTGGAACCTTCCTATAGACGAAGGCCAAACACAAGCACCTTGAAAAACAAATTTTTAGTGGTAATCAGTATGATTCTCGTTTAAACAGGCCAACATCATTAGCACTATTAGAATTCTTATGGGAATTAACTTCAGCTCTCCGTAATTAAAGGTAATCCTTTGGTATAGAAAGTTTGCTGGCATGGAAAGAGTATTATTCATTGTTGTGAAGTGTAAAATGTACATAAATGTAACTCTACTGGACAAGCGTATCTTAAGCGTTTTCCTTGTGCATGCTCCATTTCCACCAATATTTGTGTTTTTTTATTCTGCATTAGCAGATTGAATATGTTATACTGTGTACTCTTACCTATTCTGAAAATAAATGTGACTTGATTTCATTTGCTATAAAGAATAAAGCTTCAACAGCTGTTGTATATGCATTCAAACCTCTCCAAATTTAAGTGGCGTTTTGTCACATCAGCCGCTCAAAACCTCCCACCAGTATATCTGTTCAATACAATTTGTAAATTTTGTGCCTGAATAAACGGACACCGCGACCGAACCCCTCGTGGCTTAGGGGGTGTGTGTGTGTGTGTGTGTGTATGTGTGTGTGTGTTCAGGTGAACCACATCTTACATAATAAACAGTCCACCAGGGATTTCCCTTATTGTGCCTCAACCGAGTTCTTTTTTTGTGTTTGCTATATAATTCATAATATTACCCCTTCCTCCTTAAAATATGTGCATATCATTTAAAAACAATTTCATTACAAGAAGACAACAGACCAGAATTAGTCCAGATACTTAGAACAATACAACAAGTCTCTCTTTTTTTGCTGATCGAACCAATTACCTTATGATTTCCAGATGACTAAGTTTTTCATATTAAACTAAATTGCATATAATTTCAATTTTAGTTTACTCCAAAACAAAAGTCTAATTTAGAATTTTGACGCGTATTTAAACCCAGGTGCATTGTGTGGACGGCTTAATAATTGTCATTTTGCTCGTTTCCCAGTTCAGGTATGTTTGACGTGCTTAACCTTGGTTGACACAGAGGCTTCAACTGGCACAACGAATTGTGTTCGTGCTTCGACGTTGCGTGAGAGAGGCCACCATTGATGGGTGCATCACGCTCTCATTTTGCCATCCTGACCCAGTCTCCTAAGAGCCACTTCCAACTTAAACTAGATTTTCTAACTCCTTCACCTGCAACCAATCGCCAACCGCCGTAATATAAAAGCGTTACTGTCGACTTAAGTCCACACACCACTCACCTTACACACGCATAGCAGCAAATTTTGTAAGTCACTCACCATTTTAGCATCATACAATCGTATCAATCCATCATTTAATTCATTTTATTCCACTTTAAAGCAATATTATCCAATTATCAGATGTCATTTATTGCAAATCACATTTTAAAGCAATAAATCAAATCATCATATGATGTTAATTAATTTAGAAATCACTGTAAAACAACATAATCCAATCAAATATCAAAAACATTCAAACTCCAGATCACATGTGCATAATATGTATAATAACCCGGACAAATCTTAGATTGATCATTTTATAGCATGAGTTATCAGGGTTTAGGTTAAGGGCAAAAATAGCTTGGACAAAAAGCTCTAGAAAAAACGTCCTGAGGTCAAAATCAACCCATGTTAAAAACCAGCCGATAGTTTTACATATTTTTGTAACTCAATGTTATCACTATAACTTAATTGCAATTTTCGATAATTTGTAAGTTTAGCCAAGTACTTCTTGTGCTAAGTAATTGATTAGCAAGTTATTAATTACTTTTAATCTGCAGCAAAAAATACTTAATTGGTGGTAGTTATTTTGTATTACTTAAAACCATCTACTCTGGAACATTTGCTTTGTTTTTTTATTTAAAATTCTAACACATCATAGATATAGCATTTGCATATATTCATATATAAAGTGATACTTTTGCATAACTTATACAAAATTTGATTTTGTGGTTTACTGAGAGCTACTAACTGCTGTTATCTGTTAAGGTTTATATTATACAATCTATGTTTTACTAATTATTTAAATTTTGGTGTTCCTTGCAATTTTTCAACAGAATTCTGTTTTTAATGTCTATAAGATTGGACTTTTTCAATGCTGAGATTACATCCATGAATGAAAAATTTAACCTGAAAGATAATAAAATCCAGTTTAAGATATAAAGCTTTATGCATTTTGTTTCAAGTGACCGTAAAATTTTCTTTCTAATATTTAATATTATAGATTCCATTGAAATAAGATTATTGTTGGGCCACCTTTACCAGCGGATCGTTACTTTTTGGAAGTGGTGAAGGTGTGAATCATGTCTCTTGTTATCCCACAAAAAGTTCCATTTTCTGATGCGTTCTAAATTTTAGCAAATATGTTTTCTGCCGCACAATATGTGGATACTTTTATATAAAAAGAACATATCCTTTGCGTTTGAAGTATTTGGTTTTTCAATGTATTTGTTCCCTTTCTTTTTCTTCAAGACTGACCTTTTGCATTTTTCCACCATGTTATGCAGCTTGGTTTTGACCGTTTTTGTGATAAGTCTCAAATATATTTTATTTTATTTATATCTTTTCCTAAGTTTTAATTAAGTACAACATTACTGTTTTTGGCCACCAATACAACTGATCACATCTAGCTGGTTCTGTGCTTTTAATGGTTTCGACTCTTTCGGTATGGTGCTGTTTAATTTATTGAGATTTGTAATAGTAACATTGAATTTGGACAATTCATTTCTACTGGGTTCATCTAAATTGCGTATACTTACGTAAAGCGTAACGTCGCAAATACCCAGCATTACGCCACACCGTGACACTGCAGTTTCTAATCAGTGGTGCTTCTGGTGCGAAACTAAAAAGAAACACTTTAAGAAATAACGTCGGATGCCATGTCTTCATAATATCTTATGTTAATCTTTTTTTTTTCAAAATTGCAATTGCAACTGATCTTCACCTTTATTCAGTTATTTTAGTCTATGACCATAGCTTTAATGGCAAAATGCAGAAATTGCAGAAATATATCTTTGCACTCTAATGATAAAAAAATACTTATTCCGACTAACTTATTTTTCATTTATTATATTTTATATGATTACTCATGGATCTATCCATACAGCCCAGTTTTAAAATTTTACCATTAGTAATGTCGTTCTTTTTTTACTTCTGCACTTTTTACTTCCGACAAGAATTGACTAGTAATATCAATTGGATGGAAAATACTATACCGGTCGAAATAACTAATTTGCCAATTCTTTGCTGTTTTCACTTTTATCAGATCCACATATACTTGAAATAGCAGGCCAATGGCCACACGGAATTGGTCGCGATTTTCTCGGGTTTAAAAATCCAATCTCGTCTGTTGAATACACCTGAGTTGGTTTTTATAATAACATAGCCTTTGGCGGTTCCCCAGTTGACACATGTTCAGTATTTCTAATACACATTGGCCAGGTGAACATTGAAATCCCAGTCATGTTGCACAATAAGGATGGTTAACATTTTTGTACATGTGAAAAAATCGTTCAATCATCCCAACAATTGACGGATGATAACCCTTGTTCTTGTTTATCAATTTATACAAATTACAAACAACCTCAAATATTTTAAACTCAAAAATACTACTTGATCACTGTTAGATTCAGCAAGCTCCCCACCACGAACTGTCCTTTCACGAAATGTTTTTCGAAACGCTTCACATTAATCGCCCCGTCGCCTCAATTTTGGTTCCGAGAAACTCCATGCCAAATGTTCTATGAAATGAGTATCGTTTGTACTTAAAGATCATGCGTATATTTTCCGTAATTTTCATCAATATTTTATGCGCATTTTGCACATATCGATATATTTATATATCGTAATTTTACGGATATCAAATTTATTAGCGAAATATGTCGAATTTAGTATCGTTTCGTTCATCACAGTATGCCATTCTTTTAAAGTTAAATTTCGGTTTATAAATATAAGTTTCAATACTTCTCCGTACTTTCAAATTCAAAAGTTGATTGCGTTCTTGTTATTTAGGTTAATATTTTGCTTCTAAATGCAATTAGCATTAGCGTCGCGATACATCCCCACTGTTAGGATCAATTTTGCCTGCTTGCTAATCTTGACAACGCTTACTCACTCAGTATGGGTGACGAGCTTTACTTGTCTTAACCTTAGGCAATCACGTTCTAGAACAAAATCCAAAGTGAATATAAGCTGAATTCTTTGTGTAAAATTCAGTACAAATCATAACGATTTTATGCTCTACGACAAAATAAGCAAGGAATTTTAATCTAATTGCGCGTTTCACAGCGCATAACAATAATAACAAAATGTTGTTATTGTGAAAATAACAAATATTCAAGTGGAAACTTTTGTATTCGCAGGATACTAATCAATAATGAACAGTGTTTCAAATATTTTTAGTTAACTGTGAAATTTTAAAGGATTGTCCAGAGTTCATTGTGTGTATTAGCTGTGCTCACACGGATAGAAAATATTGTGACAGTATTACATATCGGTCACCTAAGTGAATATTGTTACAGAAAACAATTTAACATTGAACCCTGTTCAAGTTTGTAGCCTCGAAGACCGCAATATCTGGTATGATTTCTTATCGTATGTTGCTAGTAAGCATAGAAGGTAAATTATGAAATATTTGTAGGCGTCTTATGTTAATTTCAGTCAGAAAACCTAATGTAAAGTCCACTTTGAGCATTGCTACCTCAATATTCAATTGCTAGTCTTTCTTATTTAATTAGAGCCGAAGAAATTCGTCTGAATTCGATCATTCGTTTAATTGCTAATGTCTGTGCCCTCTGTATCTTATGTGTGTGAAAGGGCTCATGTGAAAATGGGGTTCAGCGCCTGCTTCTGGGTGCGCTAGAATTTGCAATTTCCAGAACATTTCAGAATAGTCTTCTAAACGTGTGGCAAATAACGATTTCCCTGTTACTTTTCTGGGCGTAAAGTCTACTTTACCTTTTCTCGGGTAAGTTCCGAGCAGTAAGTTGAACATGGGTAAGTCCACGGCGGACTTAGAAATCACTATAACTAATTCGAGGTATCCCAAACGAAGTAACCATTATTCTACTAATGTGGTAGATAGAGTAGGTGCGTATTGCACTGCAATAGAGTAGGTCTCAGTCCACTTTCTAAAATATGTATCTGATACATGAATATGCGTATTTTCTATTTGTTGTGTAAAATAGACCTTCTTAATTAAAACAATACAAATAGGTTCCGTCATTTTAATTAAGAAAATTATTATTATAACGCTAGGTATGTTTACATCACATCTATTTGAGTAGATGTAAACATGAATAGCTTCAAGGGCTTTATCGCACTGTATTTGGACCTTTTAAACATAATAATCGGCTTGGAGCCTCTGAACTAACTTCAGTGAGTAATTGGACACTTTACGACAACGGATTTTGTTATTCGGAGAATGTCCAGTTCAAACACTTTGCAAATGCGCTCTTTTACAATAGGATAACTTTGACAAGCTATCAGTGTTTATATTCCATTTAACTACTTTTGTAGCAATTTCAGCTTCATAATCGTGTAGAGCTTCAAACCACTGTTACAACTGATCATCAGATTTAATGATTTATACTATTGAAGCGAATATTGAACAGTTCAGATTAGATAGTTCTGCCCCAAATATATTAAGAAAATATAAAATACAGCAAATAACTCTTTTTAATATTGTGGCTGTCCAGATGATGATTTACTGGAATAAGCTAAAACTGCTTCAAGTCTGTTTTGTGTCTAACCAAGAGCAGCTCCAACAGCATGAGTACTAGCGTCCGTATCAATCATAAAAATTTGCTGAAAAGAGATGGCGTCAAAGCAATTTTTAAGAGTCAATAATGAAACATAATCCTAAGAAAGAACGAACTTCTAATATATTCTTTGGTTGGTGCCAAGCAAATACCTTTTCAGTCTTATTTAGAACCAGTGCTCTACTTGCGAAATATATGTGTCCCAAATTTTAGCCAGTTGAGCCACGTGAGCACTTTTTGGCATTTTATTTTTCACTTTTGCATTGCAAAAGCGGTGAAACCCAATTTCTAAATGCTCTATAAGCTGCTGCATTGAGTTTAAAAACATAATGACACTATGCAAATAAATCAAACAGATTGAAATAATCATTTGCAATTAAATACTGCCAATACACACAATTAGCCGCAGTATACAATGTATCGTTAATACAAGTTAAAAGATAGATATATTACTAACAATTTTTTATTTATTGCAAGGCAACTGCTACAAAGTTTTTTTCTTAATGATACAATAGGGGAAGACTACGGATCTTTACTGAAGTTATTAAGTCTTTGCTGCAAACAATCGTTTATTTGTCACTTTATTTCATGTCACTGAGTAGGCCCACCACGGAGTTGTTATTAGCAATGCTATTGGCAGCCAATAAACAGATTTTATTAAAAAATGCCCAAGTTCTAAAATACCTTCATTATTTTTGTTAGCATTTTCTAGTTTTCTTCAATCATATTGTGAGTTTGTACATTATAATAATAGCTTCAGCACAACTGTATACATGAGATATCTGTCTACCACAATATCACTTGTTTTTAAACTTTAAACACCTATTATTTATTAGAAACGGAATGTGTAACTTTTTTTCCACTTCAGGTTGAGAAAAGAATAAATTAATGGTTTATGTAGCAGTAGACTTGTTGAATTTCTTGGTGCTATTTTCCTGGTTCGGCCTCGATATCACGCCTTTTGGTTTAAGGGCCAATAAGATGTAAAGCGACTTCCTATTTACTTAAAGAATAGGTATTTTCTCTCCTTGATTCTCGATTCCTAGTCAGTGCTTTGCTTTGTCATGAAAGACTCTAGTTCTACTAGACACATACTTTCAATAACTTTGGCTTAACTGCCCATGCCACCGCCTGTTCCTTTATTAGAGAAAATATCTAACAGTTTACGCATAAGCGTTTTTTCGTTATATTAGACTGCATTCATAAATTGCAACATTCTTACGACCAGTCCAATGAATAATGTACAAATCAACCTGTAGTTCATTTCAAAATTTGTATAAATAGAGCTGAAATTTAACAAACACACAAATTCTGATACACACTATATACATTTTTCCATTCGATACCAAACAGCGGAATCTGTACAGCAGAGTATCAGTTCCAAGAGTCAACTTCAATGACAACAAGCAATTTTATGTCAAACAACAATAACATAAACACGACATCAATCAACTTGTTCTAACTGACGTTGTTTTGTTACCGGTGCAGCTCCAGTTGAACGACCGACATTATGCTTAGCAAAGCACATCAGACCATTTCTGTCTACCTGTACATCCGTAATGATACATAATGGGCTTTTTATGCATCCTCTTCATCAAACATTGACCATATATTGCAGTTTCCCTTGAAACCTGTACAAGTAGCTATCGCTCTTGTAGAAGTTACCCGGAGATATGGACAAATTACTACGTTCCGTTACCGAAAGAATTAATGGGGAGAACATTCAAATCATTCTACTTCTACTTCAGACATTAACGTGACTAAAAACTCGTCACTTAGAGTATGGTCTCTGAAGAGGGCTCTGAAAATGTTTTGACATGTTATACGTGACACCCCGACATGTTGCCAGCTCCGGACGCGATACAAGTAAACAAACAACCATACTGTGTTTTGGAATTTTATCATCAGGTTTAAAAAATCTATTGCTACAAATTTAAATGGAGCATATCCAGAGACAAACATCCGATTAGTTTTCTGATCACATGTTGTTTAGATAGCAAGTAGCTTACAAACAAATAACTCTCATTGCTGCACTAACGCCCGTGTAATCCAAAAGTGTCATTTTTTATCAATGATACTGAAAGGTGAACACCACCGAGACAACTTGTCTTATGACAGCAACGTATGACGAAACAATGATCTGATGTTTCGTCGGCAGAACAAGTGGATGTTTGGTTTCTAATCTAAGCAAACAATTCTGAGCAAGTCCGCCAGCTCAAAGTATGTGCTCAAAATACATTTTGCGAACTTACCTGCGGAGTCATTTTAGGACAACATGCGTGCATGACTTAAAGGAGAGATTTATCACGAAGCGGATGAAGCGACTTTTTTCCAAGTCCATTCTGTGAAAAACTACCATCCGTTGCAAGACAAAGGACAGAGCATGGACAGAGCAATCTGACTTTTCATCATTAATTAACATTTTACTGTTTATTGTATTAATTTAAAATTTGAAGTACACAGATAAAAACGTTGGGCTCAACAGTTGCTTCAATTATTCATTCTTATTTGATTTGATAAACCTTTTACAATTCCTATCAATGTGTCTGTGCTTTTTCATATCCTCCACATTACCATTTCATACAGTGTTCTCATCTGTTTAATATCCGTTGACAGAAGAACCAACGAACATCGTTCAAGTGTATTTGTCAACAAAATCTCAAACTGTATAAAGCAGAAGCTCCTTAATTCGGGCACAGTTACAACAAATTATTGGATGATCCGAACATAATGACTCCGACGCAACAACGTCTGTAATATATTTAGACAAACAATCGGCTAAACGAATAAAGTGGTATGTTTGAACAACAGAATAGAGATGTTTAAATTATCTAAACATTTTGCTTGCATGATTGTATGAACAATGGGTGTAGGACCTGAATAAACACGGCCTACTGTGGTCTTTCTAAATCTTTCTAAAGAGATTCACAGTGTGATGCTGTGCTTATCTGCATCGTGTTAATCTGGACATTGTGTCTGCTAACTCAGGTTGTTTTAGTAGCATGCTTAGCAAATATGGACACTGTCCTCTTGTTGTTTGAATATGGTATGGTGAGGATTGATGAATCGTGTAGATAAATACAAAAAAAAATTCAGCTAGATGGCTTGTAGCTGAGTATTGTTTATTGGATATTTAAACAGACGAGTATGGCCAGCTAAATGTTATTCCTTCAGTAGATAACATCAGTCTTAAATTAGTCATAATCAGATTAAAAATAAAAAATTAAAATTTGTATTATATGATGCCTATTATCACAGTATGACCAGAAATTGAAATTTGCCAATAAGTGATCCAGTTCTTATTGCCAAAGCTGAATATTAAGCTAAGGTTCTCAGTCTCAAATGTAGGACAGACTGGCTTCAATATTGTGAAGATTCAAAGTTCTTTGACATTTTAGTGTTCATAATTGCGATGCCACAAAACTTCAGAAAGTATTGGATACATGTGTTGCAATGTATTTTTATATACAGATGAAACAGGAATATTCTTGAATTTGCTCAGTGATTAAAACCCTTACTTTTTGTGAGAATAGCAGACATGGAACAAAACCTCAAATGACCGCCTTAATGTTTGCACCACTAGAACGGTTTTGAGAAACTTCCTGTGTGACCATTTAAAAAGTCTGAAATCCGGACGTGCTAAAAATTAAGATTTCAATGGGCTACCATGTGAATAAGAAATAATGCCTAGATTACCTATGTTTATTACATAGCCAAGAAAGCTTGAAAAAAAATAGGGATCGCACTGTGGTTATGATTTTCTTTAAATGCCCATTAAATTCACAAATGGATCGCGCCATAAGTAGTAAACAAAAGCATAAAGACTTTTTCATTAAAGTACTGTAACAATCTGAATTGTGTAAATAAGCAGTTTTTGAGTCAGAGTTAGTTACAGTTCTGGACAATTTAGTTTTTTATTTAACCGTAACCGTAATATATGCTCATTTACATAGGAAGAAGGAAAATACATGTTTTTTTGTCTTATGTTTTAAATGACTCCAACATCTGTCCTTTTCTCGCAAATATATCGGATTACGGTCAAACCCGTACAAATTGTACTGGTTCCTACCGGTTTGAACTAACGTGCTTCTACTGTATATACGAGAGAAGAGTAATGCTTGGATTCTAATTTCTCTTGTGCAACAACACTAAGGCTTAATCAAACCAGTCTATATGTGAAAGCTGACGCGATGAAATAAGACACAAGGATATAAACAGGAAGGCACTACACCCTCACAGGCACTGATTATTTTTGCTATCATATTGGTATATCTGGACCAGTGTAAGCTAATGTATAAATGTTTACTCTTGAACTACTCTAGATGAATGTATTTTCCATTGATTTTGTCAACTGTACTTCTAATCGTGCTGTTGTTGTAGTCAAAATCAAGATGTCTGCTCTTGCTCATGTTATTCAATTGAGTGACACTTATATTAACGTACGACCTTTTTTACTTTTGAACATAATCTTTAAACCTGGCTGGCATTTTAGTGATTCTCGAGCTAGTTCGGACTTCACCTTTGGTCTCGGAGGTTGGTTTTGGTGATTTGGGTGGACGTAACTCATATAACTGTTCATATACGGGCCACCTGTCGAACACTTCGCTGTTGTTCACTCTTTGTTGATCTAATATGAACTCTATTTCTTCTGTAGGTAATTGAATTGGTCTTGACGGTATACAAGCGACTGGTATCGTCTGCGTTGTCGATGACGACTTCTTTTTGCCAATGCTTATTGCCAGGTAGGGACTGCAATCTTACCAATGAACCAACTTGATGCTGTGGAAGATCTTTTGCTCATCTGTTTTAAGTTTTGGCTGCGCGCATTTTTCGTTTGACGATTTTATATTGTTTCGACGACACATTGCGAGATCTAAGTAAATTTTGCCGTCATTTCTAATCGGGTTTTTTGGTACGTCGGTTGAAAAGCCTTTGTGCAGGTGATGAATCTACATCTTGTGTTGGAGTATTTCTATGGTCCAAAATAGCTAGGTAGGGGGGTCTTTCTTGGACATTTTGCTTTTCAGATAAGACGCTTGATAGTTTGAATGTTTTTTATCTTCTCCATGGAAAAGGAAAACTTGATGAGCTTTTTCCTAAAATTACTGATAGTTTTTAATGACTGTAAGTCCGTTTCTGTAAACATTTTGATCTGTTCCAGCTGTTGTATATTTGCTGGCACGCGAAAAATAGAGTTGACCGTTTGCAAATCACTTTCCATTTCATTTGGTGCTGCGCCCGACAGGTAGGCACTACTAAGAGTGCCGACGATAAACAGCTGACTTCTGCACTACGTATTTATATTGAAAATTATAACTTTGAAGCCTTACCAACACTGATTGTATCAATTTTTGTACGGTATGGATAGGCTTCTTAATGATGGTTTCTAACGGGCGGAGGTCGTTTTCGATCTTGAATTGTCCCCAATAACCATGTGGATGGAGCTTTGAAACGGCAAATACGCAAAATAGCATTTCTTATTCAATTTGCGCTTATCATCTTACCGTGCTAGTTAGAGCAGGTTGCCCATTTTGCAGTCAAACAAAAATAACCCTTTTCAGAGCAATCACATTGAATTGCCAACTCTTCTCTTGGATTAAAGTATTTTAACAAGGGAGTTGTGAAATCTCTTTGAGCTGATTGTTGTTAATGTAACCGGTACCATTTTACGCTTTTTCTGGTCAAGATAATGAGTTGCTCACATATATCGCTGAGATACGGAACAAATTTGCCAAGGTAGTTGACACACAGCAGAATTCTTCTGACTCCAGCAATATCCGTTGGAGTTTGCAATTTTCAAATAGCTTTTATCTTATCAGGATTCGCTTTGACTTCATCGCCTCTTAATATGTGGGAAATGAAGCTCAAAGACGCTTGTTTTATTTTCATTTTTGCTTTGTTGCCTCTTTCAGTTTAATGTTTTTTGTCTTGATTGGCTACAACTTTTTTGAGGGTAGCACCTTTTCCGCTTACCAGAACAGGGTATACGCTTCCAGTCATACTTGCTATATATCGTGTTAAAGTAAGAGATTAAACATTGTCGAGTTTCACCTGCCAGAAAAATTCAGCTTCATGTTTCCCAGGTCCAGAAATGTGTCATAGATTGTTTTCATTGAATAATGGTTTTTTTTTTCAAAGGAAGATGCAATGGCATTGGATCCGGGTATATTTGTATCTTTCAAGATTTCTTTGCTAAACATTCAACGCCTTGCATCCATTCTGTTGGGTGGTTTCCCGATAATACCTTCACTTTCCAGGCGATCGAGTTCTGCTTTGAGAGACCACATGAGGACAACTGGAACTCGGTGACGCGACTGTGTAGTGTCAGTAAAAGAACTGTCAATGTCAAGTTTACACTCACCCGGAAGCAGTCTTTGTCCTTCGTATACGTTCATAATAATGTTTTCTGGCGTGAAAGCTTGAGTTCAGTAAGACATTTTCATAATGTTTCATGCTTCGCTTCGATTAAACCAATGGCTTGAGCTGCAGCTGAGTAAATAATAAGGATAAAGTGTACATTCTTGCCGTTCGGTACTGCACGTAACACTTGTATTTCTTTCTTTACCCACGTTTATCATTTTAACAACAGATTCACCTATCGTTGTCTGTGTGGTTTTGGTATACATATGCAGAATTGTTGATTTCGAAGAATTTAGTGTTGCGCGTTGCTTTTCTGTCAAAACACTCAGAGGGATGAGGTTGTATGTGAGTCCACAATCAACTTGGAATTATACACACTTTCCATTCACACGCTTTTTATCCGACGAATCATAGAACTTCAATGACTTCACAGTTTTAGGTCTAGCACCTCCTTTCTGCACGAAATGGATGGTTTATTTGAAGTTATCTGTGAAATTTCTCAAATCGCCAGATTTGAAAGTTCCACAGCGCGACAGACGCATAGACATTTTTCTTAGTCAGGTTCTTCTAAGATTAGTAGCTCTTTTCGAGTATCCGCCTTGTAAATACTATTAACATTTCTATCTTGGATTAACAAGTTTTCTAATTGTGCGAAACCCCACGTGTGTGACAGCGTGTGTAGAGCGATGTAAAACTCATTTAGTCCCTGGATGAGGGAAAAGAAACGTTAACGTTTGTTTGTTGATATACAGTACGTCTGAAAGGCGGCCATAATATGAACGTTTTCTTGCTCAGTCGCTAGGGTTAGATAAATTTTACGACCCCTTTCGCCTATTACGTATAGCAGCGTCTGCCTCTTAATGGTTTTGGATTTACCATCGATACCCAGCTCAACGTAGAGGTTCCATTGCCTCCTGCTAACAGTGAGATCTTCTATTCAAAGTTCAAGTTCTCAGACGGCTTTATTTTGTCGATCTTTTCAGGATTTGTATTTCAGTATGCAGAGAGTTTGTTTACAAGTTCGGCATATCTTACACCATGAAGCAAGACCTGATGAAACAGGATTGTTCACAACACACGGTCTTTTTTTGCCCTATTTTTGCACGATGGTATAAACAAGAAATCACTACACACAGGCTCAGAAGCCCTGGCTATTTTCGCTATCTAATAATTATAAAAACAACCGACAATGTTTGTTCAAACGCGTTGATTTATTGCTGCAGTACTGTATTAAATAACCTAAGCTAGGATCTGATCACTTGCATGATATTCTTTTAATTTATGAACTTGAAATAGTTTATCGTGATCATTAAGTGTAAAAACTTTCTGAACCCTCATCACTCAACACATGCCGTTGACTTTAAGTGTGTTCGCTCATTACTGAATTTGGATTTACCACTAATCCCTGTTGGGTTTATTCAGCGATTCATGGCATTCGTAGCGGTGACAGTGCTTGCACTCCTGATGTAGTTTCGCCAACAGATTGATTCTGTATTGACTGCGCATATATTATGGATGGGTTTCTATCTCCGGTTAGAATTTGTTGCACATGTTCCTCTTTTATCACAGGCCGATGGGTTGATTTCGCATATGCAACTGCTCATATGAAACTAAATGATGCGTCTTATCAGTTCACCTTTGTGACAATTGTGCATGTAAGCATTGGAGGGTTGTTTTCGGAACAATGAGCATATGCATCTGACACGCATGTGTCACCTGTTCAGTTATGCCCCTATTATGCATGTCCCCCTGGCATATATACAAGAAGACTGATTTTGCAACAACTACGCACTATTTATTACACTTTTAATATGAAGTTTTACTTTTAATGAAAGCCACTTTTCGGGTGAACCATTATAATGGATTGTTAGAGGAAATGCATCAGTATACCTGCTAATATGAGGCTGCTTCCTCTGGCGGCAAATTTTGTCATAGCGATAGCACGTTCATTTAAAATGCAACAGCCATCGATCCCATCTGGGGTCAGATCTGTTTTCACAATGTTAGCTGTATATTTATTATGTACACACTTTTTATGCCGTTTGAAAAGGTTGTAAGAATTTCTGACTTAGTTTCTTTGTAACTGAAAGCTCAAGTTCACGTTCACTATTTCGGACCCATTTTTATAACATTCTTCCCATAATTTTGTGAATATATTAATTCCCATAATATTGTCTACACTGGGACTACTATTGCCAAACGATTTGCTAAAGATTTAAGACGCTATTTTGTTGTGTCTATAATTTAAATCTTTATTTCCAGTTCTAATACCTAGCAACACTTTTCGAAAACTGTAGCTTTTTATGAAATAAAATGTGTATTAAGGAAGAAAAACTTAAATAAAAGTTAAAATAATTTATAGTGTATATGAATAGACTATATACTGACATCTGCTCCGGAAGTGAACACAGAAATAAAACGAGTTAAAAACTACGGAGCAGGCATACCCCAGAGTCTATCATTATCGCTCACTGGGAAGCAGGATTATGCCACCAAAGACAGAAGCATGTGAATTTGCAAGAAAAGAAAAGTGCGTTGAACTACGAAACACTGACCAAAACGAGTGCAGCAACTGTTTAAACTCAACGAAACAACACCAATAAAGCAATTGCTCCTATAATGAAAAACTGACGACGAAACCGCATACTTGAATGAATAAATAATGCAAAAAATGGACTTAATATCAACTCCTAACGCCTTCAATACCAATAAAGACAATGACGCACCACAAAAAACAGTTCACCAAAAAAAAAGGCAAGCAATCAAGACGAGAAAGACAAAACAAAGGCAGCAAAAACAATGGTTGGCCGCCCAACACCCTGTAATATGTGCAATAAAAGAGTACAACACTTAGGGTGTGAACTATGCAACAAATGGTTTTGTGCTGAATGTGTTGATATTACCTATCAAGACTTCAGCATTCTAACGAGTAATGCGCATGCTCTCCTGTTTATATGTAAGACATGTGTACCTAAGCACCAAGAAATATGCAGTAAGTACAGAAGGAACTCATAAGAAGAAAATCACAGACCTCCAACAACAATAGGATACACGAAAATGAGCAAATGAAAAGAATTGAATCACGGTTGGAATATATTGAGAGTACTTTTTCTCAAATCACCACGGTAAATAATTTACGGGTCACTAAAACCGAGGAAGAAAAGTGAAAGAATTAAATAATGTGTCAACACAACCACGAGGCAACACAACCAAAACTATTCTTAGATTCACTTAGAGAATACAATGAACGAGAAAATCGCAAATTAAACCTTGTTATATACGGATTAACAGAAAAAGGCCAGCTACTATCACAGCTGACAGGTATATCCCGGCACATTGAAACAAAAAATATAGATAGAAGTAACAGAAACCAAATGATTAGGTACAGCAAACAGCAGTGTCACAAATACGCCACGCCCACTCCTCATGAAATTGAAAACCGTTGAACAAAAGAGAAAAGTCTTCCAGAATGCCAAACGGCTACGACAGTCACCAACCTTCCAAAATACATTTATTTCCCCAGATATGACGCCACAAGAAAAAGAGGAAAATATGCGACCCATCGAGGAACTTAAACGAAGAAAAGCGAACTGGGAACAAGACTTTATCATAAAGCGGGGCGAAATTGTGAGAAGAAACGAAAATCCCAACACACCCAGAAGTATTATAATACAATAGCAACAAGAGAAAAAGGAAACAAAAAACATACCCAAACAATAAATATAACTCCTCCGTGAGATCCTTAAACAACAAAATAGACGAACTATCATGTGAACTACAGATAAACAACATTGATTATGTGCAATAACTGACAGTTACCAGATGATAAGAAAAGATAAGAAAATAAAAGAGGAGGGGGAATATACCTGTACATAAAAGAAGATTACCGTTCCAGAAACTGGAAAGATTAGAAAATGAAGAAATAGAATCAGTTTAGATTAAGATCAGACCAGCTAAATTGTCCAGAGAAGTTACAGCAATCTGTGTATGTGTCGTATACGACCCACCATTAGCAAACCACTTTGAATTGAAACAACACCTGTGGGAAGAAATTGACAAATGTTTAACAGAGCAAACGTCAAGTGGAATCGTTATACTAGGAGACTTTAATACCTTTAGAGGTAAACACAGCGTAAACAGAAACATTAAACAAACCGCTAAACAGGTATCCATATGAGAAAACACCCTTGATAAATGTTTTGCTAACCTCTCTGAATACTACAATGATGCAGAGATAAGACGAAGCCTTGGACGATCAAACCATGAATCATTTATTGTAACATCAAAACCTACATACAATAATCCAACAGGATACACTACGACAAAATCCGTAAGAGTGAAAGGACAAAATGAATAGGCATGGGCCTGTGTTTTTATACTTCAAACGTGCCAAAAAAAGTTTCAAACGTTCAACAAAATAATGAAGGATCTCATAAGTACACATTTCCTAATGAAAACAATCAACACTCACACGAAAGACCAACCTTGGATTAATTCAATATTTAAAGAAATTCTTCTGTTAAGGCAATCAGCGAAAGCACAAGGAGGCCTCAATACATTCTAAAAAGTGAGGAATAAAATAAACAGAATGACAGGACACTAAGAGAAACCTTTTACAAAAACTCAGCAGAGAGGTTAAAAGCTAGTGATAACAGAAGTTAATGAAAGTACATAAAACAAGTATCCGGGATAAAAACAGACACATCACCACTTAATCAAGTAGCTCAAGAAACCTGTGGTGGAAACAACCAGATAGTAGCAAACAAATTAAATGATTACTTTTACAATGTATCGAGCCACCTACCTGCTATTCACCGCATGAAGTATCGAAAAAATCGAAAAGGTTGAAAATGACTTCATCATAACGGTTAAGGAAGTGGAGGATAACCTCGCAAAAATCAAATTAGGAAAGGCACCTAGCCCTGACTGTAATGATCCTTGAATTCTGAGAGACCTGGCTCCAATAATAGCACCACCAATAACGGCGGTCTTCAATAGCTTAATCCAAAAAGGATACATACCTGAAGAATGGGAAGCCTCAATAATATCTCCTGTACCGAAAGAACCTCCAAAAAATATAGGAAAAGACATCCGACCAATATCACTAACTTTGATATTGATGAAACAACTCGAAAAATTCGTGGTATCAAAACTGAAACAATATACGGAAAACAAACTGAGGAAAACACAATATGGGAATAAAAAAGGAAAATCAACAACACATATGCTGGTGGAATTATTACACAAATGGAACTTAGCCTGGACACAAATGAAATTGTGAGAGTCTTGCTCTTCGATTACTCGAAAGCATTCGATAAAATCAACCATAATATCCTATTAGACAAACTACTAAAATTAGAAGTTCCCAGATACTAATTTTACTGGTTCACCTCATTCTTGGAACAGAGAACAATAAAGTCGAATGTTGAACATCATCAATCAGTTTCTAAAAACCTACGAGGAGCAGTATGACAAGGAGCACTGTTTGGTATAGAAGGGTTTATATTTATACTGACGACCTGGAAACACCGCTAGACATCAATAAATACGTTGAAAATACAACCATTGACAAAATTATGGAGAGATCTGAAATCAATAGATCAAGAAAACTATAAGAAACTGCAGACCAAATGCTCAGATGGAGTGAAAATAATGATATGGATTTGAACCCCTTAAAAAACAAGAGATGATTATTTCGACAACACCCGTCACACCGATAAAACTAAATGACATTGATATTAATCAAGTTACTTCAAGTAAACTGTTGGTACAATCCAAAGCAACCTTAAATGGGATATATATTGGCAACTACAATTTCAAGCTCAACATCAAAACTTTACTACTTGAGACAATTAAAAGGAGCAGAAGTCAATATAACTGACCTAATCATGTTTTACAAAGCCATAGTACGTACCAAACTAGAATATGCGTTACAATCTTGGAGTACAGCTATCACAAAAGAACAAGAAATTACACTAGAAGCAGTACAGAAGACAGCCCTTAAAATAATATTTCCAGAATTAAGTCACACCACAATTAAGTAAGAACCCAAACAACTTCTTACACAGATTCCTAATAAATTTCCGAAATATGAACCATACTCTAAGATCAGCCAATAAACTTTCTTTACCACAAATAAAAACCGCCAAATGCAAAAACTCTCTCATATCATATTTCTTATTTAATGTACAGGTTTAAACCAAGATAAACTTCTAACAATTAGAATACAACACTAAAACTGAAAGAGGCAATGAAACTTGCAAATGTTATAATTTTAAAACTTGTAACGAACTTTGTTCATTACTTTAACTATCTCTAAATGTTATTTTTTTCATTCAAGATGTTAACAAGTAAAGTATTTATGTATACATCATGATTTGTCAACCGGAAGGTTGTAATGAATTTTGATAAAACTTATTCTGAAAAAGGCCCAAAACACTAATGGCTGGGCTGTTTTGAAAACCTCCACAATCTTCGAACAGTTAAACATCTCTTGAGAGAGAGCGGGAGTAATTTTTCACACTTGCGCAGTACCGAGTACTTGTGAAATTTAGTTTCTTTTTTGCCCAAAAACACAAGTACAGGATTGCAATCTTGTGCTTGCAGGGTCAGCTAAAAACATACCAAGGGCCAATATCCTTTTGCGTCACGATCCTAATTTACAACTTTAGCATTTTTTGCCTCTGTTTCTGTAAGGGGGAAATAAAGTTGAGTACAGTAAAGTAACTGTGCTAAATCGTAAGGGGTGAAAGCAAATTTTCTGAAAATTGTGCAAAAATGGTTGTACTAAGTACTAAGCTAAGTACCCCTGGACGAAAACGAAGCAACCCAGGTTTGTTTTTATTTTTGCGGAATTGAACAAATGCGTTGAACGATAAGTGGATTCGTACTTAGACTGTTTGCCGAAAAGTTTCGACTGGATTCAGTTGGGATAATGATATAAAGAAATGGTAGAGAAAAACTGGCATAATTCCATTTTGCCAGAACCATATTCAGATGTTGGTAATCAAAGGGGTTGAAAAATATGTAAAATAGTTTTTTTTTTAAATCATGTTATGGCTTTCTAAATTCGAAAGTGTGCATGTTGAAAGAAAATTAGAATTTAATGTTTTTTCGTTGTCATTTGTTTATAATTTATCCCCCGCCCCCTCAAAAAAATGCAATCGAAACGGCACCTCCATCGGAAAGATCCGAAAGTACGAACTGACTTATTAGGTTATTTGGTTAAATCTTTTTAGTGATTACCAATAAGATGCACTAGAGGTCCACTTGTGCTCATGTGAGACCCGGTGATAAAGGCCTCCACAAAAAGGGTCAGCAAGTACCATCAAAATGTAATGCATATCCCATATGACAAAAAACACACACACACACAGAAGTATTACATAAGTACTTATCAACATCTACGAATAAAATACCTGGACGATTAGCTCGACTTGAAACACTAAAATAGATGCAGGTACGAAAGTTGCTCAGAATATAGCTCAAAGAAGGGGCACGCTACTGGGGTTCTGCGAACGGCTTCAATTCCTCGTTATACAACGATTATACAAGTCAATTGTGCTCGCATTGAGGAGCCTCGGTGGCGGTTTATTGCAAAATCAAAGTCTTTGTTAGCGCTTGCTGAAGTCCATCAATGTACTACGGCAGTGATATACAACTTTTGTGTTATGTTACGCTTTCGTAGATAAGAAAATGGAAATAACCACATATTACCCGCAATAACTGACATTTGCTTACACACGCGGAGCATGGTTTATTGCATGAAAAAAGTGAAAATATATTTCTTAGCTTACACCAAAAATTTTTGAACTGATATTCCAAGTCAATCGTTACGGCTGTACAGAATAATTTATGCCGAATTCTGCATCTGTCAGTTATTGGAGTACATATTGTATGGATAACACATTCCCCTGCATTTTAATTCTGGTCACTTCTTAAGCCGGCACGTAAACGTTCGACAGCCAAGTGCGGAAGCTAATTTTTTTCACTTTAACGAAGAATGATAATGCACAAATGATACATTGTGCATGAAATTTCAGTAAATGTTTGTATAACAGGGGCTGGTGTGCAGGATTCGAGCCTCAGAACATACACACTTGAGTACTTTTAAATGAACAATGAAGGCATCGTAGCTCTGACAACATGAGGAAGCGCTGACTCGGGGCTACTTAGAATCTTGCCCTGAGCATATTTGGAACTTGAATCTAAGAAACTAACTTATCACTTTTTTATTGTCTGCTGTACATACTGTGTATATCAATTACAGGCTACTGGACGATAGACCCATGAATAAAGATTTTTATTAATGGGCCTCTAACTAGTACATGGTGGCCTCTAGTACATGCGTAGTGAACTGTGTGCTCCATCATTCAGCCAGTAATGAGTAATGAAGTAATAAACAATATGAGTGTTTAATTAGCAAGTTAAATTGTAGATAAAATTTCACCTAATTAGAAAGTAAGCACGTGAGATTTTACAAAAAGGGATGGAAAAAATCCAATTTTAAAAAGAAATCGTGACTTTGTTTAATATCGGATTAAAAAAACTTTTTAGATCAAACTCGAAAGATGAGAGCTGAAAAAGGATAAAACCAAGCTTTTAACGTTTTACTCCAGACGTCATAACGCTTTCTTGTAAGACATTTCTAAGTAAATTTACATTTGACAGTATCTCCGATAACCATCCGAAAATACAATTGTTCACATGACTGTCCGCAAGTTTCAGTTGATTCCTTTTGGAGTTTTGCTGTTCAAAATATCTCTATCAAAGTATCTCCACGCAGGAGCAAGACGTCTCCCAGACACTCAACAGTGTGACATTATGCTCCTAACTTTATGTATAAACTTGCATCGGTACGCCTTTTACGATGCAGTTTTTAAACATCAGTTACCCCATCACCCTCCATTGCACTTCATTTTTTCACCCCTTTAGGGATGGCGTGTTATGAGCTTCACTACCGATCAAATTGTGGTACTGAGAGGAGTGATGATTGCTACTTGGATGCATAAGTATAAGTAGTATAATGCACCGTGGATAAAACTTGACTATATGTTGCTAAAAATCAGCATCCGTGTATAGTTTTGTCCGAAAAAGAAACATTTCTTCCAGGTTTGTCACGCGTTTCTTCCACTTCCAGAAGAAATACCCTTTGGACTGGAAGAAACCAAACCCTGCCTTTATTCCTTGGATTTCTACATTAAAGTTGACCTTTCTCACACAGCTGTCAAATGTACCTATGTTTGCGTAAAACCTGTATCGGGATGTTATCTGACGGTACCAAAGTGTCTGATTTGTTCCAACCCCAACATTTACTTTCAATGTGTTTTCTAGTTTTGATGCGTTACGGTGTCTAGAATATTGTTTTCCAACAAAATGAACTTGTGAAGCTTTTGTCGTAGCTAAAAGATCAACTACAAAGATGGAAATGTTCTGGCATTTGGGCTGCGCACTTTTTTTTAACATGGTAGCCCAACTAAGCAACAGACATTAAATTGAATACTTAAAACAAAGCTGCAATCCGCAAGCAGAATGCCGTAAAGAAATGTAGTGCTTCAGTTCCGTTTTCGCTTTCCAAGTGTACACATCTCCAAGCATATCTGTTAGTCAAGAAGTTAATTGAAAGCGAGTTTATCTTACACCGCTGTATAAAATACCCCATGAAATCCTCAAACAACGGCAGACGGGTTGGCAGTTTTGTTTGTTTTTAACAAAATTGCAAAAAAAAACACAAATCATTTTGTACCAGAATATCCAGAGTTTTCTATTTAAAGTTCAAGCTCTCATTCGGCTTTATTTTATCGATCTTTTCAGGATATGTATTTCAGTGTGCGGAGAGTTTATTTACAGATTCGTCACATCTGACACCATGTGGCAAGACGTGATGAAACAAGATTGTTCGCAACTTGCGGTCTATTATATCCGTATTTATACACGATGGTATAAGCAAGAAGTCACTGCCCTCAGACTCAGAAGCACTGGAATTTTTTCGCTATCCAGTTGTTATAACAGCAACCAACAATGTTTCGTCAAACGCATGGACATATTGCTCCAGTACTGCATTAAACAACCTAAACTAGGATTTGATCACTTACATGATATTTTTTTAATTTATGAACTTGAAATAGTTTAGCGTTATCATCAAGTGTAAAAACTATTTTTCTGAATTCTCATCACTCAACACATGCTGTTGAATTTAGATGTGTTCACTCATTGCTGAGTTTGCATTTACCGATAATCCTAGTTGGGTATATTGAGCGATCCATGGCATTCGTATCGACTGCGCATATATAACGATGTGTTTCTATCGCCGGTTAGAATTTGTTGCACATATGCCTCTTTTATCATAACCCGACGAGTTGATTTCGCATATACAACTGCTCTCATACAACTGACTGATACGTGTTATCTGTTCCCTTGGTGACAATTGTGCATGTGAGCATTGGCGGGTTGTTTTCGGAACAATGAAAAAATGAAAAAAAAGTTATAGGCATAACGGATATATTCAGTGGTGTCAGAGGTGTATCAAAAGCTGCAATGTAGCATTCTTTTGACCCGGGAATTATTTATACTGCTCAATTTATTTAAAATCTTGTATGTTTAATTTTTTAGTTATAAATAGTTGCGAAAAAGATGATTTTTGTTACTTTAAAGTGAAACATTGGTACTAAACATCGGTAAAAGAACATGTACCCTGTATTTAAAATCTTTGTTTCAATTCATCTCTATGCATCAATAGGGTTTGTTAGATTATTTTTGCTTGATACCACTTCTTGTAATTACAAATATGGTTTCCTGTAGGCAATCATACTTAAATTTGGCTTTGTTAAGCTGATTTTTATGAAAATTTTAAAAAACTCGTGATAAAATTTCTGTTCAATAAGGAAAATGTAAAAATTTTCTGACCTTCTTTTTCACACAAGGCGAACTTTGTGTTTAATCGTAGCAACATATTTCAGTCTACTACAAATAAATAACGAAAACTACATCTAAGCTGTAAAATGGTATGAAATCTCAACATTTATTGTGCCTCGGTTAAAATGAGGTAAAAGGTTATTTTTAGGCTGATGCACACTATTTAATTTTTTTTAATTCAAAACTTTAACCCATTTAATGTTGTTACATTTTCTAATTTGATATATTAAAGCACACAAGCTACGTAAAACTACAAGTTTTAATGCTTTAAAATTACCAAAATACAAAAATCAATGCTGAAATTCGATAAATACTGCAAAAATATAATATTTTTCTGTCATTGTCTTAAGTTCTTACGCCAATTCGAATTCAAACTTTATTAATAGAAAACAGCAATACCAATTTATCAATAGAAATTCTACAGTAAGATTAATTATGCCTAAAAATTATTAACAAGAATGATGAACTGTACTCGGTGGAGTGCGATTTTCTTCAAAATAGGGAGGGGTAGATCTATTATAAATATTTAAAAAATATCAGTATAATAGTCAGGTAAATTATATATACAATTTACCTTAGCAGAGATAGCTATTTCTGACAGCTTCAAGTTTTAAAAAGGCAATTAAAAGTAAATTTAGAATTTAAAAAACTAGGTAAAAATGTGCAATTTTTTAAATTTGCCACAAAGACTGCTGCTAGCTGCAAGATAGTTTCTTTACCGAATGATGTCAATCTATGCTTCAGCATCTCTTAAATATTGTTCATAAAATAATTTAACTCACACACCAGGGATTATGGGAAAACTGAAAATTTTGAAATTTTGATTCTCAAACATCTCACCTTTAGTAATTTTCGGCAAGGGATTAGGGTTAAATATATATAATTTTCTACTTTATGAATGGAACAAATAGCTTCATCTTTTGGTAAGTGATCAATAACTCCATGTTATATTTGACTCATTGTTTGAAATTCAAAATAACCCGTCCTTGATAGGAGCCGGACCACAATCAAATTATTTCCTGGTTGCCCATAAACAGCCCTATGTTCTTTTTGGGTGATCGCACAATCAAAACAAACAAAGTTCAGTCATGCGCATGCGATGTATGTCAGGTCAAATAGAGGTTATATTTTTAAGAACAATCAGCTGAAAAGAACGCGGGAAAGTGATCACAATCAAAAAATGGCGACGAATGCTCTGACGGTAAATGTCTTAGGTGCTTTGTGTGAAACTGAGAAATGTGAAGATGAAGACGGTGAATTAAATAGAAAAAAGCGCGCTCTTGTGATCAATATGCAGATTGTGGTGTAAGTGAAAGATTTGTTTAATTTTAAAAAATATCCGATTATCGCCCATATCGCTGTTTGTTGAAAGTGGCTCAATATCATTATGCATGATATAGTACACGTTGAATTTGGCATCTGAAATACTTATATGTCGCAAAACCAAAGTTTGGGCCAATTGTGGGTGGTTGGGAAATTCGTTATTTTTTGTTCACTTTATTTTTGAAAATTGCCCATATTTGCTAAGTGTGTTCTTGTTTAGGCCCATGAAGCCCGTAATGCATGAGGGCACAAGGACTGCCTGTGCCATGTGTTGTCTTCAAGGGCCCATAAACATGTCCATGGGAAAAATTTGTCCGGATGAGCCAGGCATCATTGTTGAAACATAAAAAAATCCCGAAATTCGCTATTCTGGTGTTCTTCTAGGTACATGTTAAGCCTGCTGTACATGAGGGATCAATGTCCTTTTGAACCATGTTTGACCTTGAGGGCCCACTCAACCCACCTCTGGACCAAATATGTCCTAGTTCGCCAGGCATCATTTTTTTTGAAACATTTCTTTAAACTTGCAGAAATTCGCAATGGGGGTATTCTTGTACGTACATGTCAGATCTGTTATGCATGGGGGTCCAATGAACATTTGGGCCATGATCGACCTTAAGGGCGCCCCCTACCTATCTGTGAGCCAAATATGTCCTGTTGGGCCAGGCATCATTTTTGAAACATTTCTTGCAACGTGGCCAAATTCTCTACGGGGTTTGTCTTGTACGTACATCACATGTCTGTTATGCAAGAGGGCCCAATGACCATTTCAGCCATGTTTGACCTTGAGTGTCCCCCCTACCTATTTGTGGGCCAAATATGTCCGGGTGGGCCAGTCATCACTTTTTAAAACATATTTGAAACTTGGCCGAATTCATAATTCGGGTTGTCTTGCAGGTATATGTCAAGTCTGTAATGCTTAGTGGACCAATAACAATTTGGGCCATACTTGACCTTGAGTGACTCCCCACCTATCTGTGGGTCAAATATGTCCGAGTGGGCCAGGCATCATTTTTGAAACAATTTTTGAAGCTTGGTCAAATTCGCTATTTGGGTTGTCTTGTAGGTACATGGCATGTCTGTTATGGAAGAAAGACCAATAACCATTTGGGCCATGGTTGATCTTGAGTGTCCCCCCTACCTATCTGTGGGCCGAACATGTCCGGGTGGGCCAGGCATCATTTTTTAAAACATTTTTGAAACTTGCTCAAATTCGCAATTGGGGTTGTCTTATAGGTACATGTCACGCAAGAGTGCGCAATGACCATTTGGGCCATGTTTGACCTTGATTGTCTCCCTACCTATCTGTGGGTCGAATATGTCCGGGTCGGCCAGGCATCATTTTTTTAAACTTGGTCAAATACGCAATTAAGGCTATCCTGTAGGTCCATGTGAAGTCTGTTATGCAATAGTGCCCAATGACCATTTGGGCCATGTTTGACCTCGAGTGTCCCCCTACCTATCTGTGGGCCGAATATGTCCGGGTGGGCCAGACATCTTTTTTGAAAATTGGTCAAATTCGCTATTGAGGCTATCTTGTAGGTAAATGTCAAGTTTGTTATGCAAGAGTGTCCAAGGACGGCTTGCTACACTTCTAGTGATTTTGTTTTTATGTTGCAGAGACTCTGTCCAACGGGAGAGGCACAGAATTAGAGGGTTTGCGCAAGCTTGCTTAGCCGACTATGGAGAAGAGGAGTTTCGTGTATTGTTTAGGGTGCGCAAGACGTCTGCCATAAGATTTATGGAAGAGTTGAGATGAGCCGCGGAAATTCAGGGCACAAAACATTTGTCCGCGAGGACCATTCCAGGAGGTAGAGCTCAGGCAATTACACGTGCAGTCTTTTTCGCAAGTAAAAAAAAGAGAAATATTTGTTAATCCAACAAAGAATATTAGTGGTGGGTAAATCCCCATATTTAGCGGAAGCCCAATAACTTTAACAACTGCTGTTTAGTTTTCGAACTTTTAACAGTATTTTTTACTCTTTTGTGCACTGGTGATACTTTTTATCTTTGTTACAGGTTCCATTAGAGACGAAGGCCCTTATGACGTTATGGCCAGCAATTGCAGCTATCGGGCACTTGCTACAGTGTTTGGTGTTAGCGAGAGCGTACATGCTGTGATCAACACCATGAATGAGTGCTTATTGGAAAAACTCATCCGGTGGCCAAGTGAGGAGGAGGCAAACGCAATGGCCAGCACATATGAAGAAGCTAGGGGATTCAGGTGTGTCGTTGGTTTCATTGATGGAACTCATATCCCCATCGTCCAACCGCGTGAACGGGGACAAGACTACTACAACCGCAAAGATTTCTATTCTATTATTTTACAAGGTAGGATATTTTAAAACAGTAAAAACATGTGTACTTACAGTGTGTCTTAGTATAATAAGCGATAAATGAAATCACGTCACGTCTAATTTTTAAATAAATGGTATGTTGTGTATCTTTCTTATGTTGTAGCTGTCGTTCGCGAAGATTTGCGTTTTACTAACGTTTACACCGGTTGGCCTGGAAAAGGTCACGATGCGCGTGTTTTTGCGGCGTCTCCTTTAGCCACTGAAGGTCCTAGGCTTTGTGGGCCAGACACATTCTTGGGGATCCTGCTTACCCCTGCCTGTACTGGCTTGTAACCCCCGACAAAAAACCATCTTGCGGGGACTTGACAGACGGCCAAGCGATGTTCAACCGCACACACTCATCAATGCGGGTCAATGTTGAACTGGCATTCGCTCTATTAAAGGGAAGATTCAAGCGTTTACGGCCGTTACAACAAAACGACATCGCCTTCCTCAACCATACCATCTTAGCAGCGTGTATGTTACACAACATTTGTATTTTGTCGAAGGATGACTTTGCTGAGATTCTGGAGGACGAGACTCAGGGCTGTGTGGCTGATTATTAAGATGTCCCAAATACACTGTTCGCGGAAGATGACCGCACCCGTGGATGTCTTAAGCGCTTGGCAATAACACGGGAACTAACACAGCGTTAACAGTGTTGGGGTAACGCTGAAGAGGTCAGATGTGACTGTCAAGATATGTGGAGCTGTAACTTTTGAGGATTGCTTTTATTTGACGATATAAATGACCCAAAGGTCAGCTTTTACCGTTCTGCTGCTGATGAAGTCGTCCAATAAAACAAGTAAAAAACATTCCGGTTGTTTTATTAAAATAATAAACTTTAAAAATCTTGAATAAATAATATGGACTTAATTCGAATACCATGAAAATAAAATAAAATTAAACTAAATACAATAAAAGCAGATACAAATTGCAATTTAAATTCCCAGTGTGCAACTATCGAAATTCAACACTTGTTGAATCAATTTTCTCAAGAATACACGTCACAATTTTTGCCATTATCAACGATCAGTGTCAAATCAGTGACATCTTCGTTTTTTTATACCTCGGTCCTTGTTCATTGACTTCACATGAAATGTTATAGTATTTTATTATTTATAGCAAGTTCCAGGCAGGTCCCTATCTTATCCAAATAACAGGTGTCGGGGAAAGCGGTATCCCCTGTGTGACATGTTAACTTGTATGTCAAGTTGGGTGGAAACAAACACCCTATCTAGACAAATCAGGTAATCCACATCTCTCTCCGCTACACGGGGATATCTTGCCCGAAACAAATTATTGAAAAAATGTTCTTTTTTTTCAAATTAAACATTGCAGTTTGAAATACCACTATCATCAGAAACTGACATTTATTAGTTAAAGTGAAATTCTGGAAAACACCAAGACTGTTCTAACATATATTTATCAAAAAAGTAGTAGTACTACTTATTGCATCACATGAAAATAAATGTTATGCGGAATCAAACAGCTAACACAAAAGTACTACAACTCTTTCTTGCTTAATTAAATGCTAAAATAATGTTTTACATTTATTGAAAAATAACTTTGTTTATTACTTTTCCTGCAAAAAAATTCTTTTCATACATAATGCTTAATTTCACGTACAACAACAACAACAAAAGAAAATGTGATTTTAAAGAAAAATGTCCCCGGACATTCTGACTAGCCGCGATCTATTAATAACACCCTTTTAATTCACAAAAAAAATATGACGGAAATCAGAATTCACATGTATTCAAGTATAGAATTTAAGGTTAGACCGGAAATAATAACAGAAACGTTGTGAGGGATCATCTACTGTATATGTGTACGCTGTATGAGAGCGATTCCATTATTCAGCCTCGGAGCTTTAGTATTTTCAAAAATATTATCAGACGCACACACTTGCGGGCGACGGACAATAAGCGGACATACCAGACGGGAGTCGGCTGGTCTAAAAATAGCTCGTCATTTTGAAAATAATCAGTTCCTACAACGCACATTTTATATAGTGTTTTGAAGTAGAGTTGCTAACGTCTGTTGCGGTTCAAATAGAAATAAACCTGCAAAATGTTACTGATTTTACAAAGAACTTTATTTTTTGCTCATAGCTTCTACAAGTTTTTCTAAAGCCAGAATCTTCCTTTCGTCTAATTGTTGCGATGCTTTACGTCTTTCTTCTGCAGCCGCATCCGCTTCTTTAAGATACTGCAGCGTGTCATTCAAAGCTGCTACTGCTGCAGATGATGGTGAAATACATTTTCGTTTCTTAACTGTCTCTTTGTCGCAGCTGCTGCTATTTCCTTCTTGCGAGGTTTGCAACTTTGTCTTCTTTGGTGGAATAGAGGAGCCAGCCACTTGCTCTGGATTTAGATCGTGACGGTGGCCGAATATATCTTCCAGTTTGTTAAATTCTGCTGTTCGAGTGAAAGACGCGCCGCTTTTTCGTTTGCTTTTTTCAATATCTCTTTTGTAGCATCTGAGCAGGTTGAGGTACTTGATCTCAATTTGATGGTCTGTGTAGGCATATCCCTGTGCTTCTAATTCCTTCCTCATGTCCTGAAATACTCTCTTGTTCCTCACAAATCGATCATCTAATTCGTGCTTCTTTTCAACACATAAGTTCATGAAAGCTTGGACAGAAGCGGGGTCCCAGACTGCCTTTGCTGAAACAAATGAAATGAGAAGATTGAATAAATGGTACTTTAAGGAACATCTGTGTGAAGGGAGAGATGTTACCATTACGTTATAATAAAAAAAATGATTCTTTTAAGGCTTTCGATTCAAAATCAACCGAAATTCCTGAGAACTGAGACAGTATGCTATAGAATAATACCTGGTTCAGAGGTGGCACACCTGGAAACGGGTTCAGATTCTGAACAACCAGAAATATCTTTTTTCTGTGTGTTCTCTGAAACAAAAAAGTTTTCAAGGAATTTTTTACATTTACTTATAAATACGCAAGCTGAATTGGGCAATAACGGTATTTCTATTTGAATTGATTGAAAAGGAGAGAATTGCAAAGAAAAAAAGAATACAAGGATAAAAGATACAGTGAAGCTATATCAGACACCTTCTGGATTGAAAGAAATGTTGATTCCAAGGCTATTTAATTAGGTAATTTAGAGAGGAGAATGAAAGAGTTCGGCTTATGTAAAATATATCAATACCTGGTTCAGAAGGGGCAAACATGGAAACAGTTTCAGAATGTGAGCAGCTAGAAACATCTTTTTTCTCTATGTTCCATGAAACGAAAATTGTTCAAAAACATCATTTACATTTACTTAACATACGCAAGCTATGAAAATAGCGAGAAGTGTTTTACAAAGTAAGTGTTCATTAACAGAGATTTTACTGTACTGTTAAACTGAAAAAATAAAGGGTTACTTTAATAGCAATAATCAATTCCATTATTTAAAATTACTTAACTGCTATATTTTTAAAATTCAATAATAAACTTCGGTTATTTTACCTAGCCTTGTGCGTGTTCGTTAGACACAATCTTTTCTAGAAATTAGAAAAATAAGGAAATAATACCAATTAATTTTCAAGTTCATAACTCCTTATATATAACGTTGTTGTATGTGAAGAAGTTTTAATTTTTCAGCCAATCAAACAAAAAAGAAAATAGTGATTCATTTTCATACTCCATGACCGTATTTAAATTTCTGTTATAATTAACAAAACTGTGTTATTACACGGTGTGTAGTATGCTCTGTTATAAAATGTTTCTGTGTGAAATGGTCGTATAATAGCTGTGTTTATTTTCGAAAATTACAGTTAAGTCGAAGTTATACGATGTTTTCTTTACCTCCACTGTCAATTAAGGGTCCATAAGTTTCTCTTATGTAATGCATCAAATTTCTTCTTTCTAAAATGACAATACAGAATTTTATACACAAACAAATTTTCAACAAAACATGTAGCTATTTTGTGGTGTTTAATTTATTTCAAGAATATAATTATTAACACGGAAAATATTGCATAGAAACAGAAATAACAGTTCATAAATTAATTGGTTTGGAACATTGTTTCTCTATATATGTCAAAGTTCTCATCTTTTACTTACGCGGTGTACAGTTTTATAAAGAAAAATAGGAAAAGGGCATAAACTCAAATGTAAACTTATATCATATATCACTAATTGTGCATGCATGTGACTAGGTATACCATACATATTACTAGCTGGGCATGCATGTGACTAATAACAACAATATATGAATGTGACTCGGAAGACTTGCAGGTGACTACGCATGCATGTATGTGGCTAAGAAAACAATGCATCTCACCTACTGCACATTCGAGTGACTGATGATGCATGTGAACAATGACGCATTAATGTGGTAATGCACTAGCATGCTAATAAGTACTAAACATGAAACTAAGTACGCGTGTAGGTATGCACGCAACTAAACTGACATGCATGTGAATATGGATGTGCTCCAACAATTTCAAAACAACACACCCCCATTTTGAAATAGTAGGCGATACGGTTGATAAGGTTGATTCGATTTCGGTGATTAGGGGCTTCTACATATTCCGCACAAACACCTCTCTCATATCAAATAATTGAGTGTCAACTGTGTCACTCTGCAACTTGTTAAAATGGATTGAAATAGCAAAACAATGAAAACAACAACAGTTTGCAGGATGACGAAAGAATTACTTAATTAAAGGTAGAAAACTTAAAGAAACATTTCTGTCTAACTGAGGAATTCTTATTGCTATGACACTGTTTCATTTTTCGCTACCTGTATGGGTCCCGTTGTCCATGATGTCTATGACTTTATCTTCAAGAGTCACGTCCATGACGTAACCATCGACATATTGTAAGCGATAACTGAAAAATCAGGTGATAAATCTAATAAACAGGTTCGAAGGACACAAGTCACTGGATCCTCACACACAATAAATATGATGAACTGCCCCCCCCCCCCCAAGATAGCACAAGGCCACAACGTTAAGTTGCACAACTCCACCTTATATACTTTCTATCTGTGGGGTTTTATTTGTTTACGATGAATAGTAACAAGATACAGCCTGCACAAAAGTGCTCTGAAAAACGACGAAGTCCAAATTTAGAAACAATCGCCAAAATTACACTTTTGAAGAAATCAAAAAAAAAAAAAAAAAAAAGCTGCACAACTCCACCTTATACACTTTCTATTTGTGGGGTTTTATTTGTCTACGATGAATAGTAACAAAGATACAGCCTGCACAAAAGTGTTCTGAGAAACGACGAAGTCCAAATTTTGAAACAATCGCCAAAATTACACTTTTTGAAGAAATCAACAACAAAAAAGTGGCACAACTCCACCTTATATACTTTCTATCTGTGGGGTTTTATTTGTTTACGATGAATACTAACAAAGATACAGCCTGCACAAAAGTGCTCTGAAAAACGACGAAGTCCAAATTTAGAAACAATCGTCAAAATTACACTTTTTGAAGAAATAAAAAAAAGCGGCACAACTCCACCTTATATACTTTCTATCTGTGGGGTTTTATTTGTCTACGATGAATAATAACAAAGATACAGAATGCAAAAAAGTGCTCTGAAAAACGACAAAATCCATATTTTGAAACAATCGCCAAAATTACACTTTTTGAAGAAATCAACAACAAAAAAGTGGCACAACTCCCACCTTATATACTTTCTATCTGTGGGGTTTTATTTGTTTACGATGAATAGTAACAAGATACAGCCTGCACAAAAGTGCTTTGAAAAACGACGAAGTCCAAATTTTCAAACAATCGCCAAAATTACACTTTTGAAGAAATTAAAAAAAACGTTGGCACAACTCCACCTTATATACTTCCTATCTGTGGGGTTTTATTTGTCTACGATGAATAATAACAAAGATACAGAATGCACAAAAGTGCTCTGAAAAACGACAAAGTCCAAATTTAAAAGAAAATCGCTTAAGTTACACTTTCTGAAGAAATAAAAAAAAAACGTTGCACAACTCCACCCTATATACTTTCTATCTGTTGGTTTTATTTGTCTATGATGAATAGTAACAACGATAAAGCCTGGACAAAATTGCTCTGTAAAACGACAAAGTCCAAATTTTCAACAACAAAAATCGCCAAAATTACATGTTTTTGAAAATAACCTTACTTTGCACAACTATACCTTATATACTTTCTTTATGTAGGGCTTTATTAATCTCTGAGGAATAGTAACAAAGATACAACCCGGACAAAAAGGATTGCGGACGGGCGGAAACGAGGCGTTTCTATATCCCCCATCCCGGCTATGGCGACAGGTGATAATTATAAATTTTATCGTCCACTTACAACAGAAAGTTGTCACCTAAGTCTGTTTTGGAAAATGGTTCAGAATATTGGTTGTTGTGAAACTCTAGTTTCTTTACTTTTTTGGCCGCCATTTTGGTACCCTACAAGTGCTTTTTCTCTCTTTGCAAGACCAAATATAAATTCAGTTTACTCCATTGATATCTGGATTTTTTTAACAATCTTGAGTATGTTTAAAGCCACGACTTTGATGGAAAAGTTTTTGGAAAGGGTGACAAGCTTTCAATATTGAGTTACAGCAGTTTAAATTTGGTCTTGCTAAGAGGGAACAAGTAAGTATTTGTAAAACAACACGCAGGCCCCAACCGCCCCCCACCCCCCGCCAGGTTGGAGCCTAAAAAGCCCTTGTAAAACACCAAAATGGCGGTCAAAAAAGTAAACAAAGTCAGGATTTCGTCACAGATTTTTCAACCAATTTTGTTGTTTGTGTGCACTGCGAATAAATGCCCCGAAAAATAAAAGACACAGTTATCACTGTGTAGGAAACAAATCTGGTTAGTGACTGTTTCAGATTGTCCGTCTTCACACTAAAATGGGTAAAAATCCTGCCCATTCACTGTCCATCCTTCCACGTACATTTTTAAATTCAATTATCGCCCACATAGTTGGGTGTTTTAATTTTAAAAACCAATACATTATACACAAATCGGTATGACATATGTTACAATGGTATGGGTAAACTACTGTTAAACATGTAATAACATACTAACGTTTTTTGTCTTGTTAAACCAAAAAATGTGGTACCAGATCTTTCTTCGCTGTAAGGTTCCGCCATGCTTGTTTACGTGTTGTGTGTCAAGGCCATTCAACTGATGGGCCTCAAACCCACGATCAAGCACAATCAAAACATTCAAACCGGATACACATTGTAAGCACATGTTTTGTCCCGATCGTGACAACAATCAAACAAAGAAAACAACAGATCGTGATTGCGATCGATCGACATCACCAAAAAGAACACAGGGAAGATGTGTATTTGAAAACACAGGGCTATCACAATTTTGTTGTGAAGGTAAGTTCGTATGATATGAGAGACTTAAAAATGTGCAAACAAATGGTGAAGACATTAGACTATGATTTCTAATTAGTTTTATTCGCCGCATATCTCTGGTTTTTGAAATATAATTTTTAACTTCCGGTTGAAAATCGTTGACTTCTAGTGTTTGGAGAGGTCGAGCTAAGGGGTACCAACTTTGTGAAGTTGTGGTAAAAAATTTCTTCGGCCAACCCCTGTTTCAGTCCTTATTTTTAATCGTTCAAGGGTCAAACTCTGCGAAACAATGGGGTGCGGAAAAAATGGCAAGGGAAAAAATGACAAAGGAAATAATGGCAACTGAAAAAATGGCAAAGTGAAAAAAAGGAAAAATGGCAAATTTTGCAGGTTTTACTGAAGTTCAGTGGAAACAAAGATGAAATCGCATACCTTGACTACTCAGGATCAAAGAAAGCCCAATCAAAACCACTTAATGCCACTTGATGTCAGCAAAAATGGCAAAACGTAATCCCTGTGTGCGGCACCGTTAATCCTTTGGGTGTTCGGGTGCCAACGTAGCAATACATCTATTTGAGGTGCATCAGGCAAAACTTATTCGCTGTGTGTACAATGCAGTCAATCTTTCGGATGCTCAGGTGTCAACGTAACAAAACATTTATTTGGGCTGCATCAGGCAAAACTTTAACCCTGTGTATACAGTGTTGCCAATCCTATGGATGTTCGGGTGCCATCAAAACAACACATTTATTAGGAGTGTTGTCCAGAATGAGCAACATGCTCGTGATATTACGCTTAAGAATAAATTTGACAAATATGATAAAATTTTTATTTTGTTATTATGCCATTTTTTCCTTTTTTCACTTTGCCATTTTTTCCGTTGCCATTATTTCCACTTGCCATATTTTCCGTTGCCATTTTTTCCTACACCCGAAACAATTGTTTATCTGGCTCAGAGAGATGTATGGAAGGAGCCAAAACGCTGGAAGTTATACAGAAAGTCAATGGTAAATTAATTGTGGTCCGTGGCTAGGTAAAAGGCCCACAACAATAATGGCTTGTTTGTTTTGAAAACCTCCGCAATCTTCGAACAGTTAAAAAATCTGTTGAGAGACAGGCGGAAGTAATTTTTCACACTTGCGCAGTACACAGTACTTGTCAAGTTTAGTTTTTTTGCCCCAAAACACAAGTACAGGATTGCAATCTTGTGCTTGTAAGGTCAGCTAAAATACACAACAAGGGCCAATATCCTTTTGCGTCACGGTCCTAATTTAAGACTTTAAGCTTTGTTTTGCCTCGTATAAGTCTGTGACACCCGACAAGTTCAAGTTGTTGACACTGAAATAACTTTCCACTGAATCACCGAGATGTTTCTGTAAGGGGGAAATATGTTGAGTACAGTAAATTAACTGTGCCAAGTCGTAAGGAATGAAAGCACATTTTCTGAAAATTGTGTAAAAAATGGATGTACCAGAGCTAGTACCCCTGGACGAATACGATGCAACGCAGGTTTGTTTTTATTTTTGTGAAATTGAAGAAATGCGTTGAACGATAAACGGATTCGTACACAGACTGTTTGCCGAAAAGTTTTTTGCGTTTCGACTGGATTCAGTTGGGATAGTGATGTAAAGAAATGGTAGAAGAAACATATTCAGATGTTGGCTATAAAAGGGTCTGAATAATATGTACAATAGTTTTTAAAAGATCATGCGATGGCTTTCTAAATTCGAAAGAAAATTAGAATTTTTATGTTTTATCCTTGTCGTTTATTTATAATTTATCCCAAAAATTGCAATCGAAACGATACCTCCATCGGAAAGATCCGAAAGTACGAAGTAACTGTTTATAATTTATCCCCAAAATTGCTATCGAAACGACACCTCCATCGGAAAGATCCGAAAGTACGAATTAACTTATTAGGTTATTTGGTTAAATCTTTTTACTGATTACCAATAAGATGCACTAGACGCCCTCTTGTGCTCATGTGAGACCCGGTGATAAAGGCCTCCACAAAAACGGTGCATTATTTGACAAGGGTCAGCAAGTGACATCAAAATGTAATGCAGCAGAAAAAAAGAAGCAAACAAACACAGAGGTATTACATAACTACTTATCAACGTCGGCGAATAAAAGAATAAAATACCTGGGCGATTAGCTCGACTTGAAACACTAAAGTAGATGCAGGTACGATTTGCTCAGAATATAGTTCTAAGAAGGGGCTCGCTACTGAGGTTCAGCGAACGGCTTCAATTCCTCGATATACAACGATTATACAAGTCAATTGCGCTCGCATTTAGGCGCCTCGGTGGCGGTTTGGTGCGAAATTAAACGACCCATAAGTCTTTATTAGCACTTGCTGAAGTCCATCAAAGTACTACGACAGTGATATACAACTTTTGTGTTAAGTTACGCTTTCTTAGATAAGACAGTGGAAATAACCACACATTACCCGCAATAACTGACATTTTCTTACACACGCGGAGCATGGTTTATTGCATGAAAAAAGTGAAAATATATTTCATAGGTTTACACCAAAAAATTTTTGAACTGATATTTCAAAAGCAAATTCTTACAAGTCAATTATTACGGCTGTACAGAATAATTTATGCCTAATTTGCACCTGTCAGTTATTGGAATACATATTTTATGGAAAACACATGAACCCTTCATTTAAATTCTGGTCACTGAACTTTAGTCACGTGACATTTTAAGCCGGCACGTAAAAATTTGACAGCCCAGTGTTGACGCTAAATTTTCTCCACTTTAACGAAGAAGTAAAAGATACGCAGTCCATTGAAAATTGTGTCTGTTTTGCAGATATGACAAATTGTACATGTACTTTCAGTAAATGTTTATACAGCAGGGACTGGTATGCAGGATTCGAGCCTCAGAACATACACACTTGACTGCTATTAACTGAATAATGGAAGGCATCGTAGCTCTGATAACTTGAGGAAGCGCTGATTCGGGGCTACTCACAATCGTGCCCTGAGCATTTTTGGTATATTTAGAACCTGAATCTAAGAAACATTCTAAGTTGCCCTTTTTTAGTGTCTACTGTACAGACCTTGCATATCAGTTACAGGCTTTTGGACGATAGACCCATTAATAAAGAGTTTTATTACCCGGCCTCTAATGAGTGCATGAGGGCTTCTAGTGGGGTTCCGGACAGAACCCCCCGGGACCAAACCCCCCGGGACCCCACCGTGTACTTAATTGGTAGTAAGTAACGATACTGCGTCGAAAAAGTACATCCGTAGTGAACTCTGTGCTCCTCCGTTCCATTCTTCAGCCAGTATTTCAAGTGATAAACAATATGATGTTTTATGAGCAAGTTAGCACGTGAGCTTTTGCAATACGACAGAGCATGTGTCAATTCAGCGCTTGTTTGCATTGTACACTGTGGCACCAGCCGCAAATGTTGTTCAGATTTTCACGCATTTATCTGATCATAATAACAACCAGGGCTGGAAAAAAATCCGATTGTGAAAAAAAATTGTGGTTTTCTTTTTTAAATCGGATTTTAAAAAAAGATATTAAATCAGACTCGAAAAATAAAAACAGAAAAAAAGTGAAAAAGAAATGTCAATCTTTTAACAATTTATTGCAGACGTCACAACGCTTTCTTTATAGAAATTTCTAAGAAAATTTACATTTGACAGTATCTCCGATAACTCTCCGCAAATTCAATTGTTCACATGACTGTCTGCAAGTTTCAGTTGATTCCTTTTGGATTTCTGCTGTTTAAAACATCTCTATCAAAGTATCTCCACACACAGGAGCAAGACGTCTCCCAGACACTCAACAGTGTGACATCATGCTCCAACTTTATGAATAAACTTGCATCGGTACGCCTTTTACGGTGCAGTTTTTTTAAACATCAGTTGGCCCATCACCCTCCATTGCACTCCAGTTTTTTTTCACCCCTTTAGGGATGGCGTGTTATGAGCTTCACTACCGATCTATTGTGGTACTGAGAGGAGTGATGATTGCTACTTGGATACATAAGTATAAGTAGTATAATGCACCGTGGATAAAACTTGACTATATACTTCTGAAATTAGCATCCATGTATAGTTTTGTCCGAAAAAGAAACATTTCTTCCAGGTTTGTTCCGGGTTTCTTCCACTTTCCAGAAGAAACACTCTTTGAACTGGAAGAAACCCAACCCTGCCTTTATTCCTTAGATTTCTACATTAAAGTGGACCTTCCTCATACAGCTGTCAAATGTAGCTGTGTCTGTGTAAAACCTGTATCGGGATGTTTGATGTGTTGGCCAACCCGCCACCCCCATCCGCCCCTTCCCGCGCTATGCATACTACAAGCCATCTTTTAATCCGTATATTTTGGGGTTATAATAATATCGACTGAGAAAACAACAAATGTCAAACTTGTTTCAGGTATACCAAAAAGCCCTTGTGTGATTCAAAGAAACTTTCGTTCTTACACATATTTAATGCCCGAGTTCGGAACTGACAGTAACCCATAGTCGTTTGGGGGTGATTACATTCAAGCTGCAATTCTGTTCTCATTTTCAAGATTGTCATTGTCTAATTCGGTTCCTATTCAAATCTAATCAAGTATGCTGTGATTGGTCGAATCGGCTTTGCGAACCCACTTCTGTATGTCGTGCAGATATGTTAGCCCCGTGCTTTGTGTTCTTCAGAGAGATACGTTAAAATTGCGGCAACGCGGTTACGGTGCCTAGAATATTGTTATCCAACAAAATGAACTTGTGAAGCTTTTGTCGTAGCTAAAAGATCAGTTACAAAGATGGAAATGTTCTGACATTTGGGCTCCGCACTTTTTTTTAAACATGGTAGCCCTACTAAGCAACAGACATTAAATTGAATACTTTAAACAAAGCTGCAATCCGCAAGCAGAACGCCGTGTAGAAATGTAGTGCTTCAGTTTTGTTTTCGCTTTCCAAGTATACACATCTCCAAGCACATCTGTTAGTCAGGAAGTTATTTTCTCCTCATTAAATGGGTCAGTCGGATGAGAATGTATACACCGTGGTTCTAAACCAAGTTGATGACACTCGTACGATAAGTCGACGCTCTTCCGTTCGACGTTTCGGATTTGACGTCTGTGGGGGAAAAGGTGTGTGCAATGACAGCCTGTTTAGAACACTGTCTGGAGTATTGTGTGTATATAAATATGTATACAATTTTGCCATACTTTATTTGCAGTGTTCTCGCTAGCCCCATACATATTTACACATGTGTGAGCATTTGATAGAATATTCTTAAATATATATTTCTCATCCACGAAATGTGTGTAAAAAAAAACAAAAAAAAACATTTTTTTGGCAGTTTTGTTTGTGTTTAACAAAATAATACAAAAACAAATCATTTTATATCAGAGAAACCCAGTGTGCAGCATATGCGCTTCTTCACATCGACAATGCCTCGATGCGTTGAGAAGCGGAAATAACGTGTGCAAAAACCCTTAACCAAAAACCAAAAAAAAAACAAAAAAAACTAGTCTTTGGGTTGCAGAGGACATTGTAAACCCCTAAAATAAAAACAGGTTAGTGTAGGCCCAGGTGTTTCGAAATTAAATGAAGTAAACCTGTTAGCATGGATCTGTCTTGAGAAGGAATGGAGATTAGCATTTATGGGGGTATAGCGAAAAAAGACGAGCGAGGGGGGGGGGGGGGGGTGGAGAAGATAGGGGTTTTGTGCGGTGAGTCGGGCTGCTTACCACCAAGGTGTCGTAAAGCTCGACTTTAAATGAGGGAGGGGGGGGGGGGGGCGCTTGACTGCCGCTAGATGTCTGAATGGATGCAGAACGAGGGAATCCTTGGAATCCTCCGTGTATCAGTTTGCTGTGCTGTACGAGCACATTGTGAGGGCCTGTACCGGTAGATCTTAACACGAGCACTGTTGCTAAGCAGCGAAAACTGTTGCTAAGCAGCGGTGACTTGGTGAGAGTCGAAAGAGTTCATTTAGAGCACATGATTAGGTTTTTATCATGCCTAAATCACAGCAATTACACCGACTAATAGTTGAATTTGATGAACGAGGCGTGTCATGAGTTTTGCCAATGCATTGTCTCGCAAATAAGCCACGTGGGGAATGCGTTTGGCTCAGCTATGTCTTACTTTGTGCCATTAGACGCAAATATATTAATAATACAAGAACTGCGAAAAAAAAGAAAAAAAATTGCTGGCGAGAAACGTGAATCGATGAGAGTGAGGTAAACGTAAAATACTGGTACTTGCAGTTATGATAATGAAGAGTCAGCATTGTTCCCTTTACGTCATGAGTTCAAACCACATCCATATTACTGACGTAACACACTCATGTTCATGACGTAACAAAATCGAGTTCATTACCTTGTCTACCTGATACTGTTTGACTACTTAGCTATTGACTTTTTTATGCCGATTTAAAAATTGGTGTGCGTGTAAAACTTTTGAACAAATCGCTTTTAATGATGATGTGAATGTCCCGTATGGTGCTTCGTCAGACGGTAAATGATCAGCCACAGCGACCGCGTAAAGAGTGGATTTTTTTATCCACTCACCACCCCTACCCTTCCGCCCTCCCAACCCCTGTCTTGCAAAGTTCTGACGTTACCTTTCGGCTACATAACCCCCCCTCCCCCTCCCTCTTGAGTGCATACGTATTAGATGGATAAGTAACTGTATTTGGTGATCGAGTAATGCTGATGCGGTAATGAAATCAAATTCCAAGGCGTTTCATGGGTTTAAGGTGCTGAGGGTTTTAGAGTTCCTCGGACTGTTCGAGGTGTTTCGGTGTGACAGTTGTTGCTGCTTCGGCTGGTTACAATGTTCCTGGACATTCCGGTTGGTTTTACCATTTTGCATGGGCCTTTCTCAAGCCATGTTCAAAGTAATTTGAGTGCTGTAGCAGATTGAGACCTCGTGTGGTGGTCTAGTTCTTCCTGTCCTTAACGAGTGTTGTGTCATTTGTGTTGGGTTTGTTCCAATCAGCTCGCGGGCGTGACATCACACATGAAAGAACAGCGCCGACGCAAAACACTGATTTTTGTTCACCACGCTTGAAACTCAGTGGATGACTGCATATAACGGAAAGGGTGTCCAGGGCCGGAAATGAGCGGTGGTCCGATTGCCCGGGGGAAGGGGTGTCCAGTGCCTGAAATAAGCGTCGGCCCGATTGCCCGCGGGAAGGGTGTCCAGGGCAGGAAATGAGCGGTAGTCCGATTGATCGCGGGAAGGGGTGTCCAATGCCTGAAATCACCGGTGGTCCGATGGCTCGCGGGAAGGGGTGTCCAGGGCCGGAAATCAGCGCTGGTCCGATTGCCCGCGGGAAGGGTGTCCAGGGCAGGAAATCAGCGGTGGTCCGATGGCTCGCGGTAAGGGTGTCCAGTGCCGGAAATGAGCGGTGGTCCGATGCTGCCTGATTTCGGCTCTGTTCCCCGCATCTCGGGCTTTGGAAGCCCTTATTTGGGACTTAGAACCGCCCCCTAATTATTTCTCAGATGGCCCCGAGGGCCTCCAATTAAGAAAATTTCCAGGCCTTGGTGCGGAGCTTTGATATAGCAAGTGTTGACGCGTCAACTGTGGTTTGATTCGTGAAGTCGGCTAGTTTTGTGAGGGAGCATTACTTTTCTCAACACAAAATACAATGGTGTACGCAAATAACTCTTTTCGTGGATGTCTACCACCCCTCGCTGCCCCCTCCCCCCATCCCACTGGTTGAGACTTCTCCTTGTGGCAGTATGACAGTGTTCTCTTCCTCCTGTAGCACAAATAAAAGCTGGTGTTGATGAACTTACAGAGGCCCTTATTTTGATTTGTATTATTTGTTTGTACTTCAGGCGAAGCTGGAAGCGTCCATCAGTTGGCTGCTGAGTAAAGCGTACGGCCATAACATACCGGAGGAGCTGCAGGAACCCTTCTGCTATAACCAGCAGGTAGGTGGCGGCCCTGTCCCCGTCATCATGTGTCGCTGGGTTCGCGGTAGGTACGGGAAGAGCTGGAGGAAGCATTCTGCTATAACCAGCAGGTAGGTGGCGCCCCCTGTACCCGTCATCATGTGTCGCTGGGTTCGCGGTAGGTACGGGGAGAGCTGGTGGAAGCCTTCTGCTATAACCAGCAGGTAGGTGGCGCCTCTGTACCCGTCATCATGTGTTGCTGGGTTCGCGGTAGGTACGGGAAGAGCTGGAGGAAGCCTTCTGCTATAACCAGCAGGTAGGTGGTGCCCCCTGTACCCGTCATCATGTGTCGCTGGGTTCGCGGTAGGTACGGGAAGAGCTGTAGGCCTGAGACCTTAGATGTTGGCTTTGTTATTTGCTGTCCGTTTATTCAGGTGCCAGTGCGATGTGCATTTATGCTGTCGCGGAGGGGGGGGGGGGTGGTTTGTGCTGTCGTCTGTCGTGCGGGGGAAGGGGGCTGTGGTTTGTGCTGTCGTCTGTCGTGCGGGGGAAGGGGGCTGTGGTTTGTGCTGTCGTCTGTCGTGCGGGGGAAGGGGGCTGTGGTTTGTGCTCTCATCTGTCGCGCTGTTGTGTAGAGGGGGAAGATATCGTTTGTGCTGTCGTTTGCGGAGGGGGATGGGGTCTGTGGTTCTGCTGTCGTTTGCGGAAGGGGGATGAGGGGGCTGTGATTTGGCTGTCGTTTGTGGAAGGGGGAGAGGAAGGGGGCTGTGGATTGGCTCTCGTCCAGCGATTGCACGAATCAACATTACTCCTGCTTCGTTCGCACGAATTGACTGGATGTATTTCAGTATTTGTGTCGGAACTAAGAAATAAGAGGCGCCTTTCGGTCAGCCCGAAATTAAGAATAGAAACTCAGTGGTTTTGAAATCATCGCTTATCGATAAGAAGGTAAAGGGTTAGGAAATCGCAGCGCACCCAGATAAAACTGTTATCTTCAGCTCCACATGTGACGTGCCAGTTTGGATTATCTATGTTATCTATTTTAAGACAGTTTGTTTGTATTTGTCCGTTTCATGAAACCTGTAAATTTATAAACTTTTCGTTGTTATTTTTTTGAATGTTTTAAAAGACATACGTAATTAAGCAGTTCTAAGTTCTGTTGGGCTTAGAAGTATTTTTGTGACAAATATCACGTCTCACGCTACAATAAAAGATGTCAAAAAAAAAAAAAAAGAGAGCGAGAGAGAGAACAAAAATGTCTGTTACCATTCGCAGGACAAGTTCTGCTGCAAACCAGTCTTGATTACGTCACTGACGGGAGCGGATGTCTACTGTCGCGCATGCGCAAACATTGTGGACGATCGGCAGCACTCCTCCGGTATGTCGTGTTTCGGCGTGTTCTCATGTTTCGATTAAAATCAAATGTAACGCATTTACAAAAAAAAATATGACGTCACAACCTGCTCTTAATCTGTGAAATTCTAATTTATCGAAAAAATTATAAATCTGCCATTCTGGTGTTATTTGGGTGAATGAGGGGGGGGGGGGGGAGGGGCGGAGGGAGCGAAGGGAGGTAAGATTAAAAAAAATCTGGCCAGAATTACCCCTTTTGTACACCTTTTTTCACCAACTTGTAGGTGCTAGTTTTACGTCAGAGGACATAGTTGGCTCTCGGCGTTTTCGAAGTGTTTCTGTATTTTACTTTCCATTGTAATCTGAAAGAAAAGGAAGTAGTTCAAAGAACGTTTGCTTGACTGTGTCAACAACAAGTGGTAGTCGATAATGTAACCGAATAAGAGATCGATTGACTTGCGCATGGAGAGGTACCTGAATCTGTGACGGAGCGTGAATAATGGGATTATAGGGATGCTCCAGCTACAAAGGCATTGTGGGAAGGGGTGGCACTTATGGAGGAGGGTGGCGGGGTGTGGGGAGGGGGCGGGGGTTACTGATGACACACGGGGACGTACTTGACATTGATGGGGGACTTGAATGACAGTCCATTGTGTGGCAGACGTGCCTGTCATACCTGCGTATTATTATGCCCGTAATTTGCCGCAAAACTTCGCCTTCAATGAGACACGATTTTAAAAATTTATTTGCGCTGGAGGAAAAAAAAACGTAATGCAGAATCTTGACAAGGTTCGACATACACATTTACAAGTTGATGTTTTAGGAAGAAACCAGCCAAATGGTGGGTGGGGAGGGGGGAGGGGGGGAGGGATTCGGTACATGCATAGGGCATCAGCAGCACGACATGTTCACTTGTCTTGCAGATGAAGTAACTGAAATGTCATCTGTGCAGATTTAATTAGAAATAATTGTTTGAAAAAAAAAATAGGGATTGTTTTCGAGGCGCACTCGGGGTGGGGTGCAATTAAGGTTGATCAAAAAAGAAATAAGGTCACAGCTTTTCCCCCGTAACAGTCATACTAGCCCCGGAAAACAGGGTCACAGGTGTACTGGTCGCGGCTTTTCCTTGATAGAGAATAAACTGTCAGGACTGGGCAAAATGTGATTTTTTTTTCATGATTTCTTTATTTGAATCGATTTTTATTATTTAAATCACCAAATCAAAAAAATCAAGGCACTTTTTAAATTATAGTGCCCTTTTTTATTCTTTTCCCTTGGTTCATGACTTAAAGCAATCATGAAATAAATCAGTTAACTTAAATCATACGAGCCCTACCAACAGTATTTGGTGAGAGCTGAACGTCGGGCCCTGCAGCAAAGTCATTTGGCAGGGGGCACAGAAAGGCATTTCGTTCACCCAACAAGTTAAAGAGGCAGTTCATTCCGAGTTATTCACAGACGAATACCCCCGATTGTCGTTCTTCCAAAGAGTGTGTCGCGACCCCGAGAACATCTTCATTTCAGCATGTTTTTTTTCTTCAAGTCGTATTAGCCTCTTCACTGGATAGTATAAGAGTGAAAATTGGTGTGCACGTTTCATAGGGTGGTGGTGCACCGGTTCTTTGCCGGGTTCTTTTAGCGGAAGTTTACGGTATGTCACACTAAGCTGGTGACCCGCTCTGTCTCTGGCCTGGAGCTTGGCTTTCCTGAATCTTGTACCAAGATATTCTGGACACTTCGTTTTAAAATGTCTGGTAAAAAAAAACAAACAATTATTATGACGATGACCTATTAGCGAAACCATGTTTCAGTTAGCTGTCAGTTCTAAAACACACACAACGTCACACCTCCCCCCCCCCCAGACACACCCCACCCACTCCCCTACACCCCCCTCCCACACACACACAAACACATTTGTCGTCTTCGTGAAAAAAATGTGCATTCAGTTTTATTCCTCAGGACCAATGGATTTGATAGACGTTAACGTTTCAAAAATTCTAACGGATCCATCCTCCCTCCTTTCCTTGGCCAACAACAAGGAGTTGACTTCCAGCGCAACGCACCTTATGGTAACGACGCATGCGCGTTTGGGGTTTTTATTTTCAGGTCACAGTGGTGTCATCGAGACGCTGTCGAAGCGAGGCGTGTACGTCATTGACCTCAACGAGTCGGCCGTCACGGAGAATGTCCTCGCGCAGACGCAGCCCTTCAGAATAGTGAGTACCAAGTTGACGTCGTCTTCTTCTTCTTCTTCTTCTTCTTCTTCTTCTTCTTCTTCTTCTTCTTCTTCTTCTTCTTCTTCTTCTTCTTTTTGGTTATTTTTGGACATCGTCTGTGTTTGTAGATAGGAATTGGTGTGAAGAGACTTAACGGTTCATTTTATGAATGGGGACAAATAAAGATGTGATTTGCAAACGCGGCAATTACATTCGCCGAGTGAAGGCCATATCTATGGATCCTTCTTCCCTGTGATATCACCGATTCAATATGATATTAGCGTGCGTACAGCCCCAGGCCCGCACTCCCCCCTCTCACCGCCCCCCCCCCCCAACCCGCCGCAAATGAGACAATGAAATACCTGTATACTTGTTAGTATGTGGTTATACTGCCCATTACGTACGTGTATACTTATTGATGCCTGCCGGAATACTGCTTATGCCCGCTGAATACTTCAGCGATACATGCTGATAGGTGACTGGCGTGATACTTGTTGGTTCTGGCGGATACTGACGTAATACTTAGTCAAACCGTCGGAATAGTGGTGTAATATTGGCTCATTTTGCCAGAATGTTGGTGTTTAACTTGTTCATACCGACGGAATACTGGCATGGTACTTGTTTATGTCGGAATACGGACGTGATACTTACTCATTCTGCTGGAATACTGGCGTGATACTTGGCTATAAGAAAACTGGCGAGAAACTTGCTTGTGTTGTCCGGGATAGCTACACGCTGATACGTGATCTGGTGGCTGGGGCACTACACACGGACCGGACGCACAGAACTCGTCATTCTTAGGCTCAATTCCTCAGTGCAAATAAAGGAAGCAGACAAAAAAAAAAAACGAGTAGGTCTGTGATGGGGGCGGAAGGCTGTTGGGCGGTTTCTCTTGCTGTAGGAGTGGACTGGTAGGGTTTGTGGGTCGCAGGCGCTCATAGGGGCGGTTTCTCTTGCTGTAGGAGTGGACTGGTAGGGTTTGTGGGTCGTAGGAGCTCACAGGGGCGGTTTCTCTTGCTGTGGGAGTTGACTGGTAGGGTTTGTGGGTCGTAGGAGCTCACAGGGGCGGTTTCTCTTGCTGTGGGAATGGACTGGTAGGGTTTGTGGGTCGTAGGAGCTCACAGGGGCGGTTTCTCTTGCTGTGGGAATGGACTGGTAGGGTTTGTGGGCCGTAGGAGCTCACAGGGGCGGTTTCTCTTGCTGTGGGAGTGGACTGGTAGGGTTTGTGGGTCGTAGGAGCTCACAGGGGCGGTTTCTCTTGCTGTGGGAATGGACTGGTAGGGTTTGTGGGTCGTAGGAGCTCACAGGGGCGGTTTCTCTTGCTGTGGGAATGGACTGGTAGGGTTTGTGGGCCGTAGGAGCTCACAGGGGCGGTTTCTCTTGCTGTGGGAGTGGACTGGTAGGGTTTGCTGGTCGTAGGAGCTCACAGGAGCGGTTTCTCTTGCTGTAGGAGTGGACTGGTAGGGTTTGTGGGTCGTAGGAGCTCACAGGGGCGGTTTCTATTGCTGTGGGAGTGGACTGGTAGGGTTTGTGGGTCGTAGGAGCTCACAGGGGCGGTTTCTCTTGCTGTAGGAGTGGACTGGTAGGGTTTATGGGTCGTAGGAGTTCACAGGTACTGTTTCTCTTGCTGTAGGAGTGGACTGTTAGATTTTTTTGGTCGTAGGAGATCAGAGGAGCGGTTTCTATTGCTGTGGGAGTGGACTGGTAGGGTTTGCTGGTCGTAGGAGCTCACAGGAGCGGTTTCTCTTGCTGTAGGAGTAGACTGGTAGGGTTTGTGGGCCGTAGGAGCTATCAGTGACAGTGTCTGCTGGCAGTACGGGTTGTGTTACATGGAATGGATAGTAAAATATAAATAATAACTGGATTAAATAATGACCACAATTATCAGCAGGTCCTGATGATCAGGGCCGTAAAAAATCTGCAGTGTGATGTCATATATTATGGCGGGCGGAACGACAATTCTAAGAGTGCGATGTCATAATCAGTGCCAGTGAATGATCTGTTCAGATCACAACAGTAGGGGATACTATACACACTTAGAAAAAGTGTATCACACAAACTCACACAGAAATTTCATGTAGTGAAGCGCTTTTTCTCCATTGTTTCTAATGTCATTTCAGTGAGTAAGAGAGGGGGCTTGGAAGAATGAGTGGGTTTGGTTGGTAACTGTCTGGCGTGTGGAACTGACTATTGATTGGTCTCAGCAGCCGTTTTTTGGGGCAGAGTCTATTGCACCTACAATAAAAGGCAAGGATGGACCATCACGTGTGTGCGGGGAAAACGTCACTTAAGCATCGGTTCGACAATGTTTTCATTTATGTTGAGATTGCAGGGAGAATGTGAGGGATTGGGCTTGACTGATGCATTTGGGATGGGTGTGGGTGTGGGGGGGGGAGCGGTGCTAGCATTTTGTTGTACGTTTCGCTTCAAATTAATGAATGAGAGACGATTACGGGCCAACAGTTTAGTCGTGTGAGTTTTCTTTTTCCGCAAAGTTAACACAAAAAGAGTACTTTGGAGCAATAAAATTAAACATCAGAAAATCTCAGATGTTCTCTGGCTCGTCGTTACTTGGCAACCCTACCCTAGTGCGTCACAAGTTACTAACTTCCGGCGAAGAAAAATTTCTTTTATCCTTATGGATATTATGACGTCACAAGTGCCCATCGTCACCTTCCAGGTACACCATCAGTATACCTTCAAATGGCAGTAAATAAAGTGGGCTGCTGAATAATTGCATCCCCCCCTCCCCCCTCCATTTTGTTGACTACGCTTATTGCCAAACCCTGCCGCAGTTGGGGTAAAATTGACCCCCACTATATGATAGTCATTGTCTGCCCTTCGCCTATTAAGTAAGAGCCTAGTTTTCAGGCATGACCTGACGACTTCAAAGATTTCCTCGCCTCGAAACTGTTTGCTTTAAAATGTTCCCACTAACACGTATAAAAATGGGGGGGGGGGGGGGGATAAAAACCTCAAGAAGTTCTGCGATGCTGCAGACCTGTTAAAGGCTACACACATTGGCGCTGTATAGATTTTTCCGGCTATTTTATTACACTGTCTGCATCTGAATGCTATAGCTTCCATGTTTGTTGCGGCAGCAGCGTGGTGCGGAAGAGCTACAAGTAAAATGCGCAACAATCGGTTCAATTTTATGTATTTTTTCACGGATAATCCTTTCTTGATATGGATCAGGAGTTCAGCCTACTTTAGGTAGCTCGCGGTGTGGTTTGTATTGAGTGGATTTTAAATAAATGAGATGTGCATTTTATGTGAAGCAGAGGCACCCATGGATTCCATTAATGGACATATACTTTTCACTTCCGGGTCACCATATTTCCAAGTGCGAGGTTGTTGTGACTCCTACCGATCTTAGCGGGACTTCTGTGACCATGGGTTGCACCTTTTGTGACCATGGGTTGTACCTTTTGTGACTATGTTTTCTACCTTTTGTGACTATGTTTTGTACTCTTTGTGACCTTCGTTTGTGCCACTTCAGCGCTGGCTCCTTGTTTGTCCGCATGAGAGGGGTGGAGGGGGGGGGGGGCGAAAACGCCGCGTTTAACGTAAGTTTTACTATTATTATTTTTTTTCAATCAATGAGCAGTGGAATCAAGTTTTCAGTTTGAGTGGAGCACGTAGATGCGTGGTAGTATGCATTGTCCTATTGTTTCCGGGAAATAGATGAGTGCAGTTGATACAAATCGCCTAATTAACACCCTACAGGCTAGATGTGGCCAGTAAATTAAAAAAAAAAAAAAAAAAAGGGGGGGATGGCCGGAAGACTCATTTGTGCTAATTTTGAATTCCATGGAGGTGAATAATCTTGTGCATTCGTTTAGCTGAGGCAGTTTGAGCGAAGGTCAATTCCCGCTTTCCACCTCTGGCCCGATTCGAACCAGGACCATATAGGATTGCAGGACCAACGCTCTACCGACTGAGCTAAGCGTCACCTGCCAGTAAAAAAAAATGACCACATAAAACACCCTAAAATTATGTGTTGGCAGTGAAAAATGCCCACATAAAAAACCCTAAAATTCTGTGTGGGCATTAAAAATGCCCACTTAAAAACACCCTAACATTCTATGTGGGTAGTGAAAAATGCCCACATAAAAACAATAAAATACATAAAAACACCCTAAAATTCTGTGTGGGCAGTGAAAAATACCCACATAAAAAGTCACAAAGGCCACCCGACAAAAAAAAAACAAAAAAAACTAAAGCCAAGAAAAAAAAACGAATGCTTGAAACATTATTCTGCTAGAGACACACGAGTAACGTGTCCATGTGTTCCAGTGGACGCGTGACATTTTGCAAATTCGAGCCAAAGCAGGTCATTTTCTCACAAATCTGAGGGTACACCCTAAAAGATATTGACTTCTGCTTGCAGTATTTTCAGTAAAAGTTCAGAAATTTGTTTACACAGCTTTTGAAAATATTTTTTTCTCAACAGTGACAATACATATTGAAAAAGGGTAATATTGAAAAAGGTTAATACCCAATGGCACACACCTCGACACTTCAGAAGAAATTTATCAGCAAGTACAGTCAGTGTTTTTTTGTGGCTGGTTGACTTGTGTTTGTGACACACAGTGCTGTAGCGAACCATGATTATGTGCCAACGACTCATTCGTGACTCAGTCAGTGAAGACTTAAAAACCGGTCGGCGTTGTGAAGCAACCGAAAGCGTTGTCAAGCACCGGTAGGCGTTGTCAAGCAACCGGAAAGCGTTGTGAGGGGACCGAGCAGTGTGGCCCATTCAGCCAAGGACTTGGAAATATGAAGCACATGACCAGGGAGTGTTGCCAGCTGGCCTGTGTGGGTGGAAGGTGGGGGGGGGGGGGGGAGGAGGGGGGAGAAGTAGTCTTGGAGACTTGGTTTCTTGCAGTTGAACCCAATAATGGAAATAGATTTTGGCACATGATGTTGTTTCGGGCTTGTTGTTCTAATTAAAGGCCAGTCCTTCAGCGAACTAAGTAAAATCGGGGCTCTATGAAGAGGACAGTTAAGATATTACAGCCTCCTGGTCTACTTGGACGTTGTAATAATGACGACATTTATAACCGTGGCATTGATGGTGTATGTCTTTTTCAGACGGCCCATTTAGCGTTGATTGACTCGTTGATGACCGCATACACCAGTCAGATCGTCACGATAGAAAGAGTGGTGCACGCCGTCAGGTAAGTCACCGGCTCTGGGGGGGGGGGGGGGGGGTAGGGGTGGGGATGGGTGGGAGGGTGAGGCGTGAAGGACTCGTTGATGACCGCACACACCAGTCAGATCGTCACGATAGAAAGAGTGGTGCACGCCGTCAGGTAAGTCACCGGCTCCGGGGGGGGGGGGGTAGGGGTGGGGATGGGTGGGAGGGTGAGGCGTGAAGGACTCGTTGATGACCGCACACACCAGTCAGATCGTCACGATAGAAAGAGTGGTGCACGCCGTCGGTAAGTCACCGGCTCCGGGGGGGGGGGGGAGTAGGGGTGGGGATGGGTGGGAGGGTGAGGCGTGAAGGACTCGTTGATGACCGCACATACCAATCAGATCGTCACGATAGAGTGGTGCACGCCGTCAGGTAAGCTCCCGGCCAGGGGGGTGGGGGGGGGACAGACGTAAGGAGCGAGCTGGGAGTTGGGGATGGAAATTGATGTAGTCTTCGTTGTAGAGGGTGGGGGGAGCGTTAAGAAGGAGCTGTGTGAGAGGGGGATAGGTAGGGGATACTTTAGTCTTCGTGATGGGGACAGACAGCTGGGAGTTGGGTGGGGGGGGGGGGGGGGAGAGGCGTAAAGGACGGAGCTGGGAGTTGGGGGTTGGCGGACATCGGTAGGAATTGCTGTAGTCTTTCAGTAGCGGGTGGGAGGGGGGGGGGGGCTGTTAATGTTTGCAGATAGTTATCCAGAAATGGCTGATCAATACTAAACATGTCTGTATAACTTTCCTAAATGCTCTGTCCTGGGAATAAAAAGAGCTGTTTGACCCCAAACGTGACAGTTACAGGCAGTTGTGTGAGAGAAAAAACTGACAAGAGCAAGTCAAGTCTGTCTCTTGTTTTCTTAAAGCAGTTAATTTAACGGCGTTATAGATCATAGCTGCCTGAATGGTGTGTTGAACAGCTGTATGCGTGTGTTGTCCTTCTGTATCGCTGCCGTCAGTTGTGC
>OX457030.1:66294551-66511546 GCA_949752745.1 Protula sp. h YS-2021
TGCCTCCCGGGAGAGAGTGGACTTACATTCCCCAGGACGGTTCCCTGCGGTGCCACAGGAGTCTAGCAATGTTCCCGCCCCTGCTGGCCCGCTGCAGGCCGGGGAAGGGGAGGGGGACAGTGCCGGAGTGCCCCAACCCAGTGCTGCCAAGGATGGTTTCTTTATAGCCTTCGACTCGAACACTCCGTTGAAACCGCGCCCGAAACTGGGACGCGAGAGGAATAACAACCCTCCTCGAACTGAACACGCCGCTAAAAATAGCCACCCGTACACATCACCGCCGACGCAAAGACAACCACCTGCCAGTACCTCCAGCCTGCAGTCGCAACCTAGTCCAGTCATGTCCGCCAGTTCCGGTTCGCAGCCGGAAGTGGACGGGGCCGTGTACAGGGCGAGCCCCCGCATGGTCGAGGCAGCGCCGGCCGAGGCCTTCGTCATCAGCACAAACGATGAGGAAGATAACGTAAGGGGCTTGCGTTTTTTTTCTAGTTTCTGTAAACGGCAGTGGGGTTGACGGAGGGGATGGAGAGAGGGGGGGTGGGGGTGGAGGGGGAGGGGGAGTTGGGACAGAAAGATAGATGGGAAAGAAGGGAGTGCATTTCTGTAAAAATCATATGAGGAATTTCTATTTACTCCCCACGGTCATTTTTTTTTCGGGGGGGGGGGGCAGGGGGGGGGGGTTGCGTAGTATACAGCGGCCTGCCAAATGCATTTTGCGACACGCAGGACGCGTTTTGTTTCATTTTTCTGCAACAAAATGCATTTATTTTTTCAAATTTGTTGCGACTTATTTTTGCGTTTGTCGCAAGCGTATCTGCATAGCGATATGATGTGATTATTTTAAAATTGTATTTGCAATATATATATATATATATATCGGGGACTACTAGGCTTGGGAACTGTCTTTTATTACTTACGCATGAGTTTTATCTCTATCTATGAGTTATATATGTTACAGTAAATCTGTGTAATCAGTAAATTCACGTAATTACTAAAAGTTTTAGGAATTACGTGAAATTACTGTCGGGGCCAGGAATTACGCGAAATTCCTAAAATCTTCAGGAATTTCATGTATTTACTGTTTTCAAAGGTGTTTTATTTCACAAATTTCCTAAACATCAGTTAGTAAATATGCGTAATGAAAGTCGAACAAAGTTAAACGATGGCAAAAATGGAGGAACACGCTCACATGAACTTCGCTTGTCATAGATTATTTCGACCATGGTGAGTCCTTTGTTATTCTGAATTGCAATTCGTGAACTCACTCACCTAAGGTGACATTTGGTGTCATTTGCCGGAGTTGGAATTACATATTGAGTCTTTTGCTTTCATCTCGAATTGCAAATGTTACAAAGCTAAGATCACTCGTGAGTCCCTTTTTAAACCCAACCGACTTTGTCGGAGTGGGTTAGTCATATCACTATAGGGGGTTTGAATGTATGTGCGTATGTTAAACTTTTTCTTTAAAATGCTACTCCTCCTACAGTTTTTACTCCAATCGTTTCAGTATGACGCAGGAATGTTCCCTGGGTAGTCCCCCACCTGGATATTACTTTTTTTTGACGATTGACGAAAAACTGACAAAATGATGGCACTTTTTGTGCCCGTTTTGACCCATTTTTAAAATGCTACTCCTACAGTTTTCACCAATCGCCTAGATGTTACGCAGGGATGTTTCCCAGGGGTTCGCCTACCAGGCTGTTATTTTTTTCACGGTTCGCCAAAAACTGCCGAAATGGCGGAACTTTGAAATTTGGCAAAAACTGGGATAAATGGTAGTCTTCTTCAAATACAGTTATAAAATTTTAATCGAAAGTTTCTTAGGTGGAATTTTAATCGAAATGGTGGAATTTTAAAGGTTTTGTAAAATTGTGTAAATGTCCGTAAAAATGTGAATCGTCAAAACCCAACCTCACCAACATCCCTTTTCGGGTAGCTTCTAAATTCGAATTAAATGCATTTTTCATACATCATCTTTTGGCCTAACAGTATTCGTTTCAGAGTTTTTCTCTCTTTCCTTGCTTGGTAACTCGGCTGGGTCATGTCCTTGAATTGCAGTTTGTGCACTCACTCACCTGAGGTGAGATTTGGTGTCATTTTGCCGGAGACTGGAATTGCATATTGAGACCTTTGCTTTCATCTCGAATTGCAAATGTTACAAAGTTAAGATTACTCGCCTTTATGAATTAAGATTAATACTGGAGCTTTCTATCAATTATTGCAAGTATTGTGATTTAAAACTTGAAAGGGGATTATCCACCGTATTTTACCTATCAGAACCAAAAGGTGATAGCAGATGTCACAGCAGTTTGGCATGCAGAAATAAATAACTGACCTCATATCAGCATTTGCTTTCAGTAAAGACATGTGTTTCTGTATTTGAAACATTGTTAGAACTTTATTTGACTATGATGCGTTTGTTTAATAAATAAAACGTTGACACATTGTTTTCGTTTAATTCACAGTTTAGTAATTTCGTGTAATTACTGACCTCCATTTTCAGTTATTACATGAAATTCCTGTAGATTTTAGGAATTTCGCGTAATTCCTGGCCCCGACAGTAATTTCACGTAATTCCAAAAAGCTTTAGGAATTACATGAAATTACTGATTACACAGATTTACTGTAACATATATATATATATATATATATATAGAGGGAACCGTAGAAAAGTCGTGTGTATATGAAGAAAGGCAGTGACTTAGCATGTGATGATGACGTTGGCCTTCTTGGTCATATCGTTTATCCGACATCAGACAAGAAGAAACAAATCGATTGTTTTCGGAAACACTTGCAGTCAATGATTTGACCCCTTTCCACTTTCTCAGGCTGAATTGACTGAAATCGAGAGACGGAGACAGAAATTTCTACAGCTGCAATCCCGACGCAAAGAGGAAGACTCGAGGAAGAAGAAACAGCTGGAGGAGAATAAAATGCGCCTGGCGGAGGAACAGAAGTAAGCGGAACAGCGGAGGAACACCAACACTAATGGAACAATGAATGGATTTGTTTGCTATGTGAATTTAATAGTCTGCGCCCATTGGTTGGGTGTGAATGAAGATTTGATTTGAATGTGGATTATAATTTAAGAAATAAAATAAGAAATAAAAAAAAAAGTATATTAGAATAAAATCGCCAGAAGAAAGTGATTTGGCAAAATTAATAAAAAAAAAAAAAAGAGGCGATACTGAATGGGAATTCATTAATGAATTGCAGTCAAAAACAAGCGCAATCAGAGCAACGCAAAGCAGAAGAGAAATTGAGGAGAGAGCAGATTTTTGCGGACTATCTCAAGAGAAAGGCGGAGAGAGAGAAAGCGGAGCAGGAGGCAAGGAGCGGGGCGGGTAAGTGTCCGGGGGGGGGGGGGGAGCAGGAGGCAAGGAGTGGGGCGGGTAAGTGTGCGGGAGGGGCGGGGAGGGGGGGCAGGAGGCAAGGAGTGGGGCGGGTAAGTGTGCGGGAGGGGCGGGGAGGGGGGGCAGGAGGCAAGGAGTGGGGCGGGTAAGTGTCCGGGGGGTGGGGGGTAAGAAGCAAGGGGCGGGGCGGGTAAGTGTCCGGGGGGGGGAGAGGGGGAGCAGGAGGCAAGGAGTGGGGCGGGTAAGTGTCCGGGGCGTGCTGGGGGGGGGGGGGTGTATATAGAAGTTTCGATGTGAAATTGTCTAAGTGGAATTAGAGCCCTTGTTCGGGCTAGTAGTGCACCGCTGGGGCGAGGGATTCCGGCTATACTTGTCCATTTAGCAAATGTATACGATTCCATTGCGCGGGAGATTAATTCCACCGTTGGTAAAGAAGAGGATAGAAATACAATTCAGATTTTAAGGAGAGGATACTATTGGTGACGTCATTCAGTGCCCCCGGCCGTGTTCTCGACAGTATCACGTGGTCTTGCAGCTATGCGCGTTCTCTTGCTTGCAGCTCCCGTGTCTCGGAGGAACAAGTTGGCCAAGGCGCGGGGCGGCGCGCAAAGACCCAAGAGTCAGCCAGCGCTCGTGCACGACGCGTACTCCGCCAGCTCGCACAGCTCCCAGGAGGACCTGAGGGGCCGGAGCCCCGCACCCGATAGGCTCCACAATTACCATGGTAACCGGTGCCCACACGTCTTTATCCCCGCCCCCCCACCCCCCCCCCCCTCCCCTCCGTGTAACCGAGATATATAGTTATGAGCATGTCCGTCTGTCCACAGACGTGTCCGGGCTGTATCTCCGAAAGTACAGGTCGGATTGTTTTGAAATGTTACACAGGGATAGAACACATAGGGAAAGTGTGCAACATCCTGTTTTTATTCGGATTAATAAAATAATGTCTAAATGACAGAAGTTTTTCAATTAATGCAGCTTAGCGCATTTATGACGTCGTGACCCGGCTAGACCTCCAAAATTATTAATTGGATTATTTTGCGGTTTCACCCACGGATGGGATAGGTGCATATTGTTGGTGTACATTCTCGTATGGTTGTTCGAATTCATCAAAAATTGTCCAAATGACAGTGTTTTGAAATTTGGTAAAATTTTTATACAAGTTTATCCGCGTAATGAAACGTGTCGTCCAGGCTGTGTCTCCAAAACTATTTGTCGGATTTTGTTAAATTTCACCTACGGATAAAACAGACATCGAAAATTGCGAAAATAACTTTTTTTATATAAATGTGGAAATTTTAAAGTGTAAAACTGTTAAAATTGTTTAAAAAAACCTGATGAAAGAGGCAGTGGTATGAAGCTTTGCAAACCGACCTCAGCACCGATTTCATGGATCATCCGCGCTACACGGGGGGGGGGGGGGTTCGCGTCTCTCTGAGGCTCTTTTTGCTATATGCATTCATTGGGACTTACTTGCAAGACGTTTTTGTTAGACTGTGTTCTTTATTTGAAAAAAAAAAAATGTAATAAATGGACATTTTTAACTTTACTCACGTTGCTCCCCTGCTCCTGACACATTGCTGACGTGTTGGTGACACATTGCTGACGTGTTGGTGACCTGTTGCTGACACATTGCTGACGTGTTGGTGACCTGTTGCTGACACATTGCTGACGTGTTGGTGACATGTTGTTGACATATTGTTGACACGTTACTGACGTGTTGTTGCTGCTTGCAGGTGCGCCCGTGCACCCGGACCGGGCGGCGCTGTTTGGCGCAGGGCACGTGGCACCCGTGCACCCGCACATGCACGACATGCACGATGGCGAGCCACGCGAATACCATAGCAACGTGCATAGCAACGTGCATAGCAACGCGCTGGCGTACGGCGGCGCCACGCACAGGAGACCGCCCACGCCCGAGGCGATGACACGTAGCCATGGTGACCACGCCAATAACAACCTGTACAGCGGTAAGCGCATTGGCAGTTCAATGGTAAGGTCAAAATAGCAAAACGGTAAGCTGGGTGGTTGGAAATGGTAAGTCCGTTGGTCGGAAATGGTAAGTCTGTCAGGAGGAATGGGTAAGTACGTGAGCAAGAAATGGTAAGTACATAATCGCGAGGTGTTCTACGTTAGTGAGTTCGGTAAATGAATTAATGTTGTTAGGCATAACCTAAAAATCAAATGAATTCGTAAACATCCACATGTAACGACTTACCAGGACACGTTGATTGGTTTAGCTCATGCGCATTGAGCGGGTATATGTTGATTGATTGATTGATTGATTGATTGATTGACAGGGCCCAAGCTTTTCAAAAAGCCGAGCGTGAAATCCAACAAGCAGGTGATCATACAGGCCGTGTCCTCCTGCTGTCTGGCCGGCGTTGTCAACAATGACGTCAAGAATAAAGTCCTCGAGGTGAGTGACCCATTGGCTGGCGCGCACGTGTCAGCCGCATTACGTGATCACGTGTCAGCCGCATCACGTGACCACGTTACTGCTGCGTGGCTCACGTGTGTGTGTTCACGCTGGGGAGAAGTGGCAACTACAAGCTGGAAGGAAATTGGGGGGAAGGGGAGAAAAAAAAAAAAGACAGCTTACACTGAGGGTGGAGAGTCCAAAAGCGCTTTTTACTAGGGACTTTGCGGACCCGAACCAAAAACCTCTGCAAAATTGGGATCCCTCAAGAACTCAAAAAGGAGAGTGATATAATGTTTTCTGAACAGCGTATAACAAGGAAATTAGTTTCAGGTCACGCATTTTGCACCAACGACATAGTTTCTTTTTTTTTTTTTCTTTTTTTTTTTTTTTTTGACTTGTTGCGCTACAGAATAAAAGGGTTTCTCTTTATTTTCGATGAATGAAACAATAAAATCAGTGGAATAAAATTCATGAACCAATTAGAAAAACTCATGTTATCTCTGAATATTTATCTTTGCAGATTATCAACCAATCAGAAGGCACGCAGTTTGTTATCTTGTTCCGCGATGCGGGTCAGCAGTTTCGCAGTCTCTACACATATAATTTAGACACTGAAGATATTTTTAAAATATATGGGGTCGGTCCGAAACAGCTCATGAGCAAAATGTTGGAGAAGTTCTACAAGTAAGTGGCTTCAGTATAGAAGGTGGAATATATGTTGTCCTGCGACTGTATTCAAAAACGTTAACTGCACAGTTAACTGATTGAATTAAAGGGAAATGCGGGTATCTCACCTAGAATTGACATTTCCTCCATACTTTCACAGTTTAATGCTTTGGGGGTATACATTCAAAAATTGGAAAGAAAAAAGGGGGGTCACCGATATTATAAGAGAAATAAAGACACAGAAAGGTCGCGTACTTTTACTATAGAAACCATTAGGAAAACCAAGAAATTTCAATCAAAATGTAAAATTAACACATAATCACAATTGACCATTGCCTCATTTTTTTCCTGTTTGAAAAACTGAAAATACAGCACAATTGGCCTATTCAGTGGGTGTTTGTCGTATTGAAATCCTGCGACTGCACGCCCTGGGGGGGGGGGGGGGGGGACTTAGTCAGTTTTACTGACATACTTTTTGTTGCTGTAGATACAACTGTGGTGCAAAGAAATTCTCAGAAGTGACCACAACAAAACACATGTCTGCAACAATCGACGCCGTGGTGATGTACAACACCTACTGGACTAAGAAAAAAGTCGAGAAAAAGCCGCCTGCGGGATACTGCTGATGAAATGTTGTTGACCGATCGATCGATTACGCGGTAGGCCAAGAGGAGGAGAAACAGTACAGGCGGGTTAGATACTGCTGAGCAGCTTTCAGTACCCGCTCATCCGTATTACGCAGCTTCCGGGATGGTAGAGATTAAACTACGGACTACCATCCGATCGATTTTTGAGTTGACGCATCGTGACACGTGTGCAATCTTATCTGTTGTACTTGTAATCGTTCGCAGTGTAGAATATTTGTTATTGTAAACATACAACAACAAAACGGAAGTCTTCTTTCGTCAGTGTCGAAGAACCAGGGTTTGTACTTATTGCAATTAAGCTGTAATGTATGACGGTTGGATTGGATGAAGTTTATCCAGCAGATAGTAAAATATTGACATCTGATCGAGTATAGTTAGCAGAAGCAGTGAGATAACATAGAATTAACAGCAGTAAAAAAACAAAAACGAAAAAAAACAAAACAAAAGAGATTGAAATATGCACTTTTAGGAATTTGAAGGGTTTTAAAAAAGAAGTGCACAATGGACATTTCATTGGTTTTAAGTTTGTTTAGTTCTTTTGTGGTGTTATAATGGACTCATTCATTGCACCGAGAAACCTTTGCATTGGAAATGTTAGAAGAGACCCTTATGGATTAATTGCTGGGTTCAGCTCAAAATTAAAAAGAATATCACTTGTGCACTTCTCACCCACAACCTTCAGTTCATGTTTTGGTGAAATATAGGCGGGGCGTTTGGTTGTTTATAAACGACTTTCCTGGATTTTCCCGGTCGAGTTCTGTGTTGTCTGCTCGTGTGAGTTCTCGGGCGTCTGCTCGGGAGTCCTCGGTCGTCTGCTCGTGTGAGGTCTCGGCCATCTGCTCGTGAGTTCTCGGTCGTCTGCTCGTGAGTTCTCGGTCGTCTGCTCGTGAGTTCTCCGTCGTCTGCTCATGAGTTCTCCGTCGTCTGCTCGTGAGTTGTCGGTCGTCTGCTCGTGAGTTCTGGGTCGTCTGCTCGTGAGTTCTCGATCGTCTGCTCATGAAGAGTCACAATTTTGTGCTTTCGTTCGCCCCTTGCTCGTAACCGTTATTTCTGCCCTACTTGAAGGCGTGTGAGCAAATATGCAAATGAGTGTTTAATTTATTGCCGGGTATGTGTTCTAGGTTAAAAAATATCAGTTTGCACATCATGTAGGTTTAGTTGTTTGTTTCTCAATTTCTCTTTTTTTTGTTTCGTTAAAACAAGTTGTAACGTTTATTGTTTATCTATGAAATCTCAAGGAGGAAACGGTACATGAATGATTGTGTGATTGACTGATTCACTGTGTGATTGACTGAGTGAAGGAGTGTTGTGTCATGTACAAGGCGCGGTGATGTAGCCCGTGTAAGTCAGGAAGTGGATAGGAATGCCCTCAGCCGTGCGTTGTTATAAAACAGCTGACCTCTGGGGAGATCTGTCTGTTATATGTAACAACAGAGCCCATGGATATTTTAAAAAGTAGTTCCTCTCTTTTGTGAGTGCTATTTTGGCGGAATCCCCAGTGGGTTTGGTGAGTAAAAAGGTGTTATGTACATCAGACCGAACCGCAGTAGAGGTTAGGTGTTTCCCAACAACGCTCAGTCATGGGGTCACCACCATGAATGCCTTCATTTATAGTGTCCCCAACATGGCTGTCCTCATGATATCGCCAGCACGATTGTCGTCATTCATGATGTCGCTAACACGATTGTCGTCATTCATGGTGTCGCCAGCACGATTGTCGTCATTCATGATGTCGCTAACACGATTGTCGTCATTCGTGGTGTCGCCAGCACGATTGTCGTCATTCATGATGTCGCTAACACGATTGTCGTCATTCATGATGTCGCCAGCACGTTTGTCGTCATTCATGATATCGCTGACACGATTGTCGTCATCCATGATGTCGCTGACACGATTGCCGTCATTCATGATGTCGCCAGCACGATTTTCGTCATTCATGATGTCGCCGTTTCCAGTTTGGATTTGTGTGTTTATTATTATGTGTACTTGTGGCATTCCTGGGACAAGTATTCACGACTTCACACACATTAAAACTTGCAACAACAACAGTGTGAAAAAGACGGTCAGTCCTTTATGCTTGCGATTGTTTATGCTTCTTATTAAGAAAAGAAAAAAGAAAGAAAAAGAAAAACAATGGAAATGAAAATGTCCCAGTGCAACATTTGTTGTATGTTTTGAATCGTGCCAAAAAAAAATAATAAATAAATAAATAAAATGAAGCGCCGAAAGAAATATGGATGATATCGTCACGACATTTTGAGGTTTAATGCGAGTGTGTTAACGGAAGTTTCGAAGGAAATCAGCAAAACTATCAACAGTGGTTTTCTCATGACTCACAGCATGGCATTCACTTCCATAAAAGTAGTATATCAGGTCATCCCCCCTTCTATCTTCTCCCCCCCTCCTCCAGTCTCATCCCCCCTCCTATTCATTGCCTTCCCCCTCCAACTCCAGTCTCTGCCCCCCTCCCCCTCCAGTCTCCACCCTCCTCCCCTTATGAACCATAGCATTCACCTCCATGAAAGTAATACGTACTCCCGCCTCTCCCCCCTCCGGTCTCCCTCCCCTTACCCCCTTCAGTCCCAATTTCCCTTCATTCTCTCCCCCCCCCATTCCACCCCCACCCTAACCATTCCCCCTCCATTTTCCTCCCCCTCCCCTTTCCCCCCTCAAACTCTCTTCCCCTCCAGTCTCCCCCCCCCCTCAAACTCTCTTCCCCTCCAGTCTCCCCCCCACCTCTCCTGAGGTATTAGAGGCTGGGCGCTCTGAGTGGTTATTTTTCTTGAAAGATTTTTTGAGTGTCGTTGAATTTCTTCACATTTAGTTCTTGTTTGTAGCAGATTTCCAGTGGATCTGATAGTTTTTGTACCACGTTGATATTTTTGCTCAGTTTAAGAGGGTCGCTTGATCTTTCCACCCCCCCCCCACACCCCCACCCCACCCTCACCCCATCCCACCAATTCGTTTGGCCTTTATCCATGCCTTCTGTTTTTTCCTATTAGGCCAATTCCGAGCTTTAATATTTTAATAGTTAAAGTCGCCTTTATTTTTGTGTCTGTGATACATTTATTCTAAGAATTCCTGTAGCGTTTGTTGGAGGTAAGGGGGTTGTGGGAGGAAAGTGAGGGAGGGGGGGAGGGGGAGGTCGGTGTGCTTTTTCTGGCTTTGATCTCACCGCATGTGGTTGATCAATCACGCATCCGCTTTTGGTTGTTTTGCAGATATTTTTTGTGCGTTGTTTTTTTTTTTTTCTAAGCAAGGTGAACCTTTTTATGTAGTTCTTTGGCTGTCACAACTGCACGTATGAGGCATCTACACGTGTGATTTCTTGAAAAGATTATTAACGCACACCATACACGGGTAATTGTGTTGATAGTGCACGTGTGAGCATGCTTCAAAGTACACGTGTTTGGATTATACACGTGTACACATATGAGGGGGTTTGCGCACGTATTGCATGTGTTGACAGTGGACACGATTGCGCTGAGAGCACGTATGAAGTCGCACGTGCCACAACCGCGCACGTGTCATACGCACGTATTTTGTTGGCCATGTTTAGGAGCTAACTAACACTGTGTTGTGCATTTATTATTATTTTTTATTATTTCCGAGAGAGAAATCAACAACAGCAAGAGATGTACTTCCTGTTGGTCGCTACCTACGGTTGCTAAGGAGTGACGTCATAATCAAAATTCTGTTTAAAAAAGTATACACTGCTCTGTAAACTGTGAAATAAAATTTAAAACACAAAATTGTTGGTGAATTGTTTCACGGAGTTCAACGATGAGCGAATTAATTAAAATAGAAAAAAAAATCAGTACGAAGTTTGTGTACGTTGAGCTGTAGGCTTTAGAAAGAATTAGGGAATTGATATCTATGAGGGCTGCACGAAATGTTTGTTCGTTAACACGTATCCATGCAAGCAAAACCTCCGTGAAGGAACAACGTATTTAAGGAACGGCCTGGAATAGTGAAACTGTGTGTTGTAGGAACACACCTGACATGCAGGCGGTATTCGTGGGGTATTCCTGGAACTTTTCCGCTGCAGGGTGTGATATCTAGCGAATGCTTGGAGGGTATTCGGGTTTGTGAATGAACACGGGTATTATTTCCTCGGAACGTTTAATCTCTGCGGGATGTTGTAATCTCATGGGTGAGGTAAATAGTGTGGGGGAGGGGTGGGGATTGCGGGGTGGGCGTCGGTACTGGTGTCGTTCTGGCGGTAAATGACCACAGTAAATACGCAGAACAGTAATCTGCACAAGACAAGTGTTGAAAAGTAACACCGTTATAAATTCCTGCACCCCCTCCCATCCCGCCGCCGCCCCCTCCTCTCCTCTCACTCCTCTCCCCTCCCCCCCCCCCCCCTCCGCATTCTCCTCTTTCCCTTTGTGTTTGGAGATACTGTGATAGGAAGCCGTATCCTTGGTTCTGATTGGTTGTAAGGAAATGACCAATCAAAGCGACTGTGTTTTAGATACAGCAATACACCCGCTCTCCTCTCCCCTCTCTCTCACTCACGTGAACCCCGCACCCCCTCACCCCAACCCTTCTGGATGTTTGCCATAACCGCTATTTCAAATAAAAACTCGCTTATGTCATTAAATACCCAGGGAATATCCGCCATTATGAAATTAAGCTAAAATAAATAAATAAATAAACCTGTTGCTTTAGGCTTAGAATAAGCCGAGTTTGCTGCACAGTGGAACTTATTGCTTTAGATATTGTCGGAATAACACTGTTTTATGTTACTGATTGACATAGGGAGAGAGTGTATTTATTGTGATAAAATTCGTAACTAAAACCCTTGCCAGCCAATTTTAGAATAGTCCTAGGTCGTGTTATCTGAAGAGTGTTATCTGTGAAGGTTATCTAAGGGGGGAAGTGAGGAAGGGGGGGAGGGGGAGGGAGGAGTTGTTATCTGGAGGATGTTATCTGTTTTTTTTTCTTAATGTTGTATATGATTTTTTTTTTCTATTTTTTTTTCCTTTTTTTTTGGTATCTGTGTCAACCTGCATTGTAGCTTGAATTGTAAATACACGCAATGTTCTTATTTTATGCATAAACAGTAATAAATGTAACAAACACGTGACCCGAGGTTTCATTCGGCTGACCGTGGAAATTTCCGACACCTAAAATAGGCGTTCCATGATTAGTTTCGATAGTTTAACACGATATGGAAGTTTCGATAAGATATTGTGAAATTGTATTCGTAGGTTCAAAAAATATATTGAGTCAGGCCTTATAAACCCATCCCGCATGCGTCGGGGGAGGGATGGGGAGTAGGGATGGAGGGGTCGTGGGGAGGGCAGTGCAAAAAGTTTACTTTTCAGCTCGGGGGTCCCGCGGGACCCCGACCTCTAAAACTAGGGGTCCCGATGTAAAGTGGTGGTGTCCCGACATTTTCGGGCAATAAGAAAAGTTAAATGTTATAAAATAAATTTTATTGCAACAAAAATATACGCGATTAGTGATATCATGCAAATCACAAAACTACTACTTCTAACAACAACAAAAAAAAAAAAAAGAAACACTGAATGATGCTATATTAACAATGAAAAAAAAAATCAATCATTTTCGATCTTAGCGGTGATACTGAACACCCTCTTCTTTTTCTGGGGTCCCCAGGGTCAAATTCAAGGGGTCCCGAGCTGATTATCAGGGGTGCCCGGGACCCCGTGAACTTTATTCCCTGGGGGGGGGGGGGGGGGGGGTTTGGTGGAGGGGGAGAGGGAGTTGATTCAGGAATGGGCTGGTTAACAGAACATTTGTCTGTAATGGAGGGTGATGGTTGTAAGCTTTTGATGAGAAAGTACTGAAATTCGACCGGGAGGTGTCTAATGTGACCGAAAGGTGCCACATGTGACCGGAAAGCAGCAAATTTGACCCGAAGGCACCTTGTGTGACCGGAAGGTACCAAATGTGACCGAAAGGTGCCTACTGTGACAAGAAGGTGCCTTATATCACCGGAAGGTACCTCATGTGACCGGAAGGCACCTTATGTTACCGGAAGATACCAGATGTGACCGGAAGGTACCAAATGTGACTGTAAAGTACCAAATGTTACCGGAAGGTACCATATATAACCAGAATGTGCCTAATGGGACCGGAGGGTACCTAATGTGACCGGAAGGTGCCTAATGGTAGCCGCTATTTTGTCTATATATCACAAGAGGGCGTTTGTGCGTCACAGTGACCCCTGCCTTTCGTCTTTTAGAGATTCATACGTTTTTATACTTTGGCATGGCAGTTATCCATGGGCAGCAACTCTTGGCAATTGTCCATGGATACCCTTGTAGTAAAGTTACCTTCTTTTTCAGCCCAGTTGACTTTCTTCGGTGCGCTATTCCCGTCACTCCTTTGCTCACCTCTCGTCCCTTACATGTGTCTGTGTGTGTTTATGTGTGTGTGAGAGAGAGAGAGAGATAGAGAGAGAGGGGGAGAGACAGACAGAGAGGGAGAGAGAGAGACAGATGGACAGAGAGAGAGAGAGTGAGAATATCAAGCTACTCGTACGTTTTTTTAGCCCAGTTTACGTTACACGTAAGCTGGGGTATTCCTATCGGTCTGCGGATGGCGTCCGTTAGTTAGTTAGTTAGTTAGTTAGTTCGCTGTAAACTTTGATTCAAAATGCATCTCCTCCTACAATTTTGATCCGATGTCATTTATTTTTGGTGTGAGGCATCCCTAAATGAGTCGTGCATACGGCTTGTGCTTTTCTAGTCGATCGGGTGATTTTTGAATTTTTGGCGAATTTTTAAAGAAAAAAATTAAAAATGTATCTCCTCCTACATTTTTGACGCGATGTCATTTATTTTTGGTATGAGGCACCCCTAAAGGATCGTGCATACAGCTTGTGCTTTTTTAGTCGATCGGACAATTTTTGTATTTTTGGGGATTTTTTTAAGCAAAAATTTTGAAAAAAATGCATCTACTCCTACAATTTTGATTCGATGTCATTTATTTTTGGTGTGAGGATTTTTTAAGCGGTCGTGCGTACGGCTTGTGCTTTTTTAGTCGATCGGGTGATTTTTTAATTTTTGGGGATTTGTTAAAGAAATTTTAAAATGTATCTCCTCTTACATTTTTGACCCGATGTCATTTATTTTAAGTATGAGGCACCCCTAAAGGGTCGTGCATACGGCTTGTGCTTTTTTAGTTTGTATTTTTGGGGAATTTTTTGAGCAAAAATTTCGAAAATAATTCAAAATGCATCTACCCCTACAATTTTGATTCGATGTCATTTATTTCTGGTTGAGTGCATACGGCTTGTGCTTTTTAGTCGATCGGGCAATTTTTGTATTTTTAGGGAGTTTTTGAAGAAAAAAACTTCAAAATGCATTTCCCCCTACAGTTTTGAACTTTTTTTTTTTTTTTTTTTAGTTTGAGGCATCCCTAAGGGGTTGAGAATACGACTTGCGCTTTTTAGTCGATCCGACAATTTCTGTATTTTTTGGGAATATTTGAAGAAAAACTTCAAAATGCATTTCCTCCTGCAGTTTTTATCCGATTTCATTTATTTTTGCTATGAGGCATCCTTAGGTAGGTCTCGCATACGGCTTGTGCTATTTGACTCGACTTGGGAATTTTTGATTTCGGGGGGAATTTTTGATGAAAATACCTCAAAATGCATTTTCTCCTGCAGTTTTGATCAAACATCATTTATTTGGGGGCTGAGGCATGCTTAGGGTGTCGTGAATATGGCCTGTCTTTTTCAGTCGATGAGAGAATGTTTGTAGAAAAAATTCAAAATGCATTTCCTCCTACAGTTTTTATCAGATTTAATTTATTTTCGATATGATCCGTCTCATAGGGGGTCATGCATACGGCTTGTGCTTTTTGAGTTAATTAGAAAACTTTTGGAATTTTTTTCGGAATTTTTGAAAAAAAAATTAAATGGATCTCCTCCTACAGCGCATAAACGCAAGTTAAATGAACTTGCGCAGTAGTCAGATTTAACAACTGCACATCGACGCAAGTTAAATAGACATTCGCAGTAGTCCAAATTAAGTACTCCGCATCGATGTAAGTTAAATAAGCATGCGCATTGGTCCGAAATGTGAACTGCGCATCGACGGAAGATAAATAAAGATGCGAACTGGTCCAAAATAAGCACCGCGCATCAACGCAGGTTAAATAAACATGCGCACTGGTCCGAAAAAAAGAACTACGCTTCGACGTAAGTTGAATAGACATGCACAGTGGTCTGAAATGTGAACCGCGCATCAACGCAGCCTAAAGAAACATGCGCACTCGTCCGAAATGCGAACCGCACATCGAAGCAAATTAAATAAACATGCGCACTGGTCTGAAATGACAACCACGCATCAACACAAGTTAAATAAACATGAGCAATGGCCTGAAATGCGAACCGCGCATTGACGGAAGTTAAATAAACATGCGATCCGGTCAAAAATAAGCACCGCACATCAACGCAAGTTAAACAAACATGTGCACTTGTCCGAAAAACAAGAACCACGTATCGACGCAAGTTGAATAGACATGCGCAGTGGTCTGAAATGAGAACCGCGCATCAACGCAAGTTAAAGGAACAGGTATGCAGTCCGAAATGCGAACCGGATATCACTGCAAATTAAATAAACATGCACACTGGTCCGAAGTGCGAACCGCACATAAGCGTAAGTTAAATAAACATTTGCACCGGTCCAAAATAAGTACCGATCATCAACACAAGTTAAATAAATATGCGCAATGGTCCAAAATGCGAACCACGCATCAACACAAGTTAAAAAAAAACATGCGCGCTGGTCCGAAATGCGAACCGCACGGCAACACAAGCTAAATAAGCAAGCACACTGGACCAAAATAAGCACCTTGCATCAACGCAAGTTAAATAAACATGCGCACTATTTCGAAATGCGAACTGCCCTCTAACGCAACTTAAATAACATGCGCACTATTCAAAATAAGAGCTGCGCATCAACGCAACTTAAATAAACATGCGCACTGGTCCAGAATAAGAACCGCGCATCACCTCAAGTTAAAGAAATATGCGCATTGGCCTGAAATGAGAACCGCGCATCGACGCACGTTAAATAAACATACGGAGTGGTTCGAAATGCGAACCACGCGCCAACGTAAGTTAAATAAGCATTTGCACTGGTCTAAAATAAGCACCCTGCATCAACGCAAGTTAAATAAACATGCGCACTTCTCCGAAATTCGAGCCGCGCATCAACGCAAGTTAAATAAACATGCGCAGTGGTTCGAAATGCGAATCACGCTCCAACGCAAGTTAAATAAACATTTGCACTGGTCCAAAATAAGCATTGCGCATCAACGCAAGTTAAATAAACATGCGCACTGGTCCGAAATTCGAACCACGCATCAACACAAGTTAAAAAAAACATGCGCACTGGTCCGACATGCGTAATGATCAACGCAAGTTAAATAAACATGCACACTGGTCCAAAATGCAAACCGCGCACCAACCCAAGTTAAATAAACATAGGCACACGTCCAAAATAAGCACCGTGCATCAACGCAAGTTAAATAAACATGTTAACTGGTCCGAAATGCGAACCGCGTATCAAGGCAACCTAAGGAAACTTGGGCTGTCCGAAATAAGTAGCGCTCATCAACGCAAGTAAAATAAACATGCGCATTGGTATGGAATAAGAACCGCACATCAACACAAGGTAAATAAACATGCGCACTGATCCGAAATAAGAACCGCACATCAACACAAGGTAAATAAACATGCGCACTGATCCGAAATAAGAACCGCCCATCAACACAATGTAAATAAAGATGCGCATTGATCCGAAATAAGAACCGCACATCAACACAAGGTAAATAAACATGGGCGCTCGTCAGAAATGCGAACCACACATCAACGCAAGTTAAATAAGCCGCGCATCTACGCAAATTTAAATAAACATGCGCACTTGTCTGAATAAGAACCGGGCATCAAGGCAAGTTATATAAATATGCGCACTGGTCCGAAATGCGAGCGTTGTTTGAAGGTATCTATGGCAGATTATCCAGTCTACCAGATATACAAAAAATCTGTTTCCCATTTTTCTGGGAAAGACATCTTTGTATGCATTTATCGGTCTATGTTCTGGTCCGGTTCTAAATTAATTATTGAGCTAGCTCTTTGCCGTCTCATCTTTTGAAGCCCAATTTTTCAGGAAAATTCCCTTGCTCATGCACGCTGGAATTGGTCTTATTGCTTTTCGTAAGCTTGGACTTTGTCCTTGGACAAACTTGTTTTTTTTTTAAATTTGGCCGTAATTAGGCATATCCTCCACCCAGCTTGTATCTTGTTGACGATTTGTCCAAAAACAAACACACACACACCATTCTTCAGTCCCAATCTTATCGCGTTGAAATTTGACAATAATGTTTTTCTGAAGCTCCTAAATCAGATTCTCATTCTGTTTCACTATTTTGCCAAAAAGATGGCTTACATTCCAGAAAAAAAAACAACAACAATAAATATGCTAATCTTCCAGGTGTCGCGGCATTCATTATGTCTTCCTGTTAAAGAATAATGAACTTCAGTAGTGTTTAGTCGTTTTCAGAATTTCAGCGGAATGAGCGCGGGGAGCTCGTCGTCGAGATGGGTATGCTTCGTCATTCGCCAAAATTTGTCCAAAATATTGGCAACCAAACGGATACGTTTCTGCCAAAAAAACAAAAAAAAAACAAACAAACACGAACACTGCGGCTCGTTCCGAAGAACGGGGACCGGCTGCTTTGAATTTTGAGAACAGTGTTCCGCCAGGAGGTCATCCACCGAATTATTATTATGATTATTATGATTATTATTATTATCATTATTATTATTATTATTAGTATTATTATTATTATTATTATTTGTCAAAATTGGTAGCTTTTTCCTTTCACCTTTGTAATGTCTTCGCTGTTGGGGCTGGACACAGTGTCCACGGACATCTCGTTTCTACAAGGACACTTATGCAGGACAGGCGCCCTGTTACTTTCTAGTCACTCCGTGGATACCCGTTCCTTGCAGTCACCCCCGCCCCCGCCCCCCTCCTTCCCCCATCCCTCGTGGAACCCCGAGAAACGTAGTTGCTCATTTTTTATATAATATATGTATCATTTTTATCATATACATTTGTTACTTTATTTTACATTCTCAGATTATAAACTTTACACAGCTCGCTATAAATAGATAAAAATAACAAATATAAAAAGACCCCCAATACAGAGAGTAGTTACAAAGTTATAACATATATGGGGAAAAATATGTCAGTCAAGCACCGTCATACAGACGCTATAAGGTAATCAACACGGCTGCTGTCTTGTTTTATTAAGGAAAAAAAAGAAGAAGTTTGACTTATTTCATGTATGATATATAACAGCACTAACAAGCCACACCTTGAATTACATCAGAGGTCGATGACACGGTTTCTAAAAATAGAACACTTCCTTGTTTATGTAAAATACGAATGTGTACTTCCGCGAATTCGGCTGTTGACCCTTTGTGTTTCTATTGGTGGCAGTGCCGAAAGTACGTGTACTTAAGGGGTCATCCATAAAGCAAGACGTACGTGTACTTAAGGGGTCACCCATAAAGCAAGACGTACGTGTACTTAAGGGGTTACCCATAAAGCATTAAGTACGTGCATTTACGGGGCCATGTTTCAAGTACATACGAACGGAAAGTAGGACCGTGTGTGAAAGGGATGGAGGTGGTGTCAGTGGGGCATTATTACAATGATGGTGACGTCACAAATACCGCATGCATACATCATTTACGGATGGCATCGAGGCAAAATATTTAGAATCATAGAACTTTATATTCGGCGGGTGATTATCAACGACGCTGGGCGATTTGGTAAAATCTTCCTACAAAACCAGTCCAATCGCTTTAGATTTGATAAGCAAATTGTTCACCCCTATTCCCCTACTCCCGTCACGTAAAATTTGTGACCTTACCCAGCAAACGTGTTGACGTTGTAACAACATTCTATGTACGTCACACCAATTGCCAGAACACCGTTGGGTTTTGGAAGTCGAAACAACGTCTCGATCTTGCATGGACGTCGGGAAATGACGTTGTGTTGACGCCGGGAAAATGTTCATCTAGGGTCAAGACCACCAGAATCACCTTCCGTCACAGCACCCCCCCCCCCCCCCACCCTTGGGTCATCCGTCGATTTCCACGATTTTTTTTTTCAAAAAGTAGACGGGGAAAAACTTGTGCTCTCTTGAAATGCTCATATTTTACGTGCTCACTTGGGTCTATTTTCGAAGTGACCTGTCATGGCTACTATTTCCAGATCGACATCGCAGCCTCACATCGGCTTTGGATTGACCTTAGATTTCTTATTGGGTGACTTAGTCATTATCAACACGTAATTTGCAGACGTTTCCTGATTCTTGTGTACTAACAAAATAAACGGGATGACAGTAGACAGAAGATGATGTGAGTCTCCCACGATCAAGTGCTGCGGCTGTCGCGACAGGGGCGGCACTACCAATGACGCAGTGCTGCATCTCGCTCTTCATATCACGGGGAGGGGGGCACATACCATGAAATGCGGCTGACTACCAATGACGCAATACTGTATCTCGCCCTTCATATCACAGGGGGGGGGGGCACATACCATGAAAAGCGGCTGACTACCAATGACGCAATACTGTATCTCGCCCTTCATATCACAGGGGGGGGGGGGAGGGGCACATACCATGAAATGCGGCTGACTACCAATGACGCAATACTGTATCTCGCCCTTCATATCACAGGGGGGGGGGCACATACCATGAAAAGCGGCTGACTACCAATGACGCAATACTGTATCTCGCCCTTCATATCACAGGGGGGGGGGGCACATACCATGAAATGCGGCTGACTACCAATGAGTCAATATTGTATCTCGCCCTTCATATCACGGGGGGGGGGGGCGGGGGAACATACCATGACGTACGGCTAACTATCAACGACACAATGTTGTATCTCACTCTTCATATCACAGGGGAGGCACATACCATGAAATGCGGCTAACTGCAGTGACACAAAACTGCTTTAAAATCATTCCAGAATTAGAGCTTGATAACATGAGGTTACGTAATTGTTTTACCAAGAGAACAGATGCGTTATTTGGTCGCAACCAATCGCAGCCCTGTCACAACCAGATTTAAGGTCGATTTCATCATTAGCTTTTTCCGGATTAATTGAGAATGTACCCAATTGCTGGAAGTTTTTTAATGTTTTTTTGGTCCTCTCTCCTTTAATCTGATATTTCAAAGTTAAAAAAAATATTTAAACTGAAGTGTCTTTCATAAAATTAAAGAAAAGAAAGATAAAACAAACACCAAACTGTGTTTTCTCAGCTGAGAAAAAATACTGTTGAAGAGTTGAACAAGATTGTCCATGGACAATGCCCCACCTCACGAATGATGATGTCAAGATTTCTGACATATAAGTATAACCTGTAACCAAAATTTCAAGACGGTAAAGCTATGTACCTGGCGTCACTCAAGATTTTAATAAAATGGTTTATCGCCAACATATCAGTAGTATGAAAATGGGGGTTTCACCACAGGAAGTGACGTCATACTGTCTGGACCGGAAGTGACGTCATAGGCGTGGTCATGGCATAGAAGTGTTGTGATGGCAACGAAGTGGTGTAGTCATGGAAACGAAGTAAACAACAGTTCTACGCCAGGAAGTAACGTCTGGACCGGAAATGACGTCTGGACCGGAAGTGACGTCTGAACCGGAAGTGACGTCATAGCGACGTCAGAGGTTGACCAGATAGAGCGCGCGCGTGTTGTGATGATTTTTTCCCCACTCTCTCCACACACACACCAATAGCACGACTGAGCATTTCATTTCATAAGCCACATAGGTATTTCAATCTTCTGATGGCAACTTTTTTCCAATCAAACTGTCTCTCCACACACCACGACTGAGCATTTCATAAGCCGCATAGGTATTTCAACCTTCTGATGGAAACTTTTTTCCCCTCACACTCTCTCTCCACACACCACGACTGAGCATTTCATAAGCCGCATAGGTATTTCAACCTTCTGATGGCAACTTTTTTTTCCCCACACTCTCATGCATACATACCAACACCATGATAAAATGTTTTACTTATGTTGCTCTTTGTACTCCATTATTCGTTTTTTTTTTTTGTTTTTTTTTTGTTTGTTTTTTTTTTTTTTTTTTGTTTTTTGTTTTTTTTTTTGTTTTCGTTTGAAATGCAGTGTTTACTTAGAAAAAAATGGCGTCCTACAACCTGCAATCGTCATCAGCAGCATTTCGTCATCTATAGCCTGCGTAATCAGACTTCGTCATCAACAACGTAGACAGCGGTGTCTGTTTTTTTTTCTGAGGCAGCAGTGTCTAGCTGCTTGGAGTTGCAGTGTGACCCTAAGTGTTATACTTGACCGATTTGTCTAAAAATTTCACTGTTTGATTCAGTTTTATATCTAGTTTTCACATAGTCATGGACTGGTTGCGCAGCTGGCTGTATGTATCATGAATTCACCTTAAAAAGGTAAGTTAAAAGTGGAATAACTTTCGATATGATTGACTGATTTGCATGAAACTTTCACTGTTTGATTCAGTTTTATATCTTTTTTTAACATTAAGTAGTCATAGGCTATTTGCGCAGCTGGCTGTGTGCATATTTACCACCATTTTTTATTTTGTAAAAAGTTAAAAAGTGGGATAACTTCCGCTATAGTTGACGGATTTGATTGAAAATTTCACCGTTGGATTCAGTTTGATGTCTTAGTTTACAGTAGTTTGCATAGGTGGTTGTTGGAATGGCGCGCGCCCACCATTCAAACATGTGTTTGAATTATTTTTACGTCAAACTATTGTTCAACAAATTGTTTAGCAATTGTTCAGCAATTGTTCAACAAGCTGTTGTTCAACATGTTCAACAAGTTGAACGTGTTCAACATGTTCAACATGTTCAACATGTTCAACATGTTCAACATGTTCAACAAGTTGAACATGTTCAACATGTTCAACATGTACAACATGTTGTTGCACAAGTTGAACATGTTCAACATGTTAAACATGTTGAACATGTTCAACTTGTTCAACAACATGCTGTTTAACAAGTTGTTGTTCAACAAGTTGTAGTTCAAGCCAAGAATAAACAAGACATATGTTGAATAGGTTTATTAATACACTTAAATACACTTTAATACACTTAAATACACTTAAATACATACAGCTTAAATCTATAACAATATTACAATATTTGTTGATTTACAAAGTCTTTATTATAAAGTCAAATAAGTCTATTTTTTCTTCATCTGCTTCACTGTCATCCATATCACTTTCTTCGTCGCTGCTTTCATCTTCCTCCTCCTCATCTAGAAGCTCTTGAAAGAATGCATCGTTTCTTCTTATAGCCGCCTTTAGTGCCTTTGAATACTCGTAATGTTTTTCATCAACAAAGTAATTAAAGTCTCCTAAAATGGTTTGATAATGTTCGTTTTGTTCTAGACGTTGGGCATATATGAATAGCCTCATAAACAGTTGTTTAAGTCGACGCTTATAAATGGGTCGAAAGTCATCACTTGCTATGTGGCGCGCATCTTCAAGCCCTTGTTCTTCATATTCTGAGACCTTTTCTTGAAATTTGGTATCACATTCATCGTAGACTTCTTGAACCATATCATACCAAACAGAGTCTGTTTCTGACTCACTTTCAGAGTCTGTTTCTGGCTCACTTTCAGAGCTGCTGTCATCATCACCCTCGCCACAATGTTTCATATGTTTGTAAAAAGTTTCTTGACTGTTGTTTAACGCACCACACTCTGTACAAGGATGTGCATTCTTTCAGTCATGTTGACGCTTTGACTTTCCATAGAAGACTCATCTAAAGTTTCAGTGATAGGTGGTTTTACAGGGTTTTCCATAGCTATCTCCAATTCTTCTTCTTCTGAAGTGTGAGCATTCTTTAAGTGCCTATAAGACTTTGTGGCCAATTGTAAGATTTCAAACAGATGTTGCATTTATACATCCTTTCGGTTCAACATACACTTTTCAAATGATGAAAAAGCCTTTAAACATAGCCTTATATACAACTTGTTGAACAGCATGTTGAACATGTTCAACTTGTTGAACAACATGTTGAAGAACATGTTGAACAACATGTTCAACAAGTTCAAAATGTTCAACATGTTGTTGAACATGTTGTCTACGCCTAGGGTTAGGGTTATGCCGCTTAGAGGAGTCTAACGTCATGACGTCTTTATGACGTCATCATGACGTCATCATGACGTCATCAAGTCATCATTATGACGTCATAATAACGTCATTCGAACAGGGGCGCGCTTTACCAAAAAACTGACTCAGCAGAATTTGTTTCTGTTTGATAGGTATGAAATGCATGTCTCACTCTTCCTTTTATGTTACTTCGATGTAATCAAAATATGGTGTGTAACTTGCTCAAAAAATGCTAAACTTGTTAAAATTGCTAAAATTGCTCACTCAGCAATTCAATGTTGAACATGTTGAACAACAGCTTGTTGAACAATTGTTGTACAATTGCTAAACAACTTGTTGAACAAAAGTTTGACGTAAAAATAATTCAAACACATGTTTGAATGGTGGGCGCGCGCCATTCCAACAACCACCTATGCAAACTACTGTAAACTAAGACATCAAACTGAATCCAACGGTGAAATTTTCAATCAAATCCGTCAACTATAGCGGAAGTTATCCCACTTTTTCACTTTTTACAAAATTAAAAATGGTGGTAAATATGCACACAGCCAGCTGCGCAAATAGCCTAAAACCACTTAATGTTAAAACTAGATATAAAACTGAATTAAACAGTGAAAGTTACATGAAATCCGTCAATCATAACGAAAGTTATCCCACTTTTTACAAAATTAAAATAGCGGTAAATATGCACACAGCCAGCTGCGCAAATAGCCTATGACTACTTAATGTTAAAAAAAGATATAAAACTGAATCAAACAGTGAAAGTTTCATGCAAATCCGTCAATCATAACGAAAATTATTCCACTTTTAACTTACCAGTTTAAGTTAACTGGTTGCGCAGCTGGCTTCATGATACATACAGCCAGCTGCGCAACCAGCCCATGACTATGTGAAAACTAGATATAAAACTGAATCAAACAGTGAAATTTTTAGACAAATCGGTCAAGCATAACACTTAGGGTCACACTGCAACTCCAAGCAGCTAGACACTGCTGCCTCAGAAAAACAAAAAAAAAAAAGCCAGACACCGCTGTCTACATTGTTGATGACGAAGTCTGATTACGCAGGCTATAGATGACGAAATGCTGCTGATGACGATCGCAGGTTTAGGACGCCATTTTTTCTAAGTAAACACTGCATTTCAAATGAAAACAAACAAAAAAACAAAAAACAAAACGAATAATGGAGTACAAAGAGCAACAAAAAAATCATATACAAGATTAAGAAAAAAAACAGATCACATCCTCCAGATAACAACTCCTCCCTCCCCCTCCCCCACTTCCCCCTTAGATAACCTTCACAGATAACATTCTTCAGATAACACGAACTAGGACTATTTTGAAATTGCTGGCAATTGTTTTAACAATGAATTTTATCACAATAAATACACTGTCTTCCTATGTCAATCAGTAACATAAAACAGTGTTATTTCGACAATGTCTAAAGCTATAAGTTCCACTGTGCAAGCAAACTCGGCTTATTCTAAGCCTAAAGCAACAGGTTTATTTATTTATTTATTTTAGCTTAATTTCATAATTGCGGATATTCCCGGGTATTTAATGACATAAGCGAGTTTTTATTTGAAATAGCGGTTATGGCAAACATCCAGAAGGGTTGGGGTGAGGGGGTGCGGGGTTCACGTGAGAGAACTCCAAGCAGGTAGACACTGCTGCCTCAGAAAAACAAAAAAAAAAAGCCAGACACCGCTGTCTACGTTGTTGTTGACGAAGTCTGATTACGCAGGCTATAGATGACGAAATGCTGCTGATGACGATTGCAGGTTGTAGGACGCCATTTTTTTCTAAGTAAACACTGCATTTCAAACGAAAACAAAAAAAAAACAAAAAAAACAAACAAACAAAAAAAACGAATAATGGAGTACAAAGAGCAACATAAGTAAAACATTTTATCATGGTGTTGGTATGTATGCATGAGAGTGTTGGGAAAAAAGTTGCCATCAGAAGGTTGAAATATCTATGCGGCTTATGAAATGCTCAGTCGTGGTGTGTGGAGAGAGAGTGTGAGGGGAAAAAAGTTGCCATCAGAAGGTTGAAATACCTATGTGGCTTATGAAATGCTCAGTCGTGGTGTGTGGAGATATAGTGTGAGGGGAAAAAGTTGCCATCAAAAGGTTGAAATACCTATGTGGCTTATGAAATGAAATGCTCAGTCGCGCTGTTGGTGTGTGTGTGGAGAGAGTGGGAAAAAATCATCACAACACGCGCGCGCTCTATCTGGTCCACCTCTGACGTCGCTATGACGTCACTTCCGGTCCAGACGTCACTTCCGGTCTAGACGTCACTTCCGATCCAAACGTCACTTCGGGTCCAGACGTCACTTCCTGGCGTAGAACTGTTGTTTACTTCGTTTCCATGACTACACCACTTCATTGCCATCACAACACTTCTATGCCATGACCACGCCTATGACGTCACTTCCGGTCCAGACAGTATGACGTCACTTCATGTGGTGAAACCCCCATTTTCATACTACTCATATCCACAAATTTATGGCGAATCGCCAACCAAAAAAAAAAGTAATAACCACGTGGATTATTATATCCATAGCCTTTAAACAAAATGCCAACACCATACCCTTACGTAAGTTAAGATCTTAATAAGAAAGTTGTTTTTCGCCAGTAGTTCCATCAGTATAAGGCGGTATCCATCGTCTGTATATGCGTGTGTACATATCTAAGTCTGTACATGTGTACGTTTGTAAATCTGTACGTATGTATGTCGCTACGCATGTACGTGTGTACGGCTGTACATATGTATGGTGTATGTGTGTGCGTGTTTGCGTATGTACGTGTGTGCGTCTGTACGTGTGTACGTCTGTGTGTCTGTGCGTGTGTACGTATGTACGTCTCTACGTATGTACGTGTGTACGGCTGTACATACTTACGTGAGTACGTTTGTACGTTTGTACGTGTGTACGGCTGTACATATTTACGTATGTACGTGTCAACACAAATGTACGATTGTACCATTGTACGTGTGTACGTATGTACGTCTGTACGTAGTTACGTGTGTATATCTGTACGTATATAGGTCCGTACGTATGTACGTATGTACGTACGTTTTGAAGTTGAAAAAAATAGAGCTTCAACATGGACAGTGTACGAAAGAACCTCCCCAATGTTGTCCAACAGCTAACCTCCGTTGTCTATAAAACCCTTTTCACTCCGCAGACCCAGCTGTTTTATAACAACGCCCGAAGTGTACCAGAAAGAGTACCCAAGGCACTCCCATCATTTATTTTTAGAAGCTTTCCCGGTATAAGGCCGCCATATTACTTCCTTGTTAATTTTCTGATAATATAATATCGTGCAGCCTAATGAAAATGCTGATAACTTGTCAATTTTATGTCCGTGTTGACTTCAACGGGGTCAGCCAGTGAAACTTTTTTTTTCAGAAAGTCTTTTTTGAGAAAACCCAGCGAAATACTACGCACAAAATATTATTAAAATATTGAAAAAAAAAATAATTCAAGAAAACTATGGCAACTCCAGAAGACTGGAACTGTCTTTTATTTTTGTTCTTGTTACTCTTCACATTTTCCTGCGCGAAAAATATTTCAATTAAACACATCTGGAATAGAAACACCTTTGTTTTCAAATACTCTACATTTTTTTGCGAATGCTTTCTCCTTTTTTGCATTTTTCTTCTGATATGTCACATATAGTAGTGATACATACTGCATAAAGTATGTCAAGCCTTTAGTTTTGCTTGAGGTGAAATGGCCATTTCATTATTGAAAAAAGCACGGTTTTTAAGGTTATTCCTTTTTTTCTTTTTCTTTTTTTTTTTGCACCATCCCTGTTCTTTGTTGAATACAAGCTTGTAGCCAAAGCGCAGGCTTCAAACTAAAAAGGAAACAAAAACAAAACAAAACAAAAACAAAGATTTTTTGTAGTATGCTTCATCGGCTGTACTTGTCGATAAACGAATTTATTTGATGGTGAGAGAAATCGCATGCCTGGTTAAGCAATTCTTTGTATTCAATATTTGTGTAGGGAAATGTGTAAACTTCAACTTTTTTTAAACAAAAAAAAAAACAGCACCAACTGGAAACCTTAATAATAATACTACTAATAATAATAATAGCAACAACACATGAAGGAGGTAACCATTTTCGCTTTATTCGATTATATTTGATGGTTTTATGTCATTGCGTTAGAACTGGGATAGATCATAGGACTGGACTCTTTCTCTATAAAGTAAACGTTGGTGAATAATGAGTAATTTCTAAAGAACACAGCACTAGGATTATGATACGGATATAAATTCTTAAAAAGTATGGATAAAATGATCACAGAGAAACTGAGGGGAGAAAGAAGCACAAAGACACAAGGGAATGAGGGTAAGTTTCAAGTTCATGTTTATCGACCCATGGGGGCGGGAAGGAAGGGGGAGGGGGCTGGGAGGGGGGGGGGGGGACAGGGGAGCACTCGTGAATCAACTGGTTAATATGCGTGTCTATTACTTATAAAAAACAACCCCCAATTCTGTATAACATTAGCAACCTACAGCTCCCCCGGGGAGGGTGCGGTTCGTAGTTGGGGTTACTCATGTACCAACTAGTTACCATACATGTCCGTGACTTTTTAAACGACCCCTAAACGCGGAGTGCCAAGATTGAAATAATACTCCCCTTTTAACTAAAGGCGGAGTGTATTTATGAAAGAACCCCCCCCCCCCCCTTTTTTGAGAGAAACGCGGAGTACTGAATGAAAACTACCGCCCTTTTAACAAAATAAGAACCCCGCGCGAAACGCGTCTTTTGGACATACATTGTAGTACATGATACCTAGTGCCCACCCCCCCCCCCCCACGGAACAGCCCCCCCCCCCCCAATCCCCGTCCCTCCCTTAACCTGGCAATCACACTTCAGAAAATGCTGTCACTAACTTGGATGAGTTTTGTTATTGTCATTCATTTCACTGGCCGTTGATTTATAACTCAGTCATAGCATATTCATAGTCATACTCATAGTCATGATCATATACATATATAGTCATACTTATAGTCATAATCATATCCATTCATTAGATTTAAAACACAAACCGATAAGAAAAGATAAGCACTCCGATAGCACTCAAAATACCAATTAACGATGCATAAGGAAAATATCTATTACAATAGACTGCCCCCTTGTTCACAATTTTAGCAGTTTAACAACTGCAGCAACCAGATATGTATTAAAGTCATAAATGAATGGAAAGGAATAGCAAATCTCAAATTAACCTTGACAGTAACTTGACCTTGACACTTATCATATGCTGTCAACATGAAGTACAACTGTACTACCCAAAAACACGGTCACATGACATGGACAAATGCTGTTATCTGATTGGTCGATTCCCAGTCATTTGCCACCGTTGACCAGAATACTGTCATGTAACAAAGCACATATTTACTTATTTCGAGGCAACGTGAAGATGACATTGACCAGCTACGAAAATGTTGACACACAAAGGTCAACATTTTCTTACTGGTCATTCATGCTTATTTTGACTCGAAATAAGTCAACATCTGTCAACTGTTGTTGATGTAGCAGCCGTAAGAACCATGATACCAAGAGGGAGAGTCGAGGCAGGGGCAGCGCGATTCATGAGATGCCATAGGAAAGGTAAACATTTTCCTTCGCTAGACCCGAACGTAAAGCGGAGTCTCGTAATAACGACACGGCTGGAGTGTAGAAAAATGTGTCGTTATAGTTGATATGTCGTTATAGTTGATATGTCGTTATAGTTGATATGTCATTATAACCGAGAGTTTTAAACTGGGGAAAGCTTATATTGATTCAAATATTTATGTCGCAAATCGCTGCATGTCGCTCTGTCGGTTGTCGTTATTGCGTAGTTCTTCTGCATGAAAACACTTTCCCAATATTAATAGTTTCCTTTCTCTCAGTCTGGCTGTCTGCCTCTTTCTCTCTCTCTCTCTCTCTCTCTCTCTCTCTCTCTCTCTCTCTCTCTCTCTCTCTCTCTCTCTCTCTCTCTGTTTCTGTCTGTCTTGTTTTGTCTGTCTGTCTGCCCGACCTCTCTCTCTCTCTCTTTCTCTCTCTCTCTCTCTCTCTCTCTCTCTCCCTCTCTCTCTCTCTCTCTCTCTCTCCCTAAAGGTCTACAATGGAGTCGTCATATGAAACAAAATTTGTCAATATATGGTGATAAAAATATAGTGAATATGTCACGCATCAATGCCTCAGAACAGTTATCATGTGCTACACGAATAGTTACCATATGTTGCACAAATGGTTACCATACGTTACTAAAAACAGTTACCATGTGTTACATAAATGGTTACTATATGTTACCCAAATAGTCATCATGTGTGACACAACAGCTACTACACAATACACAATAGCTACCGTTGGTCACACAAATAATTACTATATGCTACTCACATAGTTACCATATGTTACACAAATAGTTATTATACATAACTTTACATTAACGGCCTGACCGCACATGGGGGGGGGGTGACACCCATAATGATTACCATGTGTTCTCGCATTGATTACCACATGTTTTTGCATATGTACCCGTAATGATTACCATATGTTCTTGCTTGCCTAACTGTTACATGGAACTTAAGCCTTTGTTACTGCTATTCAATGCGCATTTTATAACCACACTAAAATCCTATACATAACCACATATTAGCCTCCAATATCATATATAAACAAACATAAACTTATGGCAGATATTATGCTTCCACATATTAAACAGAAAATAAAATGTATCACAGGAACCTGGGTGTTCCACGACAGTCTACGATATTCTACGATGTTTTACGATTTTCTACAATGTAATACATGAGAACTGATTTCAACAATTATCCTTCATATACAACTAACAAATCTAAAATACAACATCTACAACAAACAAAAATAGATTAACAAATACAATCGCAAGGTTGAACAAGATATTAGATTATATGCGCCTCTGAAAAATTGTAAAAATGTGAAGTCATAAATGCATATTACAACAGTGTAAAGTCGTTCCAGGGGAGCCACTCACGTACCAACTGGTTACCATGCGTGTGTCCGGATGGGGGGTGGAGGGGGGGAGGGGGGCAGGTGACTCACGTACCAACTGGTTACCATGCGTGTGTCCGGATGGGGGGTGGAGGGGGGAGGGGGGGCAGGTGACTCACGTACCAGCTGGTTACCATGCGTGTGTCCGGATGGGGGGTGGGGGGAGGAGGGGGACAGGTGACTCACGTACCAACTGGTTACCATGCGTGTGTCCGGATGGGGGATGGGGGGAGGAGGGGGACAGGTGACTCACGTACCAACTGGTTACCATGCGTGTGTCCGGATGGGGGGTGGGGGGAGGAGGGGGGCAGGTGACTCACGTACCAACTGGTTACCATGCGTGTGTCCGGATGGGGGGTGGGGGGAGGAGGGGGACAGGTGACTCACGTACCAACTGGTTACCATGCGTGTGTCCGGACTGGGGGTGGGGGGAGGAGGGGGGCAGGTGACTCACGTACCAACTGGTTACCATGCGTGTGTCCGGATGGGGGGGTGGGGGGAGGAGGGGGCAGGTGACTCACGTACCAACTGGTTACCATGCGTGTGTCCGGATGGGGGGTGGAGGGGGGGAGGGGGGGCAGGTGACTCACGTACCAACTGGCTATTTTGCGTGTCCATGATTCGGGGGGGGGGGGGACTATCGTACCAACTGTCTGCCATGTGTAAACTCGGCGTGGTGGGGAGAGGCAGTCACGTGCCAACTGGTTAATGTGGGGGTGCGTGATCGGGTGGGGGGGGGGGGCACTCACGTTATGTGTGTGTGTTTTTTTTTTTTACATGCATGGTAACATATTTAATGCCAAGTGCCGAATCTTGTATTGTGTTAATTGTTTTAGCACAGATACATTTCAAAAGACAAGAATTAATTACTGAAGCGGGTCGAGTATTTATTGATCACTTCGTGAATGTCAATTTATGTTCTTTTGGTACTCCGGCCCTCACTTCAACAAGCCGGATTGACTTAGTCATGAATACTTCAACAAGCCGGATTGACCTAGTCACGAACACTTCAACAAGCAAGATTGACTTAGTCATAGAAACTTCAACAAGCCGGATTGACTTAGTCATGAATACTTAAACAAGCCGGATTGACTTAGTCATGAATACTTCAAGAAGCCGGACTGACTTAGTCATGAAAACTTCAACAAGCCGGATTGACTTAGTCATAAATACTTCAACAAGCCGGATTGACTTAGTCATGAATACTTCAACAAGCCGGACTGACTTAGTCATGAATACTTCAACAAGCTGGACTGACTTAGTCATGAATATTTCAACAAGCCGGATTGACTTAGTCATGAATACTTCAACAAGCCGGATTGACTTCGTCATAAATACTTCAACAAGCCGGATTGACTTAGTCATGAATATTTCAACAAGCCGGATTGACTTAGTCATGAATACTTCAATAAGCCAGATTGACTTAGTCATGAATACTTCAATAAGCCAGATTGACTTAGTCATGAATACTTCAATAAGCCAGATTGACTTAGTCATGAATACTTCAATAAGCCGGATTGACTTAGTCATGAATACTTCAATAAGCCAGATTGACTTAGTCACGAATACTTCAATAAGCCAGATTGACTTAGTCATGAATACTTCAATAAGCCAGATTGACTTAGTCATGAATATTTCAAGAAGCCGGTCGAATTTTTCTGAAAAAATTTCTGTCATTACCGAACTTTTTATTCTATTCTGGTGACCGACAATTCTTATTTCGCCCTCCCCCCCCCCCCTATAGACTGTGGTTTGAGGGTTATAACGAAAACGTGTATATCATACAACACCCATGTTAGCAATTTATAATAAGTGTTAATAAGTGTATGAAAATACGAGTGCCGAAGGCTCTGCTCTAAAAAGCAATTTCCCATCTTTTTTTCATATTTTTCGGATAAATTACAGTAAAATTTCTTCACCCCACCGACCGGTCGAGTTCATTTCTTTTACTTGATTTGTTTTTTAACCTGGCCGAGTATCGTGGTGGTGGCTTATCTCGCGTGTTAGACTGCAGTATCCTAAAATAATAAATAATATAGATACCATAACCCGCAGTCACGTGACATCCGGATCACCCACCAAATGAATGCTGTATTCATGGATACCAAGTTCCGCGGATGGACCATCCATGAAATGGAGACCAAACCCCACAGTCACTGGAACAGGTATTCCAGAGTCGATCGAAACCGTGCCCTGGATACCGTGCCCCAGAGTGAATGAATACAGAATCCCGGAGCCAACTGATACATAATCCCGGAGTGAATGAATACAGAATCCCGGAGCCAATTGATACAGAATCCCGGAGTGAATGAATACAGAATCCCGAAATCAATGGATACAGAATCCGGATTGAATAAATGCAGAATCCCGGAGTGGATGGATACAGAATTCCGGAGCCAATTGATACAGAATCCCGGAGTGAATGAAAACAGAATCCGGGAGCCAATTGATACAGAATTCCGGAGTGAATGAATACAGAATCCCGAAATGAATGAATACAGAATCCGGACTGAATAAATGCAGAATCCCGGAGTGGATGGATACAGAATTCCGGAGCCAATTGATACAGAATCCCGGAGTGAATGAATACAGAATCCCGGAGTGAATGAATGCAGAATCCCGGAGTGAATGAATACAGAATCCCGAAATCAATTGATACAGATTCCGGACTGAATAAAAGCAGAATCCCGGAGTTAATTGATACAGAATTCCGGAGTTAATGGGCAGCATACCCCGGAGCTAATTAATACAGAATCCCGCAGACAATAGATACAGAATCCTACAGTTAATGAATACAGAATCGCGGAGTCAATGGATGAATGATCACCCATTCAACGAAAATCATTTGTGGAATGCAATGGATATGGTATCCTGGAGCCAATTGATAATTATGCCCTGGTCAACTGGCAGCGGTTGTTCGAATCCCAAGAGACTTTTCCACGGAGTCAACAGTTGTAGTCCCTCTGGAGTCGATGGCTTCGTTTATCAAAAGTCAATCACTTCACTAGTCAAAGGTCAGTGACCTCACTAGTCAAAGGTCAGTGACCTAACTTGTCAAAGGTCAGTGACAAGCGCGAGCAGAAGTAAACAACTTTATCTCATTAGCAATCAAAACACTGGTGTACACCGGAAGTCAACAACTATCAAACCCAAAAAATAAAGTCAGCAACTCATTTCAACAAGCAGTCAGTTCTGGGAGTCAACTACTTGTGATTTCAGTCCTGCAAATCATCTAGTCGTGAGGGTGTGGAGGAGGGAATGGCTGTAATCACAGACACTAAGACTGCGTGGGCCCACTGGACTCATGTGCCTTGAAACACTTGCATTCGCTCTGTCGCTTGTAGAAGCCAGCCTGATACTTTTCCCTGCCTCTCTTGTACCACATCTTGACGGCCGTGACGTAATCGTAGAGCGGCCGACACGTGTAGATATGCTTCTGATTGACGTCAATGAGGCACTCCTCGCACGCACAGTGTGCCTCTACTATTACGAACGGATCTCTGGCAAGCAAATCCAGCACACAAATTATTGCCTATTGAAATTGAATTTTTAGACTGTTCGACCAACATATCCCAGTCACTATGGAATGGCCTTTTAACATTTTCTGCTAAATATAATTAAAGACATGAATTCAATGTCGATCTCCTTTACATATATTTTGCTATCAACAATTGCATTTTAGATAGCGAAAAATGAATTTCTAGATAAAAAAATCTCAAGAGAAGTACACATTTAAATAAAATTTAACGAATCGTCAATTAAATGTTAAAGCTGTAAAACTGAATTAATCATGTCAATAATAACAACACAATTTTTGAACTCAAGAAATACTTAATTTATGTGCAGTATATTTAATGTACCCACAATAACAATAATATTTATAATGACAATAATAATAATAAATAACAATAATAACAGCAATAACAACAATAATGTCAACAATGCTACAGCCGCCTGACCTGTTGGGGTGGGTCGTATTGACGAGGAACGTCTGGCAGACCGGACCCGAGTACTCGCTCTTGCTACCACGATACGGGCACAGATCGCGTCGCCGGGTATTCTCCTCCGTCAGAATGGTCCTCTCGTCCATGTCCGACCAATCGCTGTCCTTGAAGACGTGCTGTAGTGCATCTGGCTACAAAATTAAGCACACGACTTATCTATGATATCTTATCTGTGATATCTCATCTGTGATATCTTATCTATGTTATCTTATCTATGATATCTCATCTGTGATATCTTATCTGTGATATTTTATCTATGATATCTTATCTATGATGTCTCATCTGTGATATCTTATCTATGATATCTTATCTGTGATATCTTATCTGCGATATCTTATCTATGATATCTTATCTGTGATATCTTCCCACCTATTTCACACAATAAATTTCAGGTTTTGCTGAAGCGTACAAGTTACTAAACCTAACTAAAGCGTAGCAAAAAAAAATAAACATGCAAAGAAAACAAAATCTCACAACAAAAACAAGAATAGAACAGATTAAAAGTAGATTGGCTGTGGGTGTTAGCCGAGTGGAACGAAATGGAAGTATGTATTTAATCATGCATAGTTATAAACGAGCAAGTTTTTCTCTCTTTCCTGTCAGTGTGATCTGGGGTGCTTCTGTAAATGCCCGAATAAATCAGATCTCCTGTAAAACTAGACCGACATCACTAGAATCTAGTGAACCACACAGCTTACAACATACAGTTTCGTGGGAACTAAAAATCTTCAGACCACACACTTGTACAAACGTTGTAATGTACCTCATGCATTCAACATAATACCAACAAAACAATTTGAATTGTGGCTTCCAGTTCGAATTCGTTTCCATTTGCCCTGAACATTGTGGACTGAACTATGAACTGATACAGTCTCTACATAAACACCAATTCCTTTATGAACTCATCTAAGACGTATACTTTAGTCTGAGAGGTTCGAATATTCACTGTAATTTTAGCACCAAGTGGCGGTTAAAACTAAGTAAGGATAACATCAGAAGAGATGAATAATACCATTTATGACAGAAGAAAGTCAGAAAAGTTAATAGTATTATAGAATCTATGATCCAGTGATCGTCTAGTCGCGAAAAACATGGAATCTAATAGGATGATATTTTAGGCACTATATGAAAGTCCGTGCTACAGAATTACGGGTATCATATGTGGTGTCATACGGGTCCAAAAGCGCAGAGAAAAGAGGTCATTTTGAGGCCAGAGGCCTTTTGTTAAAAGGAAGAAGGGGCGGGGGGGGGGGTACTTTTCATTTATTACTCCCACCAAAAGTCTCTTTTTTCAGAATTAAACTCCGCGTTTAGTTAAAAAGAGGGTATTATTTCAACATCAGGACTTCATGCTTAGGGGTGCTTTTAAAAAAGTTATGGAATTGCATGTTAATGAGTTGATACGAGAGGGGCCCCTCCAGAGTGTGTGGCTTCTTTAGAACTCACAGACAATTTATCTCATATTTTATATAGTTCAATTAGCTAGCTGAATATCAATGGTCAGGATGTTCCCATTAATTAATTCCATACAATTGTATAAGAAAAGACTAAAAGAGATAACAATCAATTAATTCCCCTCTGTGACATCACAGAAGTAATTTACACGAGTTTCTTTTATATGCCTGATCATAATATACCCAACACATTTGTTTTGCTTTCTTAATAAGATAATGACACCCGATACAGGTTAAGTAGCTCATTATTTACACAATAGCAACAAACAAAAAGTAGCTATTGAAAGTGTAGCGTAACTAAATAAAAGTGTAGCGTAACAACATAAAAGTGTAGCGTAACAGAAATGAAAGTGTAGCCTAACAGAATAACAAGAAGGAAACATGAAGCTATTATAGATTTTGTAAAAAGATCTCGTTGCTAATTTTCTCACTGTTGGAAATTATATAAATGGGATGCCTTAACGGGGTTCATATTTTATGCCTGACCCCTTTAATATCAGACCTTCATTTTTGTTTTTACCAACTCGCAGCAAACATTTTGACGTCAGAATGACGTCGTGCAACATTCAACCTCTCGGGTGAGCAAAACTACATGTCACCCTTCCAACTATATCATAATTATATATTGTTACGCTTAACTATATACCGAAACTTATTTCAGTTGTCTCCTTACCACGTTGTATCATGCGGTACCGCGTCACATTTACCCATATCGTTCCGTCCAGCGGTAACACCTCTCTCATCAAATCACACTATTAAAGTCATAATCGAAACTTAACTAGGTCTTAAGTAACACACTCTTCTCCCCTTCAGTCGTCATCGAAGCTCCGAACACAAGGGCAGAGAACTTACTAACAGACAAAGGTATAACCTGATTATCTTGAAAAATGTCAGAAAAGAACGTCGGAATGACGTCGGTTTCAGGTTATGTACATATCAAATCAGAAAATTTATACGACGTTTCAAAAGTTCAAATTTAGTTTATTGGCGTCCTGACCAAATAACAGCAATTTTGTAACCTCAAAAGACGTCGGATGTCTGCTTGGTACTTTAAAAAAAATAGTAAAGCTTAATATAGATTAATATATATTATATTTTGCACTGCCAGTGAGCAAAGAAAACAGTTAAACCGATATTAGTCATGAAAAAGAAAAAGTAAACACAGAATAGTCGCAAATGGCTTTTTGCGGTATACTAGAATAACACATACTGTAGCTATATACTTGAGTTGTATGGAATGCCGTTTTAACATTTAATGCTTATTTTTGATTTCAAAATATATTTAGAGATATCAATAAGTCAATGTAGATCTCATTAATTTATATTTTGCTATCATTAATTGAATTTTAGATGGCAAAAATTTATTTTTGAGATCAAAAAATCAAATTTACAAACCTAAAAAATCTTAAGGGAGACACACATTCACATAAAATATAACGAATCGTCAATTAAATTTTGGAGATGAAAATTTGAATTATTGAGATCAATAATAACAACACAATTTTTGATCTCAAGAATTGCTTCTTTTTTGTACAGAAAAAATTAAAATAAAGATTCTGTATACAAGGACAGCCATTATTTATTTACAGATGCGTGTTTCTAATTTTTTATTTAAAATAATAAACTGATATTTTGATATCAAGAATCAGTTTTTGAGATCAAAAATCGTTTACAGATTTCAAAACACAAATTAAAAAAGTATCAGTCTGAAATAATGATATCTGAAATAAATTCTTGATATCAATATATAGAAAATCAATTTTTGAGCTCAAAATTGATATATTGCTATCAAATATTTCATTTTTGCTATCAAAAATTGAATTTTTGATCTCAAAAAATCAATTTTAGATATCATTAAATAATTTTTGATATCAATAAATAATTCTTGATATCTCTAAATATTTATTGATATCGAAAATTATTTTTTGAGATCAAGAATACATTTAGAGATATCAAAAATACAATTACAGATAGCAAAAATTAATTCTTGATCTCAAAATATGGATTTTTTTAGATCAAAAATTAATTCTTGATATCAAAAATTCAATTTTTGAGATCAAAAATTAATTCTTGATATCAATAATTCCCTAATAAATGTGAAAACGGCATTCCATAGAGTTGAATGAGTACAAGGTGGTGACGAGAATATACAAAGCATTATTAGCTGTTAGTCGCATTTGCAAACATAAAAATTTCTTTAGTGCCACAGGGAGAATTTTAGGTTTTGGCGTTACTCGTCTAGACGTCCGTCGAATCACCGTTGGCTGTTACTTTCACCCTGATAATCCATTTCTATTTCCCTTTCCCATGATATTTGGTGTATATCTATACACCTATAATCGTGGGTAGGTACATGTTATTTTGACTTAACCCTTATTTCAATATCACAATGGCCGCCACGCCGAATGTTCAATTTTGGTTATTGGCTGTGCGATGACCTTTGTGCTCTAAAGATGATTCCCTCCAAAAAGGAAAATCCCAACACCTCCAAATAAGTATAATAATTAACACTAATTTATGCATGGCAATTTTTTCGTCCAATAAAAGGATACAACGAATTTTTGTTAACTAGTGTCACGATTTTTGAAACCTCAGCATAACCACAATAGGCCCAACAACCACTGTAATTCCCCGCTTAAAAGTGCAGGAAAATTCTGAGTGTTGTGGGTATACTCAAAGAAGTATAACCAAGGCAGAATTTGTCCCCATGCGTCATTCAACAAAAAATCCTATCGTAAGTTGTAGATATACTTACATGGTTATAACCAAGGCAAGGCGTATTCCCATGCGTTATAGAGCAGGCGATATACGTCACAGAGCAATAAATCTGATGACAATTTGTGGGCATACTCATAGTGGAATAACCTTGGCAGAGTATATCCCCATACGTCATACACCAAGTGATATGCGTCATACAGTAGCAGTACGTCACACAGCAAACGATATACGTAATAAAGCCTAACAATAGAATGTTGACTGTAACACATGTCATCTGATCATGTGCCATTTTTACTTAGCCGTTACATATTTTCTGTAACGGTTATGGCTTAACTGTTGTATGTTATCTGTATAGTTAAGCGTTATAGCTTAAATGTTCCACATTATGTGTACAGATAACAAACAGGTAATTTATTAATTGGATCCTAAATCTCTCAAACAGAGATTCCTTATACAGTAGCTTAATTTCATGCTCACTGGTTGCAAACTAAAATCATTTCACCATGCTTATGTTTATTATTCTTGATGACACATTTGGTATGTGTGGTATATCAATTCTTATTCAACGTTCTTTAATAAGTGTTATTGAACAAATTCTAACGGCTAGATTTTGATATTGTGAACCAGGTAGACTATTATATGTGTAATCAAATAGACCGTAAGTGTATTCTCTATTAAATTTAGGATCAAATTATATGTGTAATCAGCGTATTGAAGAGACCGTAAGTGTATTCTCTATTAAATGTATAATCAAATTATCTTTTCACGCCCATGACTGATTACAGCAGAAAACATAAAGGCAGGGCTATCACTGGTGCTTTAACCAAAGTTCTATTGCTTAAATAGGCTTCTTGCTGTTGTTACACATATTTGCATGACTAGTTTTCGATTGTACCTGAGTTAGTTTACTTGATTAAACCGGGTAAAAGAAAGAATAGAAATTATACAAACACAGGTCATCGTTGAATCGATGTCCTTAATCCTTGCAAATAGAGCTACGCATGGAGTGGGTTTAGTTTCTGAGATAAAAAGAACAGCTTATCAATTCATTTCACTTCTTAGCTATGCCTAAAAACTAACCCTTTTTATATATGATGTTGGCATAAAATGCCAATTTTTAGTATATTTATTTTCGAAACTTGTTGAAAAATAAAAGTCGGTTTTCTATGGACTTTTGCTGTGAAGAAAAGCTAATTAATATTAGAAAATATTACGTCATAATGGCGCAAGGTGATATAAAAACAAGACATGGCTAAAAACGAAACATAAATAAGTCTAAAACTGAAAAAATACACGCAAAGATGAAAAGCAAATAAATAAGACCGTCAAGTGACAATGCTCAGGGAGCGTCGGAGTAACAGGGCACGAACTGGCAATGCGAGGTTATCAAAATATTGCTGAAAATGTTAATTCTAATATCAAATATTTATGTATCCTCAATATAAAATTCGTTTTGGGCTACAAAATCTAGCTTCTGTTCATTCCACCAACGACATAATAGTTAAACGAGAACCTGTGTTTCAAAGACAAAATATTAAAAAAAATTTGAAATATTTTTAAAATCACTTTCTCCTTTCAAGTAAGATTTTGAAAAATTAAAAACCTTTTTAGTCTGATTTTGGTTTGCATTTCCTTTGCGGAGAAGCCAGTGTTTCTTTTACACTTTCTAAGAAACTTTTTTGCCAGTTCGAAACCTTTGTAAAAATAGCTTTGCTACCTACTCTATGAAACGGCATTCGCCCCAAACTCCGAATCTCACCAACATTTGTGCGTAACTTAAGCTGGTAATTCATATGAACATTCAGTGTATTTAAAATGACTAGATAAAATAAGATTTTGTCGCCCTTGTAAAACCAACACAAGCATGTCACTATGCTTAACATAGTTAGCGGATGCAAATAAAGCACACGTCATTTGCGTAATGTACAGTATGGCTGTTAACGCATGCGACTGACGTGCAAATGCTGCTGCAGCCCTTACGCGTTGCTTTTGTTAATAAAAAAATCACTATTTTCCGCATCGCATTTTTGATCATCAAATGGAAAACAAAGGCGAAAAAGAAAATGAAGTGCATAACTTCAGATCAAAAACTACATATGTGTGAAATTTGGTGAAATCTCAGGGCTAGTACTGCCAGATGAGCAGCCAAGACAAAATAAAGAACCAGTTAAGACAAGAAAGCTCCGAAATATAAGCCCGTATCACTTCAATATATTCAGTTCGAGTTTTTGACTTGCCAGGTGCAAAGTTGCCCTAGCCATTTTTTTTTATTATGTTTATGGTAAACATGAAGGTGCAGTATCCAAACTATGATGCTGAGGAAAAGAACCCCAAACTGCATAACGGATTTAAGTTTGAGTAGTGACGCCAACGCACCTTAGCCAGTGTAGCGTGCATTGACTGTAGTGCCAATGTGAAAATTTACACAGATAATACACTTAATTCACACATATAAAACACAAGAATTAACACATATCTGAGCTTATTGCGGTCATCCCTGACCACGCGTCACAGCCATTTTATTTGCCTCTTTATTATGGTTTTAACTTGGCAGAATAAGTATATATGTTTTGAAACATTTCCCTATACTATTTTTTCAAAGTTTCAAACTTGGCGTTATAACTTCTGAAAGCTTCTCTGGATGACACTCCTAAGCAGCGATGCAAAATGTGTGAATTTTTGTCAACATTCGACAAAGTGTCATCCCAACAAATTTTGAGAGATTTTAAAATTATAAAATAATGTTGCATATCTGCAATATATATATATATATATATATATATATATATATATATATATATATATATATATATATATAAAATTTTAAATTGTTTTGATTCTTTTCCCAAAATATATAGTTTCTGTGGAGCCACAGCATATGACTGTGCGACTGCCCTGCAAATGGGGTCACCGAGTAAATATTATCCTTTTTTGTCAATAATAAGGTCTAGTTGCTTCCTACCGTGGACAAACCTGCAAATAGGGTGGTCGAGATTGGCTCATTTTCTCTGCTGTTATTATTTCTGGGGTTCCCCTGTTTATCACAGCAGAAGGAGGCAGGTATGACCAAGGACATTGCTCTCAGCAGTCTCGAATCTCTGTTCATTACGTCATAAAATCATTGTGACGCATATGCTATGAGAATTAAGCCGTCAGTTTTATAGAATTTAGCCAGCAGGTTTACTGGGGCTTTTGGTATGGGTGTTTTAGTGGTGCCCAATGTTTATTATGAATATCGATATCTTAGTTTACTTGGAGAATATTTTCGTTCTTGTGAAAGAAATGCATTTCAGATTATTCATTCCAAAAATGTATACTTCTATGGAATGTCATTTTCAACTTTGTTTAGGCAATTGATGATATAAAGAAGGAACTTGTGATCTCAAAAATTCATTTTTTGATATCAGGAATTAATGTTTGCCATATGTATTTGTAATTTTGATATTTCTAAATGAATTTTAGATCTCCAAAATTCGTGATAGCCAAAATTAAATATTGTTAGCAAAATCCCACTTTTGAACTCAATAATTTGTTTTTGTTTTATCGATATCAATAATCTCTTTCATACGTCATTTTTTAAATGAGACTCTTTTATTTATATTTTGAAATCGACATATTTTTTTAATTCCAAAAATTACTTTTTAATATGAGACTATCAGAGTTTATTTTTTGATATCTAAAATTCCAAAATTTAATGTGAACAAAATAATGACTGGTCGGTCCCAGTATAAAAACTCCTCGCATTTAGCACTTAAGTGAAGCATTTCTTGAGCTCACAAACTGTGTTGTTGTGAATTGATATCAGTAATTCAATTTTGCAACTCCAAAATTTATTCAAATGTATGTTTTCGTTAAGAGTTTTTTAAGTTTGTAAAATTTTCATCTCGGAAATTAATGTTTGCTGTCTAAAACACAATTATTGATGTTAAAGGGAAATGTGGGTATCTCTGCGCCATATAGCGATCGAAATGCACATTACATTGAATATCGCTGAGTTTGTATCCATTTTTACACAGTATAAATTACTAAATCCGTCTAGATTGAAAAATTCTTTTCAAAGACAAATAGGGTCGTGTCCAGAAATGGTTTATATTGATATTTTGTTCCTAGAAGGGCCTGTGTTGATATATTGCCCATTAAAATCATATTACACTGTTTTCACCATTTATCCATTGAATCAATGGGATTTTGTCAAAAAGATTGTATAATTCTCTTATTGATACGGTGACATATATTTTTATTTGCTTAAAACATTTCGCATAACGTGTTCTTCAAACAGGGAAAAAAAATGAGGCAATTGTCAATTGTGATTATGTGTTAATTTTGCATTTTGATTGAAATTTTTTGATTTTCCCAATGGTTTCTATAGTAAAAGTACGCGACCTTTCAGTGTCTTTATTTCTCTTACAACATCGGTGACCCCCCCCCCCCCCCCCCTTTTTCTTTTCAATTTTTGAATGTATATTCTCAAAGGATTACAATGTGAAAGTATGAAGAAAATGTCAATTGTAGGTGAGATACCCGCATTTCCCTTTAAAATATATATTAATGGAATCTACATTGAGTTATTGATATAACTAGAAGCTCATTTCGCTAGCGAAATGTTAAACACTTGACAAAAATTAAAACGCAAAAATACTTCCTTCAATTGGTTATTTCTTGAATAATATATTTCAAACAACACAGCTTGAATACGTCTTATAAGCCGAGTAGTGTTTGGTTTTTGTTAACTTAAGGTTTTATTGACTGATCAGGCATACACCGTTTTATCTATTTACGTAGTGAGAGCTCGCACAAAACTCAGTAACTGTATGTTCTGTGCTGTGCTTTGCATTTACTTGCCAAAAATACACTCTTTTCACATGGCGTTTTAACAAAGAAAACGAAATCAAAGACGAAAATAAAAGCGACATGCACATGTTCAGATCAAGCTCTTCATAAGTCCCAAGTTTCATGGTCGTGGGGCCCATAGTGTCAGAGAAGAAGAAGACACAAAAAATCGGAAAAAGTGTCAAGAAGAAAAAAAAAGGACGAATTTTGCTCGCACAAATTCATATAACTCTTGCAAGCCAAAGGCTTGTCAAGTGTTAATAAATTATACTTAAAAAATTAGCATTAACGGTTAAAAGGGCATTTCATAGACTTCTGTTATGTAAAATGATAGTTGGAAATCATGGCCTTTGCTGCGGTAAATAAAAGCACTGAACAGTGACTGAATTTTCAGACTTCAAATGATTCTTACGAAGCGAAAAGGGGTGCTTGTCCTAAATTTACTAATTCTTTTTGCAGAATAACTGTAATCGGATGCCAAGCAGGGACCGCATTCATCGAGTACCATTAATAAGCTTTGTAGTTCTGCTAATGCTGTTGATATTTTATTTCATCATTGCCAGCACACGCAGAAAAGAAAAAAAAGAACTTTCAAGTATTTTGCCTGGTAGATATAAAAGTCATGGAATAAAAATAAAACCACAATCGTGTTTGAAGTGATCTGAAAACCTCCCCTTAGCTTTGCGCACTGTTCGCAAACTCGCCTTATACTTCGTGCTACCAGTGCTACAGGCTGCGGGGGGGGGGGGGGGGGGGGGAGGAGGAGGGGAGGGAAGGTTTCGGATCAGTTCACCAGCGAGTGTGGTTTTATCATTGTATTAGCTGATAACACTACTAGAGTTAGTAGTGATTTATGAATTCGGAACCAGGCAGCTAAAAACCTCTTTTGCATTTCGCGAACATTGTGACTTTTTTTTTCTTGCATAATATTAACACTTAAAGCCATTTGATAATGACCGCTTAACTGATCTCAGTTTAACACTTTAAACAGAAGTAATTGAACTACACAAACCTCGAGATATCACCAGACACAAGTGTACAACTCCCTGGGGTGCCTAGAGGGGGGTGGGGGAGGGGGGAGCGGAGACGGGGGGGGGCACTCACGTACAAATCGGTTATCATACATGTACATGACTTTTTAAAACGGCCCCTAAACGCGAAGTGCCTTTTTTGGTCGGTAGCGCGTACTGAATGAAAATGACCCATTTTAAAGGAAATTGGCACTCGGCGAGGACCCCCACTTCCTCCGTGTATTAAGGACGCACATGATAATACATAGGCCGGCAAGTGACCTCCCCCCCACCGGCTTAAAACTGCAATTTATTTATCGTCGAGATTAAATACTTAATACGCGAGTACACATCCGAAATAACGGATATATTAAAACAACCAGACAAGATAACAAAAAACGAATAAATATCAGTTTTTTATCACCAATTAATGGAATTTTCACAGCTCATTTCAAATCTAATATAGACAGTGGATGATGGCGCTGTGTGGGTCCACGTGGGTTTATCAATGAGTCGCTCTCGCTGGAATGAAACGGTATCACTTACGGCATTGTTGACACCGTCAGCAGCTGTCGTCCAACGTGTCCTCTTGGACGCGATTTACGACAATGAGGACAGCGCCCCCGCGGTCGTCAGTGACGTGATTTACGACTTACAACAACTGCCAAGCAATCCCCCCCCCACCCCCACCGTCCATCCTGCATATCTATAAAGTAATATTGGATTATTACCACTGTCTAACTTTCCTTATATTTTAAGAGGAGGGGGCGGGGGGCGGGGGGGGGGGGGGCGGGGGAGAGGCGGGGATATAAAAGATAAGTAACCACGGTGGTGAGAGTCTGGGAGTATCCGTGGCTATGCGTGCACGTAGCTTACCTTTATAACCTATGTGTGACGTCACGAGATTTGTTCCTAGCAGGGGCTGGGGGGGGGGGGGGCGAAGTACATGCATCTACACTTTAGAGAGCAAACATTTTCACACCTTCATTTTCACACTGAGCCTTGCACTACCATACCCTGCCCCCCCCCCCCTCCCCTCACATTGTGACGTCACATCACTACTGCTCTTATCGCATTGTCCAATTGACATTAATATCTCATTATCTTCATGAAGGTACTGCTACTGTATTAGAAGTACAACAAACAATAAACTAAAAATAGAATGGAGTTTCCGAGTTATGACTTGTATTAGTAGCTAATAAATTAGGGGGCAGAACACAGCGATATTATCACAATCCTGACTCATTGCCATTCAGACTTCACATGCAAAAGTGAAAGAAATACAAAATAATAATACTAATGATAAGAGCAATACTACTACTAATACTAATACTAATACTAATAATAATAATAATAATATTAATAATAATAATAATAATAAGAATAATAATAATAATAATAATAATAATAAGAAGAAGAAGAAGAAGAAGAAGAAGAACGACAACAATATTAATAACGCAAGAATCATAATGTTACAATAATACGATTACTAAAATTGCACTTTATTTACCTTTAATGTGGTAAAAACGTCTTGTTGGGGAAGTCCGAGATTCCGCATCAGCCTCGCTTTAGCCTTGATGACGCAATCAGCTCTCTCCTTGCACCTACCGTGTCTTCTCTTGGCGTTTTCCGATATGCCAATGACCAGGACACAGAGCAAGATAAACGCCTTAACAGCCTGAGTTTTTGACGTCATAATCCTGCTATTTATAACGGTATCTATGTAGGTATCTTTTTAACACTTTGAACTTTTGCGGCTTCTTTTCCACAGCGATCTTGCCTGTGTGTAAAGTACACTATACTCATACTGATCCACACAGAAAACAAAGGGTTCAGCTTTTTATATCAGGCTAGTCTCGTTTCTCTCTCCTCCTCTCTCTTTCTCTCTATCATTTTATTATTATTTCTTTTTATATTCAGCAGCAAATGAAGTTCATTTTGATTGGCTCGTATATATAAATCTATAAATTATATTGCAGCACGATTCGTTGAATAAGAATTCGGTTAAACCCTGACGGTGTGGTTGAATGAAGCCTATATTATTGTGAACAATTGTTACGAGTATAGAGAAGATCATTAAGATAAGAGGAGACCTTTTTTTAATGCGAGATAGTATCTGTCGATTGTACACATAATCGAAGGGATTTTAAATGAAAGAAAACAAATCTCGTCTAGACGCCAGCTCCCCACCCCCCCCCCCCCCCCGCTAGCCCCCCCCCTCCGCCAGGCCTCCGCCACCCCCCCCCCCCCACCTCCGCCAGCCCACCCGCCCAGAGTCTGCGACATCACCACATCATTCGCTTTTCTGAAGCAATGAACAAATTCAAATTTACCACATGAATAACAATAACAACAACAACAACAACAACAACAACAACAACAACAATGCCGAAATAATGACCACCCCGCAAAAAGGAGCACGTTTGACTTATATAGAGGGGGAGGTGGGAGGATGAGGGGGAAGTAGTGGTAATTTTCTTTCAGTACACGGGGTTTCTCCACAAAAAGGTGGCTTCGTTTGGAACTGCACTCCGATCCTAACAAAAAAGGGACCCAAAAATTGCACGCAGGAAACCTCAATGCAATTGCCAGTAGCAAAATACTGTCACTGAACCGGAAAGGAATAAAATGACCGGAAAGGAACCGCAACAATACCACAGCCTTTTGCGGTACTTCTGCAACTCTGCAGAAGTCTACACAAGACCGGATCTCCAATAAATTTCTGACGTTTTGTTTCATAAAACGAGCTTTCACGAGTAAAATCATAATTCCCGTTCTCCTCATTTAGATGGGTTCCACTTTCCGGTTTAATCTTTTTCTATAGCAGTTTGAACACGCCAATCCCTATAACTATAAATCAGAAGTGGGGAAAAACATTCCCTTTCTTCCGACCCAAGAGATACAAACTGACTCGGTCTTTTTGAGGGAAGGTGGGATGATAAAATAAGCTAAAGGTGGAGAGCACAAATTACGCTTTTACTAGTAAATCTTCTTTTACTAAATAAAACGTCAGTTTTACTTTTCAAAAGCCTCGAATTCGCTCATCTCCACTTTTGGATCGGACTACAATCCAGAGCAGGGGAGCCTGCTATTGTGAACTGTGCGAAAAAGATCGCGAATTACGCTAGCACGTAATAACCCGTTGACGAAGTCACGGATTAGGATTAATGAGAGAAGTCTAAATGAAAAGACGTCAAACTCATTTACACTTTTAAATGGTTATACTGACAAAGGGCCATGGGAGGGCATTGCCGAACCGAAACTAACATATAATTGTTCAAAACAGAATAAAAATAAAAATAAACCATCTGTGTACTTGTTAACAGATTAAAAGACACCGGGTGAATCTGTCTAGTCCCTCCTACCTCCCACTGGACGGATACAAACTTCGATCACATCAACGACACGAGAAACGATCCAACGAAATCACGTGATTTATAAAAATATCACTCTTACAATCGTGAACCTATTGGGCGCACTAAATAAAAGCATGGGAGAAGCAAAGAGAGGCCACTGCAACTCCAGCTACAGTTGACATAACAAAATGATATTTAAGAGCTGACATGATTACGGAGGTAAGATCAGCTCTCAAGGCTTGGATTTTATGCTAAAATGTCCAATAAATGTTTATAATTCAACCACTGATTGAAAATGAAACATGATAAGTGAACCAATCTTACTGAATTGAGGTTGCTAGCAATATTGGACAATTATGGACGCATAATGGCACCTGGAACGGTCCATATGTGTAGTGTGACAATGAGTCATCATGGCACCAGGTGTCACGGGAGTCGGAGATAAGGCTCCTCCCTCTTTTCGGCGCCAAGGACCATTTAGAGAAAACAGTCAAAGAAAATAAGACCATCTGTGACCCCATTTTAGCGAATGTTGTAGTTATCCTTCTGTTTCTCCTTGTTCTATTGCTTCGATTAAGGTTCTCTAAATCAAAGAGAAAACCTAATCCAATATTGTTGTCTCGACTGCTATAAACGGGCAGACCATGAAAAAGGCCTGTAAGCTCATCCTAGGGGAAATCGTACTGTACTTGACAAAAGAACTGGGTGTGAACCAACAGCCTTATTTTAGTATATCTGAGGGACACATGACGTATGGTTCTCAGATAGATGGCAATTTTTCTTACAAGATGGCTTTAATTTTGCGTTCTGTTTGAAGTCCTGAGTCGGACGATACTTTGTTATACGCTGCTTTTATGATTCCGTTTATATAACTGGAGACCGCTTGCTTCGTAAGGATATTATTGAAATTTGGCATGAAGGTGACGATTAGAGTTTTGCAGTTCGTGGCCTTTTTTGCAAGGCATGGATCTCGTCCTTTTTCACCTGAAGCTAGTGCTGAGAGAAAGGTGAATCTTAACGTGGCATGTTTGCTGAAATAACTTTGCTTCCAAAGATTTTTACACATTGCAGCCAGCGGGGGACTAAAGTAAATCCCACTGGGAAATGCTTAGTAGGTAGAGAATTTACCTTAAATTACCTTGATATTAGTGAATGAGCTGAGTCTTCTCTGGATCATAGTCCGTCGTAGCCGAGTCTGGAGCCGATGATTGCTCGATAGCTCTCGATGAACTCCACTCTGAAGTGACATTCCATGAACAGATAATCAAGAGAATCCGCAGTAGCCGCTGATAAAACCTGACATGGATCTATTGTTGAATTGCTGCACTTGTCTACAAGAAATAGGACATTCTTGCTCTCTTATTGTGACACGAAGCGGCTTTCCTGGTTTATTCGCTCGATTTCAGCAGGCGGAAACCGTTCATTTTCGCCTAGAATTGGAGCATGGCGCAGTCACCAGTTCCCCTTTACGCTTTAATGCTATAGGAAAGCGTCCCTACGTAAAAACCCATTGTCATCATCGTGTCGGTAGATAACTTGACAACGTGCCATATTGTCAGCGCCTGGCATTCCAAGAGTTTTGAAGACATGGGGTCACATAGTCGCATGCTCTTTCGCCCAGATTTAAGGGCCTTAAGCGTATTGTCAGCAAGGACAGAGTGTTCGAGGCATGGCGAGTAGCTGCTTCTATGTTCTACGTGTCTACATGTGAAAATGTGACATCGTTCGGTCCTCGTTTGCATCCATCCTCTTGAATTCGTTTGATCGAATCTGAATAGCGTTGGCTATGCCTTCACTTTTGGGCACCTGAACTAACGAATTCTGCTGTGGCAGTGCGGATCCGACCCTTCTCCGGATGAGGGATGTCTCTGAATGCATCCTCATATTTACAGACTCTAATGCCTCACTAGTTTACGTGTGTACGGAGGTCGTGGGGTAGAGGTAGCCTGTGATTTGTTTTTTTTTAATTCACAGGCCCGTTTCCTGACTTTGAACTGTATATTTTAGTTTTTGTAGCTGTCGCTATACCTTGGTCTGAAGTGATTCGAAGATATTAAAATATTCATGACTTCTGCGGGCAGGGGTGGCGCTAGCGTTGTGCCTGGAAAACGTCGCAACACCTCTTGTGGAGGGTTACATAATTTGCCTATCAGGGCTGTAAAAGTATTCTAAGAGTCCTTATGCGTCCCTATGACTTGTTCACTGGAGGGCTGAGATTGGCTTTCCTGCTCCTCCAAAACCTTTGCCGTTTCTGAGGGCATAGTCAAGCCTTGTCAGTAATGGAGCGCTGTCCTGTGATAGGAAAGTTTAATTACGCGCAGTTTCAGAGTAAGCTCTCCTCCCGCTTTTTTTGGCTCTTTTTGACTTTTTCTGAACTTACAGGGTGTCAGATTCAGGCCCAGTTTCTACAAATACCAGTGATGATAGAGATACCACAGAGGTACCGATGGTGAACTTTTCAAAAGCTGGTACCGAAAACATAGCTGCAAATAAGAGCATTTTGTTACAGCTACAAAGAAAAACTGCATTTGTTACAGCTACAAAGAAAAACTGCATTTGTTACAGCTACAAAGAAAAACTGCATTTGTTACAGCTACAAAGAAAAACTGAATTGAAATCTTTTCGTCTAAAAGGCTGACCTACCAAAACTGTTATTAACTCGTGTCAGAACACCTGTATATCGAAAATGACTACAGTGTATGAAATAACTTGATAAGGTAAGTTATAGGTCACGGATGACGGTTGTTAAAAAAAAACTGAGTGTGAGGTAACCATATCAAACACAAACAATGTAGTTGTTTGGAGTTATTGATACGTGGATACAGAAAAGAAGTCAACCAACTTTAGAAACAATAATTCAAGAAACACTCTGTTAGTTATTTAAGCCTTGTATTCGTGGTTTTCTTCGCCATGGGACGTGGATGAAATTTTTGTATTTCCATAAAGTTCAACAATTAAGCAGGGGGTCAAAAACTTCGAGATTACAAAATGGATGTTAATTTACAGGATGTTTCTGTTCTTCACTTCTTATTACTGGATATTTGTATGTTGTATACTAATTCGGTCATTTCCGGTATACTTCACCGCCAGTATGCCGACTAATACTGTCGACCGCTGCGTCAAATCGATTTGATTCGATACACTGGAACTGCAGTTGGCTGATTCAATACCGGTTTGCTGGTCCCTTTGCGGTACAGTTCCAAATTGATTCGGCTTTCGATATATTGATGCTGCATCACATTAATTCAATACCACCGGTTCAATGCGGTATGGCTCCAAATCGAATCGCATTGAGTGTGGCAATGTGATACCCCCAGTGCTACTGCAAAGACTTCATACACACACCGTATTTTATAAATTCAGTACTTCTACAGTATGTTAGGCAAACCGGAATTTTGTACAGGTTTGTTTCTAGTTTTCGCTCTACGATTACAGCGGCTGGATGTAAATATATAATGTGGTAAAAACAGTTATTATTGTCATGTGAGATACTATGGTATATTATCAGCGACTTATATGCAAAGTATTGCTGCCTGTTACATTTCAAATGGGAAAAGTTTGGCTTCAAATCGAAAAAAAAAACAGTCAAATAACAGGTTCATCCAAGTGGTTCTGTCTGACGAAAAGCCTTGTTCAGTAGCGTCAATCATTTAAGTACTTCGCGACTGACTGGAGTGCTGTGACATTTGCTTTCGTCATATTCTTCCGTGTGCAAACGTTGGTGAAAGTACTTCCTGCGTAAAAATTTATTCCACATTGCTGTAATTTTTAAGTTTATCAAGAAATTTAAAGCGAAGTTGTGAAAGAGTTTTGGAATTATTAACAATGGTCGAGCATTCTTAAGATGTCTTATATTTGTGAAGATAAAATAAATGCAAAAGAATCTGTCTAAAAATAAATGTATCACTGATAAAAGACTGTACCCCAAGGGGGATAGTGGGCACTTGGTGTTATATGTTATATGTTACTATGCGTATAAAAATGAGTAAAAGACGGCAATTTTGAGAGTCGATTTCGTCATTAGGGGAGTATTTTTTATTTTATTTCCGCGTTTTCTACAAAGGGCAAGGACGGGAATAATAATAATCACATCTTTTTGCTTGGACGTTCATGTGATCTGAACCCCACGTTTTCATTTGAGGCCCTTACCTTCCCATTTGAGGCCCTCAGCATGGCATTTCTGGCCTTAGTTTATTACGGCCTAAATGAAACCGAGAATCTCTAACCATATAAAGACCCAGCAAACGATATATGTTATGTGGTATGTTTTATTATTAAATAAATACGGCCTTCCTAGATTAGGAAGGTGCATTTACAAGTGTGTCCACTTTTGGTTAAAACAGGCTGATTTTAAAACTTGGCACTCGTATTTAGGAGTGGCTTACAATCCTCAAAAAGTAAAAGCTCTGTCTCTCTCTATTTCGGTTACTTCAGGTTTTCTCGGTGTAGTTATAAGCGAGATAAAGGCATGATTGATATATGCTTGTGATGTCGCTCACCCTCCACAATGTCAAAAACTGAAGCTTGGTAAAACCTCTTTGATATATTTAAGTGAAATAATAATAAGAATACAGGAATATTTGATAAAGTTGTGCAATAAGATGTCAAAGAACTAACACTGAGACCTGCTACCACAACTTACAAATTTGATAATAATCCAGAGGAAGATATATTTAATAAATTTGTATACATCACCTTGAAAATGGTTCTCGAGATAACAGCATATTGAATACATTCTTGTAATATCTGTCCTTGAAATATATAATTATCAAAACTGCCAAGGATCTTCCGCTGTCAAATTGTCAAAGATCTTCTGCATTCAAATGGTAAAAGAGCTACCCCTGAGAGTCTTCTAAGCACAACAAGATTCAAGCAAAAGCCAATTTTTATGTTTTTGTAGCATCGTTGATCTAATAACGTCCACACTCTTCTGAAGATGAAATAATTAGACTGGACGCATATCTAATAAATTCTTCCCAGCATGCAAAATGACGTCTTAAAGTCTTTAAGACGTAATTTTTTAAACCAACATGACGTCTTTAAGACGTCTAAAAAAGGCGGATTTTGCAACAAAAAAACGGACGTCCTTTTTGAGACCGAAGAAAGACGTCGCGTTAAGACGTAAAAAGGACGTCCTGTGCGGATATAGAAAGAGGTCGTTTTGGACGTCTTCTAGACCTCTATAAAAGGTCGATTTTGCAAAAAAGGGCCATCTTTTTGGGACGTGAAAAGACGTCTTTTTCGGGCATGTTTACGACATCTGGGAAGGATCCATTTCCAAATTTTTTTCTGCCTCTGAAGCCAATTTTATTTATCGTCTTTTTGGTGAAAAAACTAGGTACAGCACAAGGAAATACAATGTTGTTGCTAAACACAATTGTATTGCTTCATTGTAAAATAAACGCATTGAATACATAATCACAACAACGCTTTAGCAATAAAAATCTTTTTCTAAACCTAATCTCGATCATCAACACACAAACAAAGAAAAAATGCACGCTTCTGTCTTACTAAATGCGCACTGAATCACAAGGTGCACTGCAGAAAAGCGCTGAATCACAAATCACACTGAAGACAGCGCACTGAATCACAAAGCGCGCTGAACATAAAAGCACGCTCTTGGTGGTCCGAACTATTTTTAGCGAATAGTTCATTGTGTCACTGTTGCAGTGCGTACACCAAACAAACGGGTGGGCGGGCAGACACACGGACCAGCCAGAAAGGAAGAGGTCTTCAACGTTGCACTCGTTTATTTCTCCAAAAGGAACTTTGAAACTGTATAAAAATATAGATTCATTAATACATATACAACATAAACCATTCAATTTATGTAATTTTTCGCTACCAATCCAGTCAAATAACGCGACAGAATGTGTGACTAGATTTGCACCAATAAGAGTAATTTATTACTGATTAATTTCTCATAAATCCCATTAAACGATAAGACTTTGGATGAATACACTTACACAAACCCTTTGTTTATTGCTACAAATCAATACCAAATCACGTAAAGTTATTTTATATACAGATGTTAAGGCCTGCTCCCATTCATTTGACAGGCTCAATACACACCGTGGCCAGACAGGAGAGCCGTAGAAAAACCTGAAATACACATAATAAGCCTTATTACAATTTGGGTGTTTCGAATAAAATTTGTAAAAATTTTGAATTTCAACTGCAGGCGAACATGGTAAAAATGAAAGAAATGATAGAAGAAATATAGCATACTAGGAACATGAAAGTAATTGAAACTTTTTCTTAAAACCTTTTATAAATTTTTCAACTAGCGTGTGGGTTGTTGAAAACAAGAGTGTCCCTTAGTCTAAAAGAGATTCGCAATTTAGGCGAATTCTCTCTATCATTTCTTTCATTTTTACCCGGTTATTTTTATTCGAAATGCAGAATTTTTGCGCATTTTTATTGTGAACGCCCAACGTGTGATTTGGCTTGTATCGGTAAGAGACTGTATCACAGCCGTTGAAATGTACTTTAATTTTATAGCCATTAACTTCACCTCAACAAAACTGTCAGACAAAACTATTAACAACCTATTGGATAAAATAAAACTGTAAGAGAAATATTTAATTTTGTCGTTTTTCCTACAATCACATTTTATCGCCCATTTGGAGCGCCGATTTTAAGACACACTTTACATGACATAATAAGCAAACACATCAAACCATTTATATTAAAGGCAGGGATAAACTGTACCTTTCAAATTGACAGTATAGTCCCAGTTTCTTTTAAAATATGCGCATAAAAATTGAATGCATCCCGTCCTGTCTTCTGTTAAACCGAAGAGAAAGATTTTTTGTTTTGCTCGGAATATCGTGCTGTTATAAAACAGCTAACCTCTGGTGAGATCTATCTGTTATGTATCGTTGTTGGTCAACAGCCAACCTCCACGGCGTTTTGATCTCTGTGAAAAACACCTTTTTACTCAGCCAAGTCCCTTGCGATTCCGCAAAAATAGTACTTGTAAAAGAGAGGAACCACTTTTAGAATATGTTCAACAACCATCCTCTGCGGCGGTTTCTTCTGTTGAGCATAATACCATTTTACTACGCAGACCCACTGGGGATTCAGAGAAAATAATACTAATTAAGGTTGAATTTTTTTTTTAATATCCATCCACTCTGTGTTTATAGTTAAGAGGTAGATCTGCTCAGAGTCAGCTGTTTTACAACGGAGGTTGGGTCTGCGGAGTACTAAGGTATTATACACAACAGATGGTTCACAACACATTACTTACTTATATATTTAGTACCTTAAAGCTTTCATTTTAAAACCTCTTAAATGTATAATACAAAAACGCTCAGTTATGTATTTTTACGTATGTATTACCACAACACTGGAAATATTAATATTTGGCGTATTTTAAACAATTTCGACAGCGACCTTTTAAAATCTTTTTAAAAAGTTTTTACTGGCGTCAGAACTAAAAATATTTGCATAATTAATGGATAAAATATGCAAAGGATGCAACTTTGCATTGCAGAGCTTGTCTTGACCTATTATCTTAAATGCTCCGAGTTGACCAAAATTGGACCTTTCTGGACTTGTTGAATATTCATATATGGTATCGATAGCGTCGCGACCAAAGCTGCACCTTTATGGGATTTTCTAAACATCTGGATATTGTTTGAATCAGGTCGTGACCACATTGGGACCTTTTTCAGACCATAAATTACGTCTTTTGCCTGCTGGGTTGCACTATCGTTTAACACCCCCCTCCGAATCGTCAAAAGATTTTCTTTGAGGTCTGCAACAACCACTTCGCAAATTTCCAGGTAGACACATTCCCTCTCTTCATGAAATAATTTCAAGGCCGTCATACTAAGGTACTGAAGACAAATAAATTGTTAATAAGAAATATTTTCTCAAAAAGAATTCCATCAATAGTTGGCAAATAGAAAAAAGTAATAGCAAGTTAGGAACTTAGTTCATCTGTCTTTAACTATAATTTCACTACTGTTAAGCTGTTTTCCTTGCTTCACACCTCAATTTTATTTGTGTTTTTCAGAGTTATTTTTTGGCGAATTGCTAAAAAATGTAATAACCAGATAGACACTGATGTTCTGTATCTTTATTTTTGAAAAATTGATACGTTTCGACTAAACCCTTGAAGGAAACAAGTTTTAATAAAATTAGGTTTCTCCTGTAATTCCGAGACTTTTTGCTTAAACGCCAAAATAGCAATAGCCTGTCAGAAACGTATGGGCGTTACCTTTAACCAAATTTATAGGCAACCATACAAAAAGTTAACAGCGTGCACAAACACGTGCCATAGATGATATTCTGTCCCTTGGTTTGAGATTCATGTATTGACTTACCTTCTCCAGTTCCGTTTTACGACGAAAATGCAAACAACAAAATGTTGCTCTTTCCTTGTTCAAGTGAGGAGAAAGAGAAAGAAAGTAAGAGAGAAGTGGGGACAGAGTGACGGGAAATCATCTCCGATTCTACCGCAGGGAAAGGCCGCTATCACCCATACTAATCCCGTTAAGCCCCGCTTACCTTCGTTTAAGATTCGAAGTTTCTAAACCATCGGTAAAAGTTCGAGCCAGTGGAGAGGGTCGAAGCCGCGCTACATGGTCAAGGATGTTCCGCGATACTACTACCTCCCCCTCCCCGAGCGAATGCCGAAGGTCGAAGTGGCTGTTACGTGACTCTTATCCCTCCCCTTCCTCCCTCAGCCTCCTCACCCTGAGCTACATATTCATGGATGTTGCGCATAACTACCTCCTCCTCTACCTTCCCCCACCCGAGCCAGTCGCAAGGGTCAAAGTCACGCTACATAGTCGTGGATGTTCCGTGACACTACCCCCTCCCTACTCTCTTCCTGGAGCCATCAGCGAGGACTGGCGTCAGGACTTTTCCGTGATGCTACCGTTACATGCTATATATGTCTGAACGATAGAGAAATTTATTAAGTTAAATCCCTGTTTCAAAGCGAAAAATATTTGCCATAGTGTTGAACAAATTATGATGAAACAATTTTACACTGCCCAGCAGCTCAGCAGCATTTTAGGTGTATTGAAGGCATAGAAAATGTCTGAAACCATTTTCGCTTTTTAAAATGTAAAGAAAGTTGATTATGGGCGATTTCAGCTATTTTCCAATATTGTATTGTCAGCCCCGGGCTTCTATTTGGAGTTAAAATAAAGACCTAAAATCGTTTCCTAATAAAAGCCACCCCTTCCCTGCAAGTCGCTTTAGGACTCGTGTTTACTCGTAATGCAGACACGGTGCACTTAATCCTTTGATATGAGACAGCCTCTAGACATGTTCTGCGTCGCTGCTTAATCCTGGGCTTCGCACAAGGCGAACACACACCCCTAACCACTGCCACCTTTACTCCGAAGTATTACTGGAAATACTGAAACTGAGTACTGAAACGGGCGGCGTGATGTTGCCCCTCCTTCCCTGTAAGTCTTTTTAGAACTCGTGTTTCCTTGCAATGCAGACACAGTGCACTTAATTGTTTGATGTGAGGCACACTCCTAGACACGTTCTGCGTTGTTGCTTAATCCAGTACCAGAGTAAAAAACCCTGTTTAGGTTGTACACTTTCAGTAGCATTCGTGTTTTACACAGGACACTTTACCAGACTTTTTCAGTTGCTGTTGTTTTTGTGTGTTTTGTTATTTTTATGCGGATATCCGCAGCATGTTGGTAAATTTCCTTTTTTTTCCAATAAAAACTTATCGACAACTCCCCGCTCTCATTTTAAAAATAGAAGCCCCCAGGGCTATAATTAGGAAATTAGGAAATTCCTAATAGAAGCCCCGGGGATTCTTTTTGGTTTCTAAATGAGCGTCTGAATTTGGCCAAATAGAAGTCCTGGGCTTTTTTCGGAAACCCCCGGTATTACAGAAAAGCATTTTACATACTATAAAGTATTGTGCAAGTTATTGCTATATACTGAAGGTTTTACGCTGCCGTTGTAGGACACAGACCGCACTATGTCATATTTTGCGACTTTTTAAAGTTTTTTGTTTTCCGTATACAGATCTGAATGTTCCGCCAAACCTGATTAAGTGGTGTTTTCATTCAATATAAGTATTTGGTATTACCATGTGTTGTATAGGTAGATGCTGTATAGGTATGTATTGTATAGGTATGTGTTGTATAAGTATGTGTTGTATAGATATGTGTTGTATAGGCATGCGTTGTATAAGTATCGGGCAAATAATTTTAGATAAGGATACAGGATACTAGCAGACGAATAAATGAGAGATGAGCATGGTGTAAAGGGAGATGACAGACATAAACTTAAAGGCTTATAAAACGTACTACAATAGTAGCCCGAAAATAGGCTGGCTGCTGGGGATGAACTACAGTGTTCCGTCTTCCTGGGATACTATTGAAAAGTTGTTCCATTTCTGAATCGGTCTAATTTGCGTCTATAATTTGGGTAATATTAGCCCGAGGTTCACCTGTATTCGCAAATTTATAATGGTTAATTTCAACTGATTTGAAAATTGTAAAGCTATACTCGATCGATTTGTTTAGCTGGAATGGCGATTAACAGCGATTATGAAGAATATCTATAAATCAAATGCTAATAGGGAAGAATCAGCCACAAAGGCTTGGAGCACCTGTAGACATTTTTGAATTGAGACGCTGCTCTGCCGTTCAAGTATTATACCATGTCTTTACAATAAGATTATTTTGGGGGCACATTCCACCATGGCCGCCTGGCCTAGAGAAGCATATTACAACCTTAGTTATAACGGTATTCTCAGCTGCCGTTAGCTTTTTATTTCGTGGTAGGTGATCTAATCTACTCCATTTGCTTAGCTAAGACAACTGAGGGATGCTTACGTTCGAATCCAAAGCCTGTGAGCAGCTTGTAACATGAAAAGAAGTTTCAAATCGTGTAAGATGACGCCTGATTTTCGATCGAAATGAACGCATGATGGACAAGTTTTATGGTTCTTCTTTAATATCTCGGGGGCTCAGGGTTATTATTATTATTATTATTATTATTATTATTATTATTATTATTATTATTATTATTATTATTATTATTATTATTATTATTAATATACTGATTGCATGAGTCTTATTTAATTATTTGTCGTTACGTCTCAAAGCATATCATAGCAAAGTGATTTCGCGTTTTAAAATTAAGAAACCGAAAGATTTAAAGGGCAACATTTCGTGATAGGTGATCTAGCCACTGTATTTACTCAGCTGAGGCGATTAGAGGGAACGCCAGTCCTACGCTCACAAACCCAAGCCGAATTCAAACCTGGGACTTTGGGATTACCAGACCAACGTTCTGACCAACGTCATACGCTGTATACGTTATGAAAATAGTAACAAAATATATAAGGAAGAAAAGAGTTATTTTGTAGACTTTCGAATGGGCATAAAGAAGAGTGTGAGTGTTTGTTTATGTGAGATCTTAGAATAAGGCGAATCAGCTGTATCATTTCCTTACCAAATTACCTTACCAAAAAGAAATCAAATGCAAATGCTGCAGTTTTTAGCTCACAATAAAACAGATTTGTTTATTTTAGGTTATTGTTCAGCCATTTTAACTTGCTTAAAACAAATTAACTTCGAATTTACAATTACGAAGTTAGTTCTTGAAATGTGCGTCATTCTAAAGAAGATATAGACGATGTTTATCGGGCGCTTCAAGTGCGCATGCAACTGCTAGTATTCATAAATCTGCCTTGGTGCAGCTAGGCGCTAAGTCGTACACTGAATCTTCTAATAGGTTCTATAGTTTTTTATTCATTTATTGCAAGCACTTTAAAAACTGAAGAGTTCACTAAGATATTGTTTATTTTATATTATTTCTCACTTTGTCTAGCATCAATTACGTTTAACTATACTGGAGAACAAAAGCAAGTTGTACCTATCAAGATGAATATTTTTTTAACAAGGAATTGTTTTTTTTTTTACGAAAGTTTGATCACCAGCACCTCATCCAATTTTACACTACACGCTGTTGCTTTATATTTACAGATCAGTCTTTAATGTATTTATGAAAATTATTTTTATGATACACAATATTCCACGTGGGTCTCTGTGATACGCATACAGATGAACAGGCAAACGTTATGCTTGTGTTTCTCTCTGGCGCATATACAGATGCATAGGCAAGTCCTACCACAGTTTGTGCCAGTCACATCTATCGGTTTGATGCCAGCAACATAATGATTTGGGTCACCAAACAATCGGTTTAGTACTCAACACTGCTCATTTCGATAAAAATGTGCTTCATTTCGATAAATAAATGTGCAAGAAGACGACACGCCCACACACCCAAATTTATGCACTTGTGTAATTTTTAAAGAAACAATTACAATTGTGTCACCACACAGATTGCTTTCAAAATATGTTATGCTGTGTCAATCACTGTAAATTCTGCACATTAGACGATTAAAGCTGCAGTCCTTTGGCATCGGCTTCATACGAGATGACAGGCAGATTACGAGGGAGTGTTTTTCTACACTGGAGGTGTCAAACAGAAGTAGCTCCGTCAGCCACTAGCTCTGTGTATTACAGGTTGCATTGCTGATAACAGATAAATAAACAATGCGCAATTATGCAAATAAAATTAACCGTCATCCGATCTATATGCATGATCTATATGCGGTGTTTGTGGGGAAATACCAGTTATTTTTACACATGTCTCTTGTATTGTTTCAGCCTCTTAAAATATTCCTGTTTATATATATATATATATATATATATATATATATATATATATATATATATATATATATATATATATATATATGTATGTATACTAAGATATTGGAATGGCCACTGAAACCGTCAATTGACTTTTATGCGGTATATGTAATTTAATATATCGAAACATATATCTAAAATGTGTCCAAAAAATAATCCAAAATCAATTTTTTGCAACAGTCAAATTTAAAATGACTTCTCTTTAAACCATCTAAATAAAAGCTAATAAATATTAGCAGAGAATGTTTACATGTTGTACAAGAACAGTGCTAACAGCATGATAATGTGGAGTTTATTCCTATTCTAACACTTCGTAACAAATAGAGGAAAGTACCAAAGCCAATAGGCTTATACGTCATACTGTAATTATGTTATAATCCTAACATTCCATAGCTTTATTGTTTATTTACAATATACAATACTTGTAATAGATCATTATAACAAACTGACAAGCGGATTTTGCAAAAATACTTTTTAGTATTAGCACCGACTTTTGCTAGATGTCACACAAGCGATAACACAGCACTTGAATGTACCTAAGAGGAGGGTGGGGGTGTGGTGTTTCTATATTGCTATCTAAGTCAAGACTATGTAGCATTTGTGGTATAGCTGTGATAAATCATGGGTTTGGTTTGATTGGATTGGATTTGGACACACGCGAAGGAACTTGCAGCATCGAGGTTCATTCACAGGCCCTTCCACGTGTGCTCGAAGTCCATGCAAAAAACACCCAGCCCATGGTCTATACCGGTATTAAAGTTATATATTATGCTTTACCATAAACATCGGCAAGGGCAATAGGAATCAAATGAAAAAAATATTTTAGAATGGCTGAAAATGCAAATAAAGCCGGTTTTCTGGAACATAAACTGCAGCTCTACAGGGGCTGATTTCAGTCGCTCACATTTCTAAAGGGAATGATATCAGTCCGTGCCATTTAGAAAAGGGACTGATTTCAGTCGCTCACATTTCTAAAGGGACTGATATCAGCCGCGCCATTTAATAAAGGACTGATTTTAGTCGCTCACATTTCTAAAGGGACTGATATCAGTCCGTGTCATTTAATAAAGGGACTGATTTCAGTCGCTCACATTTTTAAAGGGACTCATATCAGTCCGTGCCATTTAATAAAGCCTGTAGACTACCGCTGTATAGGGACTGGTCCCAGCTGATGCCATTCATTAAAGGGAACTGATCTCGGTGTCATTTATTAAAGGGAACTAATTGCAGTCGATGCCATTTCACAAAGCGGACTGATCAAAGTCCGTGCCATTTAATAAACCTTGTAGACTACCGCTGTATATGGACTGGTCTCAGTCGAGGCCATTCATTAAAGGGGATTGATCTCGGTGCCATTTATTAAAGGGAACTAATGGCAGTCGATGCCATTTCACAAAGCGAACTGATCAAAGTCCGTGCCATTTAATAAAGCCTGCAGACTACCGCTGTATAGGGAATGGTCTCAATCGATGCCATTTAATAAAGGTGACTAATCTGAATTGGTGCCATTTATTAAAGGGGACTGATCTCAGTCGACGCCATATAATAAAGGCATATTTTATTTTGGCAAGCAAAAAAATGTAGCAAAGCCAACCCTATGAAAATCAGTGCCGAGAAAACTATTTGACTGCAGGATACTGGTGATGCATACTTAACTGAATAATATAGAACTTCACGTGATCTCCACGCGTCGCATTAATAATCCGTTATTATGCACTATTTGAAACTCAAGACGGTACCATCAACAAATTTCCCGACAATTTTTCTTGTCTGGTATCACATTTGATGAGTCACACAAAGGGTAGATATGCCATAAAGTACAACTATTCTATTCATAAAAAACGTGGTTATATATATATATATATATATATATATATATATATATATATATATATATATATATATATATATATATATATATATTTATATATATATATATATTATTGTTGTTATTATTATTATTATTATTATTATCATATGATTATCTTATGATTGGAAAAAGCAACATGAGATACTCACATGACACGCCCATTGTGACGTCAGAACGAATTGCCTTGAATAAAGAAAATGCGTATCTCAGACAAGGATCTGATCCGTTATCAGCGCATGTCAAGCAGTGAAGGGCCTGTTTTTTGCCCTTATGGGGTACCCGATTATTTCAAGCTACTATTGTCCCTATTTCAGACTGATGAATCAGATATCAAGTTTTCACGTAAAAATCTGTCCAATAATGACTTCAAGTTTGTTTGATAACTTTTAGATTTTTTAGCCAGAGATGTGGACATCATGTAATATTCACAAAAACTGTGCAATTTGCATTCAAAATACTGAAAAAAAAATCATTTTAAAACATGCGATAAAAGAGTTGTATTTATAAATATTCCATGTAAAAATGAAACATTATTAAGAATGGCATAACTCGAAATGGAAACAAATGCAAGACTGGGGGCTGACCAAAGGGTTGCATTTATAACTGTAAACATGAGGTATAACAAAAACTCATGACTTAGCATGATTCAGCATCCAAGCCGATGTATGACACAAGCGGATTACGAAACAATAACAAACATTGAGTGATAACAGGATGCAACTAAACTTCCAATTTAATGCCTAAATGGCATTGATATCAGATAAAGATTGCTAAATTTTAATGACAAACTATGATACATATAAAAGCTGACAATGGAAAGTCAATTAATTTAAGAGAATAAAGCTAGCTTCATCTTTTGGGCAATGAGATCGAATCATTATTGTTATCAAATGTGACAATCCTGCGTATTTCTTAACGACAAATGTGGATGCCCAAAGTTTTTAAGACCATAAATAAATAAAGAAGTGCAACAAAAGCAAAGACAAGGAAAAAAATGATAAGACTTTATTATGTTTCTAATGGGGATGGGGTTTCTTACTTAATCAAAAATCTAAAATTTTTATGGATTCCTAATTTATTTAATAATTTAATTTAATAATTTAATAATGTAAATTATGACTAGTTTATGTTGTGAGATAGGCATAGATGGGTGTGGCTGAGACAAATGAAATGTGGTACTGGTGTTAGACGATATGTAAAATGTTGTAGTCACATCAGCGGTGCTTTAATTATCAGAAGTGCATGTTAATAAATTTGACCAGGGTAAGCTTCATGACATCGTTTGAGATCAGGGAGTGAATTTACAAAGGTGATCATGTGACTACCAAATAAAATGTTTATCCCAAAAGACACCTTATCTTATAATGTCACTGACAGAAAAATTGAAATTAATTGTTAAATATTCGAATACTTGTCTAGTTTAATTGTGTTTGCAAACAGAAGTGAACATTAGAAAATACATTATCATCACTGGCTTAAAAATAGTCCTAAAAATCCCAACAAATATAAAAATAGACTATGTCGCAGTCCAGTAACAAGTATAAACAATAATATTTAGTAACCATGGCCGTTGTTATGACAACATGGTGAGATCATAAAGCATTGATAGGAGGCCCCCCTCCACCAAGAAGGCCCCTCACATATTACTTGTGAAATGTTGGAGAGGTGCAGTAAAGTACCGTAGATCCTCGTCTGCTATTTGATCCACATTGATTTGTAATTGTAATGACATATTTGATGACTCCCTGATTCGTGATTGATTGCTATTGCTGCATCATAATAACGATCTCAATAAAATACACTTAATGCCAAATTTTATCAATTTCTGTTTTATCTTTCGGCAATTTTAACATCTTCAAAGCCATATTTTTCTAACTTAGTGTCCGGCATTTCAAAGTAACCTGTAACTTTCATTGAAAATAAATAAACAAATAAACAAATAAATAAAATAACTTTAATCCTTAGAAATTACTTTGGGAATATATTTATTATTTTTAGTTTTGAACATACAGTTTTACTGCATTTAACAGAATAAATTTATTCAATTTTTATTATGAATTTATACCACTGAAATATTCGTGATAATGCTTGTTGAACTTGTGAAGTGGCAAATTGAAAGTAGAACTATTTAGGTTCTTCATGTTTTGGAAAAGGGCAAGAAAAATGTGAAAACGTCGAGTGTTTGCATGAGCTTGAAAAGTCGTTTGATGCAACATTTAGTAGCGATATTAGGAGATTGATTTTACAGGCCCTCTTATACAGGCCATTTGCATTTATTAATTTTTATTGAAAGCTGTTGCCTCCCCGATGGTGCATGATTCATAGCTGTGCCCATAGCGGTGTCCATAGCGATGTCCATAGCGGTGTCCACAGCTGTGTCCATAGCTGTGCCTATAACGGTGTCCATAGTGATGTCCATAGCTGTGTCCATAGCAGTGTCCATAGCAGTATCCACAGCTGTGTCCATGTCCATAGCAATGTCCATAGCAGCGTCCACAGCTGTGTTCATGTTCGTAACTGTGTCCATAGCTGTGCCCATAGCGATGTCCATAGCGGCGTCCACAGCTATGTCCATAGCTGTGTCCATAGCAGTGTCCATAGCAATGTCCATAGCAGTCATTACAGTTTTGTTCTAATTTGAGAACAGTCAAAACCATTTGGTTGTTTAATTATTCTTAATCATAACGCCATAAACAAAACGCCTTAAAACATGTTATAAGAAGCTTTAAATCTTCAACTACACTTATCAAATAAAATGCTACTTTCGCTAAAGGAACAGTGACTTTATGTACATATATTTTTAAAGAGCAGTATGTCAACATGCTGAGGTTTTATACTTGAGCGCGAAGCAGTACCTTATTTCATAGCTGTCCACCATCAGTGAATAAAAAAAAATACCCCAGTTTTTCTCTTTTGGTTTTTAACCGAACCAAACCGAGCTACCGCGGTCAGTTTTCGGTTACGGTGTGAACCGTAACCCCTCTACTTGATAACATTTGTGTTGCCATGCTTGTCAAAAAAAAAACAAACAAACAAACAAACAAACAAAGAAACAAATAAAACAAAACAAACGACAAAACAAAACGAAGAGGGATGGGGTAGTTTTGAGGCTAGGTGCGGTCCGTGTGGAGGGGAGGGGGGGGGGGATTATTGCATTCAGTACTCCGCGTTTCCCACAAAAAAGGGGTGTTTTTTTTCAGAACTGTACTCCATGTTTGGTTAAGACCGAGGCATTTCTTCATGCATATGAGTTCGTACCATCGTCAAAATAATATCCAAAGAAGTACCGGTTAATAAAACCGAAGTAAAAGGACGTAAACAACTTTTAATTTGAAAACCAAACACAGTTTCAGAATACAAGCACTATGGCGTATGTTTAGAGGGGAGTAATTTTATCATTAAATGTCCAACGAAAATAGCCCCAGAGGGGCTGGACTGGTATCATTTGTTTGGACAAGCAAATTAGATACTTGAAAATGGTACCGTGTTAAATTTTACCCCTTTATCGTATTGACTTAATAATCCTCAGCGAAAATGAGAGTTAAGAACTGTTTTTAATTGCTTTAAAAATTTGAAAGTCAATTTATAGCTTGATCTGCTCTGTGGTAAGCACATGCATGTCATATATAACTTTTTCCTAAGCCTTGTGATGTATGTGAACACTTGTGATGTATGTGAACACTTGTGATGTATGTGAACACTTGTGATGTATATGAACATTTGTGATGTATGTGAACACTTGTGTGTTAAAACTTGTGATGTATGTGAACACTTGTGTGTGAACACTTGTGATGTATGTGAACACTTTTGATGTATGTGGGCACTTGTGATGTTTTTGAATACTTGCGATGTATGTGAACACTTGTGATGTATGTGAACGATACACGTTTACCAGATGACCCAGGATTATACCGTCGCTTTGCAGACCTCTAAGCGGCGTCGGTAGGTAGACGTTGTAAACTTCGAAAAACAACTGAAATCCGGCGTTGACATGTGATACGAAGTGCCCCTCACCTCTCTACCCCCCCCCCCCCTTCCCACCTCCACTCACCTCCCCACGCATTAATTTATTGTTTTTTGGAAGCTAAAGTGCGCTTCAAGTTGAAGGAAGTGCGAGTTTTATATTCTGTGCTGGTGTGGTGAGTGCGGGTTAAGGTGTTGGGAGGGGTTGAGGTGTTAGGGTGGGGGTTGAGGTATTAGGGTAGGGGTGGGGGTGGCTGAGGGGTGGGGGTTGAAGTGTTGGGGTGGGGGTTGAGGTATTGGGATGGGTGGGGTTGGGGCTGAGGTGTTAGGGTGGGGTTGAGGTGTTGGTATGTGGGTGGTGTTGGAGTTGAGGTGTTGGGGTGGGGTTGCGGTGTTTGGATGGGGTGGGGGTTTAGATGTTGGGGTGAAGATGGGGGTTGAGGTTGAGGTTTGAGATGTTTTGGTGGGGGTGGGGTGGGGGTTGAGGTGTTGTGGTGGGTTTGGGGGTTGAGGTGTTGGGATGGGGGTTGCGGTCTTGGAGTCGGCATGGAAGTGTTAGGGTGTGGATGGGGTTGAGGTGTTGGGGTGAAGATGGGGGTTGAGGTTGAGGTCTTGGGGTGCGGTTCGGGTGTTCTGGTGGGGTGGGGGTTGAGGTGTTGGGGTTGGGGTGACAATACCATAATGCTAGCGTGAATATAAACGTTTGCCTTGTTTACGTTGCCATGGATATCATATAACCAGTGACGTCATGCCATGACGAGGGATTTTTCACCTGGTTTTACTGGGGTGGTGTCTTCCCCCAGGACTGTGCTAAAGAAAATTACTGTATCTGTGTTTTGGAAATGTCACCTACAAAATATGCGCGGAATGTCACTGAAGGTACAATGACAATCCGATAACAGGACCACGAGGGGTCATAGTAATGAACTGTCACTAGCAGTGGAATGTTCAAACAGTGGTGATGTTGCGGGGTGGGGTGTCCCATGACCAGGGGGGGGGGGAGGGAGGGAGGGAGGGGGAGGGATTGATGAAGGGAGGGAGGGAGGGAGGACATTATTTCAAACCTTTGGCATTGCTGTACAGCAGACGATCTGGAATCACTGTACGTCCTTTTATTACTCACAGCGATTACATTTTGCATTCACCGTTTGGAATTACGTCACGATGTAAGTAGAGCGATTATCGTCTTGTGCCAAAAGAGGCACAAACACAAACACTTTAATATAAACATGTCAACACTCCAAAATATCCCCGTCCTCCCTCCCCCCTATCCACTTCTCCTCTCCTCTTTCCTTTGTGTCGAGTAGAGGTTATAGCGACCCGAGTGAGCCTTCGAGGAGTACAGGACAATGCCATATGAAGTATATTTCCCATAAAGGTGGTTGAAAAGCAACGTTTAAAACGATTCTAAAAGTAGATCTTCTTGCCGCCGTTCTGAGGACTTCTAAATTATCGACGTCAATAAAGTGTTAAAGAGACACTTGTTTATTTGTGTGTGTGTGTGTGTGTGTGTGTGTGTGTGTGTGTGTGTTTCGTTTTTTTTTTTTGTTTTTTTGTGTTTTGTTTTTTTTTTTTGATCGGCGCTTAACTGCAGTAGGTATTTTTATATATTTGACGCGGTGGGAGGTGGGGGTGGGGGGCAGGGGGTGGATGGGGGGGGCAGGGGGTGGATGGGGGGGCAGGGGGGTGGATGGGGGGCGGGAAGCTCTAAGTGTTGTCAAGACTGAAGTGTTTCCAAATACTGTCACCATTCATGGGCTCTTTTAAAACTGTGGCCGTTAATGCGTGTTGGTTTGTTATTGTTGCAAACTTGTATAACAGACACTCCTGTCTCTTAAAAAGGACACCGCTCACTAAACCACAGGCTGAAATTTACACACAGTGCCCTCAGAAAAGCAAGGCATAACCCCCCTCTCCCTCCCCCGCCCCCCCCACCCCAAAAAAAAAAGGATCACAAGTAACCGGGTAATACAAGCTTATATGACAGTGCCAAAATAAGCAGTGCGGAAAGTAAGGATTTAAACAGTCCAAGGAATTTGTACGCCAAACTGGACTTTTTCCTAACCCCTACATATCAGGTTGCACGGCCGACCCGAACAAACCACAGTAAACATGGTTAATTTGGTTGTCATTCGTTGTTACCAAGGATCCACGTCGAAGCAACGTCTTTGACACAACGTTATAAATGGTCGTTGGGTAAGCAGCTTTGTTTTTCTATGTTGCTTTTGGTCGTAACCATAATCCCGCTTTCTCCGCCGTCTCTACGTTCGTCAGTCCGTGCAGTCATCGACAAAATCGCGATAAGGTAGATACAGTACCGGATGCAGGACTCTGCGGACGGGGTACGGGGGAGTGGGGGCGGGGGAGGGGGGCAGGGGTTGAGGGTGTTGGCAAGAGAATCTTTTACGCCAACATTGTATACACCAATGCCTTCTTTTTGATCAGCAGTGTAATTGAGGTTATTTTATTCAGCAAGTGAGAAAATATTCTTCGGGGGTTAAGCCTCCTTCTTGTGTCGTGAAATATTCCTCTGTTTTTGTAGTGATTTCTTACGCCTGAATCCATGATGTTTCTCTTCAACGGATTCTGTGTTTTGTTCACTCAAAGAGCTCAGTTTTTCTTCGCTCAAAGCGGTCTGTGTGATGTTTTCCAACAGCAGTTTAAATTTCGCGAATCTATTCCTGTACTCGCCAGTGGAAAACTTGATTAAATCAGTAAGTCAATCAATCAATCCATCAATCAATCAGCACATCGAGCTTTAACACAAGCAAATCATATCACTTAGTTCAACAGTAAATTTAAGGTTCTGGAACAGACCTGACTTCCTTGTCGCAACGATGTTGTGATTCTGCTTGTCAAAGTCGAACGCAGGAACTACATCATTGATTGATTGATTGATTGATTGATTGATTGAAGCTACAGTACCTACTTTTTTCTAAAGTAATATAAAACACGATTGTATACGAGTTTAGTGTTGTGCTTCGGGAGTCGCGGATTTCGCAGCAAAGAATCGTCCCTTTTGGTGTTTTAAATCTAACTTAAAAGATTCCTGCACTTGAAATTCACTTGTCTGGCAGCCATCTTCTTGTGAAATGTCATTGGTTAAAGAAGTGTCAAATCTGGGCTATGAAAAAAAATTCCTTGGTTATAAGATCCGCTATAAAAGTGGCCCCACGTCACTTCGTTATGGATATGACTTTCTCAAGTTCCAAAGAATTATAATTAGGTATGATCATAGTGAGACTGTGCTTGGTTACGTTTATGTCGATGAGCCTATTAGGTGCGAGGATACTACCCGGTGGCTGCATCGACAGGACCGAGAAGGCCAAATTACGAATGTTAGGATCGCGCCGATTGGCCGAGCATCTCCGCTTTCACCCCTACGTCACCTTCCAAGTAAGTGAGATTTAACACCGTTGGGGGCGAATAATAGACCGGGAAAGATAGTGTAGTGGTTTGGGTGTAGGGTGTGGGGGGGGGGGGTGCGGGCGGAAGGGGTGTGGGATGGGGAAGGGGATGGAGATCGCGGGATAGCTTCATTGAAGGAAATGCCACGAAGTAGAGTTAAAACATGTCTTCGTGGGCAGAATAGCAAGACCCAAACCTTCTTTACTTCTTTTTAAAATTATTTTTGTTCGCAGAAAGGTTGGGGGATGGGGGGTGGGGAGCAAAAGATACTTTGATCATCTCTGGATTTTTTATGGGATTCAGTTGACGTCAGGCTCCTTTTTCTTTCTTTACGCTTACGGGCCTATATTTTTGACTGACGGGGAACTAATTGATTCATTTTTACAGAAACCACAAGGAGAGCCAGCGTTTGAAAATAAGACCGAGAAGTCAATTGAAAGTGATAAAAGAACGTGCCCACGTGGACCAGTGGACCGTATCCCAGGCGACGTGTGCCGGAGCTACGAGGTCATCCGATCGCACCCGCTAAGGTCACTTCCGCTGCGTTGTTGTCCAACAACCAACCTCCCTCTACAGCGGTGTAGTCCAACAACAAACCTCCCTCTACACTGGTGTAGTCCAACAACCAACCTCCCTCTACAGCGGTGTAGTCTAACAACCAACCTCCCTCTACAGCGGTGTAGTCCAACAACCAACCTCCCTCTACAGCGGTGTAGTCTAACAACCAACCTCCCTCTACAGCGGTGTAGTCTAACAACCAACCTCCCTCTACAGCGGTGTAATCTAACAACCAACCTCCCTCTACAGCGGTGTAGTGCAACAACCAACCTCCCTCTACAGCGGTGTAGTCCAACAACCAACCTCCCTCTACAGCGGTGTAGTCCAACAACCAACCTCCCTCTACAGCGGTGTAGTCCAACAACCAACCTCCCTCTACACTGGTGTAGTCCAACAACCAACCTCCCTCTACACTGGTGTAGTCCAACAACCAACCTCCCTCTACAGCGGTGTAGTCCAACAACCAACCTCCCTCTACAGCGGTGTAGTCTAACTAACCTCCCTCTACAGCGGTGTAGTCTAACAACCAACCTCCCTCTACAGCGGTGTAGTCCAACAACCAACCTCCCTCTACAGCGGTGTAGTCCAACAACCAACCTCCCTCTACAGCGGTGTAGTCCAACAACCAACCTCCCTCTACAGCGGTGTAGTCTAACAACCAACCTCCCTCTACAGCGGTGTAGTCCAACAACCAACCTCCCTCTACACTGGTGTAGTCTGCTGTCTGTTATATGATTTTCCTCGCAGAATAGTTAATGAAGGGATCCAGTTTTTAAATGTCGGTTCTGTGTTTTCACATCACAGAGTTATCTCCTCAGAGGTGTCGGGTGGGCGCAGGGAGCTAAGTGGGGGGGGGGGGGCGAAGGGCTCCAACTGAAAATTTAGTTTTATTTGCCCTCTACTCTCCACCCCGACACCCTAGGTACGCCAATGTGTCCATTTTTTTAAATCAATTTCTAATATCAATAATTCAGCAGTGAATAATTCCTAAGTGAGAATAAAAATTTCTTTTTTTCATAAAATGATCCCAAACTAATCCAGTCACTGATGTGCTGAATAGGTATATCAAAATAACTATGATGATAGTTATAAAAGAGAAAATGATACGACAAATTTTAAAAAAAAAAACAACTAGTGGTAATATCTAATATAAAGCCTTAAAAAAGGGATCTGTAAAGATTTTGATGTCAAAAGACAATTTTGTGAGATTAGAGGTACAAATATTGATAGTAAAATAAATAACATTTTTTATACAGGAAGATCAATGCTGATACCAGAAAGGTCAGCATTACAAATACCCCTTAAAATAATCATGTGATATGCATAAAAATGACTTTTAAAAAGTGTAAAAAAAAAGAGCGAGCAATCAATACGCTCCTTTTTTGTGCAGGTATCCAGTGGACACGAAAGAGACCGTTTGTTTCACAAGGGGGCGTTGCCGTCAGTGTTTGATTGACAGGTCTGGGGGAGATGTCTACCTTTGCGAACAGGAATACATTTACGCATTGGTCTTAAAACTGGTAGAGTGTCAACCGAACGAACCGGCGAAGTATCGTCGGGTGTTTGACTCTATAGCCTCAGGCTGCAAATGTCAGAGGAAGATAGTAACCAACTAATCAACTAAGCTAAAAACGCCTTTTTTAATAGCAGTTAAAGAGTCGTGTTTATGTTACAAGTTTCAGGTCTTCTTATGTGAGGGGGGGGGGCGTGGAGGGACTAGGGTCAAGGATGGAACTGCAAATCAAAAGCTCTATTCAAAGCACCAAAAGCAGGTAAAACGCGATTAGAAAAGAAGACTACGTTCTTTGTTTAAATATTTAAAATAATATGTGGGATGGGAGCGAGGAAGAAGGGGGGGAGTGGGGTTTGGACTAGTTGTGTAGCTGTGTATCTGGAGGGGGGACGGGGGGGGGGTGTCCGTTCGTATGTCTATTATCCTTGAGATATCCTCATTATACAATTACGTCAGCAGCTACGTCATCTGTTACGTTAGTAGTTACGTCAGCAGCTACGCCATTGGTTACATCAGCAGTTACGTCAGAAGTTACGTCACGCGCTACGTCATTAATTACGTCAATTTCTACGTTAACAACAGCATCCCTCATGCTTTTTGTGATGTCTCAGAATTGACTGAATACCTTTCATTCCTCCAAATAACAAAAACAGACAATTTTGTTTATATTATGTATTTATTTGCTTTTAATAGTTTTATTTTGTGGCATTGGACTTGTTAATTTATGTTGTAGCACAAATGTACATACAGTAGTACCTCATGACGAGAGCGTCTCTAGATAGAGGTCGCTTTTACGTAGTCAGTGTGACATCCACTTACATTATGGTGATAGTTATACCTCTGAATCAAGGCTACTATTTATTTGGGTCCCAATTGTGATCTAAATTAAGAGCTCATAAATGTGGTAAAGATTATACAGGAGTAGAGTTGATGCATAATATGTTGATATTTTTCTGCTATTTATTATATGACGAGTTATATTCTGTTATAGCATATGTGTTGATGTATAGCAGTATTTTATAGTGGGGTCTTTCAATATACAAGTAGCATTTTGGAATCGTCCCAAAAATAACTCATATTCTCCCTTTGATATCCTCAGCCAGTCCCGTATTTTCTCGTCCACAACGTGACTCAGCGTGGACTAATATTTTTCTCATCGTTTCAGTTCATAGTTTTTTTTTTGCACTAAAACTTTCATAATGAGACTTGATTGAGGTAAAGCGTGTTTGTGTGTGTGTGTGTGGGGGGGGGGGGGGTGGAGGGGAGAGGGAGGGAGGGGGCTTAAGACGGACGTTCTTGGCACCTGTATATATTGGGACAGGCATCCATTGCGAGAATATGAGTCATCGCTGCTACGTGTAAATCGAGATTTTTACACTTTTACAGACAGTAGCATTTTTCCCTTAGTGTTATTCATCCGGCCATCGTTTTTTTTTGAGCGGAGTAAATACATTTAAAAGAAAACACCAAAATAATCTATAATTTTCTCAATTTTTCCCCTATTTTTTCTGCATCTTCGGATGGGGTTGCATTTCCGGACAGCATCGCTACGCTGCTTTAACTGAGTTACAAGCAAATGGTGCCTTATTTCCCTGCAGACAAATGGCCATTTCCTTGTTGCTTACATCTGGATCATATTTCTCATCCGGATCGTTTTGTTTAATGTATTTTTATGAGTGTGTTCTAATATTAGCTTTTCCTAAACATAGAGAGAGAGAGAGAGAGAGAGAGAGAGAGAGAGAGAGAGAGAGAGAGAGAGAGAGAGAGAGAGAGAGAGTTGGAAAGGAAGCAGGAATCTTATTCCTCGCCCCCACCCCCTCCACCCCTCCACCCACCCACCCCCTCCACCCACCTCCTCCCCCTGGCCGGGTAAAAATAGAGAAGAAATTGGCAGCCTTTTGCGGTTAGCATAAAATTTCGAAGGTAAAAAGACATTTGACGGAAGCCAGAAAATATACTTGAAGTGGCCTTTTAGAGCAGAAATTTATACTAAACTTTTACATCTTCAAACAAAGAACACTAAATAACACTTCAAACGCTTCAAAATGGCAACTTCTGAATTAAGTTAGAAACTAATAAACACTGCGAATTAAAAAAAAATAGAAAAAATTGACTCTTGCCGGGTCACTGAAATTTTCAAAAATATAAAAATATGTTAGGTCGAGTCAAATTTAAAAAAAAGGAATGAGCGAGAAGACAATTTTTCTTCCTGGCTTTATAGACATTGCCCCTCCTCCTTTATGAGAACAAAAAGAGGAATGCTGTCAAGGAATCGGGGGTTGGGCGGGGGTGGGGGTAGGGGGGTGGGAGGGGGGTACTCCGCTATGATTTAGCAGTGAATGGAAAAAGTCATAATGGCGCAGGAAGGCGATCACGTGACATTTTATATATTTTATATAAGGCATTTTATATATTTTATATAAGTAACATATATATATATATATATAATATATATATATATATATATATATATATATATATATATATATATATATATATATATATAAAATACAGTTGAATGTCATGATGTTTCTTGTATACATATTTATTTTGCTGGACGTTTGATAATAAAAATCAAAACAATTGCTTTTACGTTATTTAATGTTATATATTTATACATTAGCATTTCCAACACTGTCACTGTCACATGTTACTTATTGTTTGCATTTTGTTATCACACTAGCTGCTGACAATGGAAGCAAAATATTCAAGACTGAGTATCAGATAAATAGATGGATGGATAGACAGATAGATAGAGAAATAGATAGACAGAGAGATAGATAGGAGAGAGAGAGACACACACACAGACAGACAGACAAACAGGCAGGCAAACAGACAGACAAATAGATAGATAGATAGATAGATAGATAGATGGATAGCATATCTGCTCCAATACCCCATTTCTGCTCCAAGCCTATGCCAGCCACCATTTGCTGTCTCCAAGCATTTCACTCAATCGCTTGTTATACGGAGCATAAAAGCCCCGCACTATCTTCTCTGTTCCGAGATAATACTGTACACTTATTGGTTGCTTCTTTATCACGTGACTGTCATTTAAAGTTTTTAATAAATCAAGAGATTTACCTGTTAGACTGGGTAAACCTAAGAATGGGTAGAGCTCATTCATTAATGTCTTAAATGGATTCACAACATACTCTTCAAATTTGATAAACAACATTTGATCCTTGGGAAATACCTTAAGCCATTCTTCTATAAAGCGTTCGTACAGACCTACTCTCAATCTATCCGCTACATTATTCAACCAATGATATCGGTCGTGACAACTGTGGCGTGTTGTTGATACTAAGTGCCAGATTTTGGTTCTGTTTCGAATGCAATTGTCAATGTCCAGGGCCGGTAGTCCGTCGGGTGTTGGCCCGTACAAACAGCGTTTCTCGGGATGTAGTTCCAAGCAGCGTTTCCACCAGAAAATTGCTCTGAGAACCTTTCAGACAGAAATATAATCACAGGCATAATGATAATAATAATAGATAGATAGATAGATAGATAGATAGATAGATAGATAGATAGATAGATAGATAGAGAGTAGTGCCAGTAATACGTCCTGTGTATTCCTCGTAGGGTTTATATTTACGCCAAGTACAACCCCATTACCTTGTCATTAAAATCTTCTGTCCCTTTGTCTCTTCCGGCCCGTGCGTACGCCACGTAATCTGAGAGTAGACGCGTGGTGGGGTCACGCATGATGACGATTATCCGGCTTCTCGGGGTCACGTGGTGTATTTTGTGCGGCGCCAGCACTTTCGGTACACGTGCCCCACGGTTGATGACGTCATACTGCCAGTCATCGCCGTGCCATACCGTCCTTGGCGTGCCCTCGGCTATGACGTATTGACCGCCTGACCTTGTATGACCTTGACCTCGTGATCCTAGGACGTGTGCTACAATTGTCTTACTCGCCGCTGTGAATGCTCCCACGAATTCGTGCACGGTTTTCCCTGGGTAGGGTTCTGCCCGCATGTTGTCCCAGAAGTGTACTTCTTTCCTTGTGGGCCGCAGGATGTTTGGGTGTAACTGAGTGAACGTCCTGAACAGGTCCGTTGTCCCGCTTTTGGTAAAACCTGCAAAATATTCCAAAGATAATGACATGAGATCTCATAGATGGGATTATAAAGCGGTAACAGATCTTATATCTATGACGGCATAGAGTTCACAGATCTTATATCCGTGATTATATAGCGGTTACAGGTCTTATATCCGTGATTATATAGCGGTTACAGGTCTTATATCTGTGATGATATAGCGGTTACAGGTCTTATATCTGTGATGATATAGCGGTTACAGATCTTATATCTGTGATTATATATAGATCACAGATCTTATATCTGATATTATATAGAGGTCACAGATCTTATATCGGTGATCACAGATCTCCCCCCCCATGTATAAACGGGAACCAACACGGCTTAAGTTCTTTACACTGGCGACAGTTCTAAACCATCACTAAAATTTAACCCCGCCCCCTCGCCCTAATCCCTAAGAGGGGGGGGGGGGGCACTCGTATACAGACTGGTTGCCGTGTTTTTTCAATGATTTTTTTAAAAACACCCTAAATTCAAACAACTCCCTTGTAAATTTCATCACCTAACCGCGGAGTGTTATATTTAATAACAAGAATGTCCAGGGACATTATGACCAACAGCGACTATACTGGTCAATTTAGCGGAATTCATTTAACTTAATAAGCTTCAAATTTTATGCTATATGACAATTGGTTCAACTTCTATCATTTTGAAATTGCAACGTTGAAATCCGGAAGGGTTTTAGTCCTCTGTTTCAAATATAACAAACAAATACACAATTTAAAAAAAAATACTTGCGTTTTTCAATTTATTAAACAGCTTCCGGAGTCCGGACTCGTGTAAATCTTACCTTTAGAAATCAACGCGTTCAGTGCTAGTCTACGCATTATCTAATCTTGTAAACTACCCCAACATAACACGCGAAGATTCAGTTGAAGCGACCGTCAAACATTTTTTTTTTAGCATAATACAGACTCTGTTTATTGGTCTTTTTCGTCAGAACAAACTCTGTGGCAACTGGATCTTTGTTGTTTTTTTCCTGACAAGTCTTTACTTTGTTACTGTATTGTTGCCGAGCATATATATATATATATATATATATATATATATATATATATATATATATATATATATATATATATATATATATATATATATATATATATTATAATAATACAGGTGTAGAGAGGGTGGTGTTTCATTGTAGCATGTGGCACGGAAGGTCGTGGGGTTCGATTTCAAGAGATTTCATATGTGTTTTAATGAATTGGATTCTTTCATGAAATATTTGTTTCTACGTGTTCCCACATACCAATACTAAGTGTTGGTACACCAAGTGACCCACATAGCAGTACTAAGTATTGGTAGACCCAGTGACCGAATGGTAAACGTTCAGACTTGGCATTAAAAAAAGTCTTGCTATTGATTCGAACCGAATCCAGGGGCACACTTGGTATATAACGTGTTACCATGAGTGCCCAAAAAAAAAAAAAAACGCGGAGAAAGGGGGAGATTCTGAAGGGACGCGGTTCGCGGGCTAATTTCGTTAAAGGAACGGAAGGGTATTTTCATTCATTTATCCGCGTTTCCTAAAAAGGGGGTTATACCAGAATTTCACATCGCTTTTGATTAAACAGGGGGTGTTATTTCAAAATATATACTGCACATTCAGGGGTTGCTTTAAAAAAGACACGGGCACGCATGGCAACCGGGTGGCACGTGAGTGCACACGCATGGCAACCGAGTGGTACGTGAGTGCACACGCATGGCAACCGGGTGGTACGTGAGTGCACACGCATGGTAACAGGTTGGTACGTGAGTGCACACGCATGGCAACCGGGTGGTACGTGAGTGCACACGCATGGTAACCGGTTGGTACGTGAGTGCACACGCATGGCAACCTGGTGGTACGTGAGTGCACACGCATGGCAACCGGTTTGTACGTGAGTGCACACGCATGGCAACCGGGTGGTACGTGAGTGCACACGCATGGCAACCGAGTGGTACGTGAGTGCACACGCATGGCAACCGGGTGGCACGTGAGTGCAGACGCATGGCAACCGGTTGGTACGTGAGTGCACACGCATGGCAACCGGGTGGTACGTGAGTGCACACGCATGGCAACCGGGTGGTACGTGAGCGCACACGCATGGCAACCGGGCGGTACGTGAGTGCACACGCATGGCAACCGGGTGGTACGTGAGTGCACACGCATGGCAACCGGGTGGTACATGAGTGCACACGCATGGTAACAGGTTGGTACGTGAGTGCACACGCATGGCAACCGGGTGGTACGTGAGTGCACACGCATGGTAACCGATTGGTACGTGAGTGCAGCCCCCGGGGTACCGATGTCCTTTGGGTGAAAGTTACAGACCGTTTCTACCAGAACGTTCCAAAAAGCGTTTCATACCATTCTGCCATCTAGTGGATACATCGCGAATCTAGGCCACCACCTTAAGTCACAGCAATTTTACCCCTAACGCGTTTCACTCACCCACCAAATAGACGAAAGGCAGGCATCGAATAGCGAGTTTTAGCTGTAATGCGCGCGCTACTGTGATGCCCGCTGCACTCATGTTCCGTACGTCAACCGCAAAACAAGGGTTTTTAGTGTCTTTTAAAAAGGGCGGTCTTGGAGCAGCGATGACGTTGTGAGTTGTTGAGTTCAGGAACTGTGTGATGTTGCAGTAGGTAACTCCTTTTCTCAATTCGCGGTCTGGACAGGTCTGGCCTACTGCAACAACTACAAATATAGATTATGTGTTTATTTTCCATTATCTAAATAAAAAATCAAAAAATGAATTGTGCTAGCGAATAGAGTGATACGGTAGAAACGTCATTTTACTTCGCCAGAGCTCTGAATTCGCTTATCTCCACTTTTATATGAGTTTCTAGTATAATTTTAAGAATTACGCAATCTGGAAACATAATTGTCTCACAGTGGCTCGAATAGTCCCGACCTAGATAACAGCCAATCAGAATCGTCAGAAAAGCGCCATAACGAGACTTGGTATAGCTAAGAGGTGTGAGGCACGCAAAAGTACCCAGTGAACATCTGGTTAAGGTCACGACGTCTACTATATAACGAATGCCTAGGCCTTGTAAGCGGTTGCAGTTAGCTGATATTATCCTCGCCACCAAATCACCAACGCCTTTGTCACAACGTTGGATAGACGTCGGGGTTTGGTTTTTTATATGAAAGTTCAAACAACATCTTTTCCCCTCGACGCTGTATAGATGTCGGGGGTGGGGGTGGGAGGGGGGAGGGGAGACAACCACAATAATTAATTATAGTATCGTTCATCGGAAGTAGATATTTCAGAAAGCAATGCAGAAGAATATGATTTAAACATAACAGTCTAGAGGCACGTGAGTTTTTTACCGCCTTCTTTTGAAAATAGACAAAAAGTTTAATTACTGTTTCAATGTTTAAATAATTTACACATTTTTTCGATACCCTGCTTTTGATAGCGGGTTTGTCAAATTTTAGATAATTTTTTGGGCTGTGTAGTATTTCTCTCTGTATGTCTGAAAAAAAAACAAGAAGAAGAGATTCCGAAGAGATCAGTCACAAGCCTCATGACGACAGCAGTCTGGGTAGCTGCAGCATTACCATAAACAATCGTGACTAACGTTTTTATGAGGACAACAGTCTGGATAGCTATAGCATTAACATAACCAATTGTGACTGGTCTTCTTATGACGACAGCAGTCTGGATAGCTATAGCATTAACATAAACAATTGTGACTGGTCTTCTTATGACGAAAGCAGTCTGGATAGCTGCAGCATTAACATAAACAATTGTGACTGGTCTTCTTATGACGACAGCAGTCTGGATAGCTATAGCATTAACATAAACAATTGGGACTGGTCTTCTTATGACGACAGCAGTCTGGATAGCTATAGCATTAACATAAACAATTGTGACTTTTCTTCTTATGACGACAGCAGTCTGGGTAGCTATAGCATTAACATAAACAATTGTGACTTTTCTTCTTATGACGACAGCAGTCTGGGTAGCTATAGCATTAACATAAACAATTGTGACTTTTCTTCTTATGACGACAGCAGTCTGGGTAGCTATAGCATTAACATAAACAATTGTGACTTTTCTTCTTATGATGACAGCAATCTGGATAGCTATAGCATTAACATAAACAATCGTGACTGGTCTTGTTATGACGACAGCAGTGTGGATAGCTATAGCATTAACATAAACAATTGTGACTGGTCTTTTTATGACGAAAGTAGTCTGGATAGCTGTAGCATTAACATAAACAATTGTGACTGGTCTTCTTATGACGACAGCAGTCTGGATAGCTACAGCATTAACATAAACAATTGTGACTGGTCTTCTTATGACGACAGCAGTCTGGATAACTATAGCATTAACATAAACAATTATGACTGGTCTTCTTATGACGAAAGCAGTCTGGATAGCTAGAGCATTAACATAAACAACTGTGACTGGCCTTCTTGTGGTTCTATAGATACTTAATAGGAGGGTGCGGTTTCTATTAAAGTGACCAATTCCAAATACAGTCAAACTCGAAGAAATGCCTAAAAATAGAATCTAAAAGTAACATTAAAATGACGAAATAAAGAGTTACCCCCACGTTGTCTTATTTCCGTATCCGGTTTGAAATATGATGTGGATATCCTGGAGGTGAATTTGTACAGCGATATCAAAATAAATCCACAATACAAACAAAACGAATAGACAGTGACTCGCTTCAGCTTCATGTTTTCATTGGCTGGAAGCTGTGTCTTCGTAATACGCTGAAAAAAGTTATCATCAGTACAAAAAAGTTATCGCTTTTAGGCCACTGAATTTAACAGTTTGATTTGGAAGTTTCACCAAATGCATGCGTTTTTTTCGTTACGATGATATACAGTTAACGATTGTACAGGAAGTAAGATAAACCGGACAGCGACTGGATATGCTATGCGTTACCATGCTTGTCCAGAAATCAAAAAAAGAAAAAAAAAGCAAAAAAAAAAAAAACAAAAAAACAAACAAACAAAAAAAAAAAAAAACAAAAACAAAAACAAACAAAAAAAAAAAAAAACCGAGAAGCCGGTAATTCTGAGGCCAGACGAGGTGCGCGCGAAGTGCCAATTTCGTTTAAAAAGGGGGTAGTATTGCATTCAGTGCTTTGTGTTTCCCACAAAAAGTGGGATTCTTTCAGAGCTGTACTCCACGTTCCATTTATAAAGGGGGGCTGTATTATTTCAATTTTGGCACTACGCGTTTTATAAAGTCATGGGCACGCATGGTAACCAGCTGGTACGTGAGTGACCCCCCCCCTAATCATGGACACGAGTGGTAACCAGCTGGTCCGTGAGTGACCCCCCTCCGGGTCATGGGCAGGCATGGTAACCAGCTGGTACGTGAGTGACCCCCCCCCCCCTCCGGGTCATGGACAGGCATGGTAACCAGCTGGTACGTGAGTGCCCCCCCCCCCCCCCCAAGGGAAAATTCATCCCTAGCGTTTCAGACTGAGGTAATTAAATGTTTCTATTGAAAGCTCGCTGTTCTGTGGCATAATCGGGAGGAAACTGTTTATTTTCGAGAGTAATCTTCTTTAAGAATGTCTTTTTCTAATTCTCTTTAGTGTTCAATTTACAGCGTCTGTGCACATTACGATTTCAGTGGACCAAACACAAATACAGCTCACTGTGTCCCGGTCGCTTATTATTTAATTAATTAATTAATTAATTAATTAATTAAAATATAATCCATCACTTAGGAAATGTTTCGTCTGAACGTATCATTCCACAACTGCCACAAGTTGGGAAGGTCTTTGATACATTGTATCCTAAAAGAACTTCATCACAAATACATCATATAACACATTTCAGCTGCATGAGCGGTACCAGTTTTTCTCTGGGTTCCTTACTCCAAGAACCCAATAGGAAAATCAAACTCAATATTTATCCATTTCGATATGACATCTGGCGATATTTAAACTTTTAAGTAACTTATTTTCTTTATTTTTCTTCATTAAAAAAACGGCGTGTTCTTCAAATCTGTTTCCATTATAGCCCCACTGTTACTTAGCAACAGTGATTCACATCATCACTCACTAACTACTTTACTATCTTAATAATATGTGTTCAGACTGTTCTTAAATTGAAAATAGGTTAATTCAGTAATGCACAAATGAATCGATGTACTGCCTGTAAAAGCTGTAATATGAGAAGCCTTTAATTTTATTGATTGGTTCACTGATTGATTAAAACTAGTGACCATGTGAATGTGAATAGTTGGAAACATTTCAATGCAGCAGTCAGTAACGGTGGGTAGAGGTGCAGGGGTGGTGGTGGGAGGTGGGGGTGGGGGAGGGAGGGAGGGTTGGGTGGGGTGGGGAGATAAGGCACACAGCACACTCCAGTGTCAGAAGACAAGACCTTTCTATTTCACTGTAGCGCTGTCTTCACTAGGAGTCCAATTTTAATCATAGGAGCTTAAAATTCGGTGGAAGTGTGTACAAAGTGACGCCGGAGCCACGGAACCTTGTGACCGTAACATAAAGGGTCAAGGTCACAGCGAGATCAATGTATTTCTTCTAAATAAACATTAACACAATGGCTACTTGGAATTGATTTCACATCCGTGTTCGAACACGCATATCGTTTAAGTAGGAGGTCAAGCGTTGAAGGTCAAGCGTTAAAAGTCAAACGTCGACTTCTGTATCTCAAAACCCGTTAGTGATTTTGAGCTCAATGTTGACCTGTGGGGGCTCAAATCCAAGGCCAAAGCCAAAGTCGGAATGGCCAAGACCAAGCGTTAAAGTTGAAAAACGGAAGTTGACGAATATCACGAAGACCGTTAGCGACAGAGTGACTTGGGGCTCGTTTCCAACCTGGTTGGCTTAAAGACAGCCGCATAAGACATTAACCTTGTCAGACCAATAAAAGATAGGAAAAGAGATCAAAGTATATTCAGAACCTCTGATAAGCCTTTCATTCCGTGTCCAGATAAACCTTTGAGTGAAGTTGTGACCCGGATCCAAAGTCTGTTGGCGGTCTTGCGGCCCTCGTCCATTTTCTCTCTCCGCCTCTTGGTCCCAGCTCTAATAGATGCTGAAAAATATATGTTACTTGGATGGAAATTAATTAAAATATGATTTTTTACCTTTATTTATGTTGATTTTTTAAATTTTCAAATGGTTTGCTGTAATTTCATGCGCGAAACATGAAACAAGCAGCGGCCTGAAGAGGCTAGGCCCAGTGAACATTGTGACGTCACGCCAACATCGGATCAATGTTGGGTTTTGTTTGTTTATTGAAGTCGAAACCCATATTATAGCTTTCGCTCTTACACTACGTCTAATCTACGCTGCTGCTGATAGGCGAATCGACGTCGCAACGTCAAATCGACGTTGGATCCACGTTAGAATATATATTGGGAGGTGTTGTGAGCTACTTTTTTCTGCATTTTTTTATTTGGTTCTTGCTAAAGAGAACAAGCAATTTCAGATGCACCAAATAGCAAACATATTTTATTAACTTATGAATGAACTCTTGCGAAAAAAAAGATAATAAAAGGTAAACTCTGAGAACTTCATTTCACATCATGATTAATTTATTTATATACCTGTTATGCGATATGAGGTAAAATATGTATATATATATATATATATATATATATATATATATATATATATATATATATATATATATATATATATATATATATATATACAGCAAAACCTCATTCTGGACAAACCCTGAAATACCGGACAACTGCCAATACCGGACAAGAATTCCCAGTCCCGTTTTTCCCTATTGGTTTACATGGCCGATGAAATATCGGACACCTCTATATACCGGAAAAAATCCGCCAGTCCCCCCGTTGTCCTGTGTAGTCAGGTTTTACTGTATATATCAATACGGTGGTACAGTCTTCCAAAGATATTGTATCTATTTCAGTTCACATTACATTTAATACACGCTTATTTATTCCGTTTATAGTACACGTAATACACACTTACTTATTTCGCTCACAGTACATTTAATACGAGCTTACTTATTCCGTTTAAGGTACAGTTAATAATGCTTACTTATTCCGAGTAATCATTAGGTATTGTTGAACTTTTTGATCAACGTTTTCGTAACCGGTCAGTAATAGCTTCATGTCATTTCAAAATAAATCAATATATGCTCGGAACAACACTAAAAAATTGTTGACTTGGGAATCGACCAATCAGATAACAGCATTTACCCAAATCTCATTAATAGTTTTAGATGTTTCTTTTCTTGAACAGCAAATGAATGCCACTCTCGGCTCGTAGCACCACATCCGGAAGCATTCGTGGCGTTTTGGATGGATCTGGTTTGAATTCGAATTTGCGCAGAATTCTCGCTATGGTAGTTTTCATTTCGTTCATAGCAAAGTTCTGTCCTATGCAGTTGCGGGGACCGGCCGAAAACGGCACGAATGAATACGAGTCCATCGTGGCCATTCTGTGGGGCAGGAAGCGTTCCGGGTCATATGTCATGGGGTCAGGCCACACTTCCGGGTTGTGGTGGACGTTCCATATGCTGACGTTGACGACGGTGTGTGGCGGCAGGGTGACGTCATCAAGCGTGAAGGACTTGGACGTCTGGCGTATGCCCATGAGGACAGGCGGGTGCAGACGCAGTGACTCCTTGACGCACATGGTGACGTAAGAGAGCTTGGTCAAGTCGCTCCACGTGATGACGTCACTGTCCCTGCCATCCAGGACGTCATCGACCTCTTGTCTGGCCTTGGCCTGGATGTCCGGATGGCGTGCCAGATTGTACAGAAGCCAGGATATTCCAGACGCCGTCGTGTCGTGACCTTCAAACATGAAGGTCACCACTTCATCCCGGATCTCCTCATCCGATAATCCGTTCCCGGATTCGTCGCGGGCCAGGAGCAGGATGTCCAAAAAATCCACATATTTGCCGCGTTGTTTAAGTGCATCTGCACTTTTCGTAAGCTCCTCCCTTCTCTGCCGCATTACCGAAAGTGCCACCTGGTGTGAATAGTCACACAAGTCCTTGAACCTCTTCCCGTTTTGTGTGCGATAATATATCGCATCAATGTAGAGATACGGCTTAAACGCACGCTTGACTAGCAAGCGAGATAGTGACGTCACGGTGTTGACGTAAGGCTCCTTATCACCTTGACCTTGGACATCTTTCTCTGTAGAAAATGCACATCGTAAAATAATATCCAAAGTGCACAAACTGACGGGTTGGAAAATCTCAACACTTTTGCTGAGATCGCATTGGTCAAATTTATCCATAAGCGTTTCCACGCAACGGTTGTAGACGTCTATATATGGCTTGAGGATATCAAAATGAAATCCTGGCGTAAGAAGGCGTCTATTTCTGAACCATTTCTCCCCATCACTTAGGAGCAAGCCGTCGCCAAGCCAGGGGCGGAGCAACGTGTATCCGCTCCCGCCAATCATCGCCTTAGGCTCAGCTGTCTTCAGCATCTGTTTCACCGTCTCTGGATGGTTCAGCACGAGCACAGGTCTGAATGGACCCACATAGGCGGTGTAGTAACGCGGGTTCCTTCTCGTCCACTCCACGTTTACTAGCAGTCCCTCTTGGTTCGGTCCAGGGTGTGTCCTCAAGTGGCCGAAAAACCAGTGATATTTTTCCTTTGGGAATTTTTTCAGAACTTGACCGGAAGTGTAGGTTCTCTTCAGGAAGACGAAGGCGCCATATCTGACACTCAACGCAACCATCACCACCACAGCCAAGATAACAAATGCCAGTGCCATATTCCTTCTCTATTATACAGTTGTCGCACCTCGGAAAAGGAGATGGCAGAAGTAAAGTATTCGCGGAATCGCCGTGCACTTTGTGTCAAATCGGTGTCCTAGATAATGACTGTGAAATGTTTACGAGAAGTGCACACAACATGATAACACTAATCAGCAGCAGGCCCAGTTATGCTTCAAATCTGCCCGTATTGGTGTCCGTGTGACGTGTTTCCTTGCCCGTGTTGGTGTCCGTACGACATGTTTCCTTGTCCGTCTTGGTGTCCGTACGAGAGGTTTTCTTGTCCGTGTTGGTGTCCATACGGCGTGTTTCTTTGCCCGTGTTGGTGTCCATACGACGTGTTTCTTTGCCCGTGTTAGTGTCCGTACGACAGGTTTCCTTGCCCGTTTTAGTGTCCGTACGACGTGTTTTCTTGTTGTGTTGGCGTCCGTGCGACAGGTTTCCTTGTCCGTGTTGGTGTCCGTACGAGAGTTTTCCTTGTCCGTGTTGGTATCCATACGACGTGTTTCTTTGCCCGTGTTGGTGTCCATACGACGTGTTTCTTTGCCCGTGTTGGTGTCCGTACGACATGCTTCCTTGTCCGTGTTGGTGTCCGTACGACGTGTTTTCTTGTCCGTCTTGGTGTCCGTACTACATGTTTTCTTGTCCGTCTTGGTGTCCGTACGAGAGGTTTTCTTGTCCGTGTTGGTGTCCATACGGCGTGTTTCTTTGCCCGTGTTGGTGTCCATACGACGTGTTTCTTTGCCCGTGTTAGTGTCCGTACGACAGGTTTCCTTGCCCGTTTTAGTGTCCGTACGACGTGTTTTCTTGTTGTGTTGGCGTCCGTGCGACAGGTTTCCTTGTCCGTGTTGGTGTCCGTACGAGAGTTTTCCTTGTCCGTGTTGGTATCCATACGACGTGTTTCTTTGCCCGTGTTGGTGTCCATACGACGTGTTTCTTTGCCCGTGTTGGTGTCCGTACGACATGCTTCCTTGTCCGTGTTGGTGTCCGTACGACGTGTTTTCTTGTCCGTCTTGGTGTCCGTACTACATGTTTTCTTGTCCGTCTTGGTGTCCGTACGAGAGGTTTTCTTGTCCGTGTTGGTGTCCATACGGCGTGTTTCTTTGCCCGTGTTGGTGTCCATACGACGTGTTTCTTTGCCCGTGTTAGTGTCCGTACGACAGGTTTCCTTGCCCGTTTTAGTGTCCGTACGACGTGTTTTCTTGTTGTGTTGGCGTCCGTGCGACAGGTTTCCTTGTCCGTGTTGGTGTCCGTACGAGAGTTTTCCTTGTCCGTGTTGGTATCCATACGACGTGTTTCTTTGCCCGTGTTGGTGTCCATACGACGTGTTTCTTTGCCCGTGTTGGTGTCCGTACGACATGCTTCCTTGTCCGTGTTGGTGTCCGTACGACGTGTTTTCTTGTCCGTCTTGGTGTCCGTACTACATGTTTCCTTGTCCGTCTTGGTGTCCGTACGAGAGGTTTTCTTGTCCGTGTTGGTGTCCATACGGCGTGTTTCTTTGCCCGTGTTGGTGTCCATACGACGTGTTTCTTTGCCCGTGTTAGTGTCCGTACGACAGGTTTCCTTGCCCGTTTTAGTGTCCGTACGACGTGTTTTCTTGTTGTGTTGGCGTCCGTGCGACAGGTTTCCTTGTCCGTGTTGGTGTCCGTACGAGAGTTTTCCTTGTCCGTGTTGGTATCCATACGACGTGTTTCTTTGCCCGTGTTGGTGTCCATACGACGTGTTTCTTTGCCCGTGTTGGTGTCCGTACGACGTGTTTCCTTGCCCGTGTTGGTGCCCGTACGACATGTTTTCTTGTTGTGTTGGTGTCCGTACGAGGGGTTTCCTTGAAGCGATAATGTTGTTTGAAGGGAGAGCCGAGTTGTAAAGGCGATTTACAATGGCAGACAACTGCAGGGTGCAAAAAAATCCCTTAAAAATCCTTGTTTAAAATTGTTCAAGTGAAAAAAAACAACCATTAAAGAGAACGGCTGGCCGATTGTGTAAAATTTCCAAGTAGAAAAGATTCACCCCGAATGCAAACTTAACTGGCTTTCTCATACTGAGCAGTGCAATTTCGATCAACTTGTGTGTTCCGATCAACAGCGAAGAAAATAGTTACTTGGGAATCAACCAATCAGATGACAGCATTTACCCAAGGTCACGAATAACAGTATCGTCGGTTTTTGCGTCTCCAACAACCATTTGTGTGCAAAACATACTAGCAAGCAAAAAAATCTGAACAAACTCTTAACTGTTTGCCTTAAAAAATTCTTGAGTGTTGGGTCAATGCTGTGATCTGATTGGTCGATTCCCATGTCAATTACTTTTCAATATTCACCACAACGCAAATATCGTTGGATATTGTAATTATTTGTAATGAAAGATACCGATTAATTGATTTAACAAAACATACAGCGAATTACTTCAAGACCTTATTGGCTTGCCGTGAAAATGTTGACGTAAAGTCCAACATTTTCTTTCTGGTCAGTAAAACTTCACGTTGACACAAACTAAATCCATGCTGAGTTGAGTGTTCTCGGGCATAGTTTAGCTGTCAGTGTGACGCGGCCCATGTGTAATGTCCCGGAGAACCAGGTCAAGAAGAGTGTCAGCAAGCACAGGGTCAGAAAATGGCGCTGGGGGACTTGAAATTATCAGTATGAAAGAGAACCCCAGTACTTTATATATAGATATATATATATAAGTGTAATTCCAGCAATACGGAGACCATTTTTGCTAAAAACCACAGTATTAGGGAGACCAAAAATTTAACGAGACCAAAAGTATATATATATATATATATATATATATATATATATATATATATATATATATATATATATATATATATATTATACCTTTTTCCTTAAGGGAATTGCTGGGCATGTACATTATATTATAAAGGTTTCAATATGATCGTAAAGGCGTAAATAAACTGTGTTGCAAATGTCTACTCAGTGACTCAACTATCCGATGTCGATTTTACGTTGAGACGTCGAACCGAACTAACTGCAAATATTGAATCCGTGTTGTATTTCGGTTGTGATTGGTCGCGACCACTGATCAACGCCTAAACAAAGTCTTTGACACAACATTGAACAGAAAATACTTTAAATGTTTGTGCGATTGGTAGTGCGAATCTCCCCCCCCCCCCCTCACTCCTGACCCCCCCTCTCCATTCCCTCTCCCCCTCCCCAATCCCCCTCTCCCTCCCCCAGACTCCACTACCAAATCAAATTTGGACCTTTATATAGTCACACTCACGCCTGATGCAACATTTGAAAAAATCAGGCAAATAAATAAATAAATAAATAAATGGATATTACTATTACAGCACAAAACTTGGCGGTGACTTATGCGCAGGTCCGGATTTTAAATCGTGTCGTCCCATTTCGTGACCGGACACACTTGACATGATTAGTATTAATGGGGGCCATAAGAGTCCTCTTCATCACAGCAAGGACTTCAGACACCAGCCAGAATCCCCACAAACAACATAAATAACTGTAAATAAACATATTAACAAACATAGCAAACAGTGTCACATCATATTTGGTAAAATGTATCAATATTATTAAGAAAATATTTATAAACAAGCCATCGTCGAATGCGCAGACCCCAACCGGACACAACAAGTCGCCATTTAGGCAATTTTTGACCAATGTGAAAAATAATACGATTTTGTACAACTTCAATAAATATATTCTCACTGTGCATTTTGCATATGCCTAGGGTAAATAGTTTCGGAGAACTGGCGTGGAAAGCACCCAAGTCTTACATTGCAGTTATCTCAAAAGATTACAATGTGTTGACAAGTCGCCATTTTGACAATTTTTGGCCGATTTCAAAAATAACACAACGTTGCACAACTTCAATACATATATTTTCACTGTGCAAGGTTGCATATGCCTAGAGTAAATACTTTCGGAGAACTTCCATGGAAACAAAACAGCATCCAAAGTGTGACACACGGACAGGCGGACGGACGGACAAAGGGCAATCCTATAGACTCCCCGGGCTCACCCGATTGGGGTCTAAAAAAATTACAGCAAACAAATCAAGGAGTAATACAAAAAAAAAAAAAAAAAAACGAGTGTTGCTTTTTATCCCACGAAGCAGCTAAAAAAAATCCTTAAAAACCTTGAATTCTCTGGTATTTTTTCTCAGCCCACGGGACATCACGTGACAAGTTACCAGGAGATAGTCATAACGAAAGTGTCGCAAAATTGTGACGTACTAATGCACACACACAGTGAGATAGATATATCACATCCACATCCAACGCGTTATATCTAACTCAAAGGAGTTAGTGTGATGGAGTTAATTTTCTGACTTTTAAGAAGTCTTTGAGGTAGTATACACCGAAACAATGGCCTCATTTATGGACTGTTAATTTAGCAACCCCATACCACCCTCTCCTAGCCCATCTCCCCCCACTCCCCCACCTCCACCCCCCCCCCCCCCAAAAAAAAAAAAAAAAAAAAAAAAAAAAAACTGGAAAATGAGTGACGGTTGGCTCAGATCGTTACAGAGCGTTGATCACGTAATCCCAAGTTGTGGGTTCGAATCCAACCAGGAGTGTTAAACAGGGGATTGACTTTCGCTCATGTTGCCTTTGCCAGGAGAATGCTGTGGATTAGATCACCCATCGCTGAATTTTCAATTATCGTCCCTTTGATTCTTTCAGTCATTACGTGAAACCACTGAACTGTAATATGGTTTGAGACGTAACGACACGTGACTAAATAAGACTCATGCGATCCATATAAAAATATAAATTCCGAGCCCCCGAGTTATATAAGAAGGGCCAAAAAAAAAATCAGTTTGCTTATACTCGTTGAGTTCGCTCGGAAATCAGGTGTCACCCAACACGGTATGGGAGTTCTTGTGTTGTAATAAGCTATTCACAGCCTTTGGATTCGAGCGTAAACATAACGAACAATTACTTTTATTTTCGTTACCATTTTTTTCCGTTTTATTAGTTTTTCCTACATGCCCTAACTGCAGATCTTTTAACACATGTGCCCACGCCGTCCAGCCTGTGGTAGTCGAACAACACGTCGACGGATAAAACACCGACAAGTGTGAAAGGGAATAAAACGTCGACTATGTCACAAACGAGTGTTATTGAGAAGTGTGTCGTCTGGTTAAGAACTACCTCCCGGCAGACGTTTTGTCCGTAGACCTCTTGACTGTCGACGTTTTATACGTCGACCTTTTTAGCCGGTAGACGTTTTGACCGTAAACCTTTTGAATGTCGACGTTTTATCCGTGGACCTTTTAGCCGGTAGACATTTTATCTGGCATTCCCCAACTATTGGCCAAAAGAAATATGTGTGTGAGGTTTCAGATGCTATGCCATTACAAAATCTAGAGCCTACCATTTAATGGATGAGTGCTTTTGAATATTATTTTTTATATTATACCAGGAGCAATGGCAACGCTGTACTGATTCAGTACAGAAATAACCACTGTTAAAAAACCACAAAATAACCTTTCAAATATCAGACAAAACAATATTACGTCGTTTTAACGTATTCTTGAGGTTTTTTGCGAAATATTTGAAGAAAAGACGATTCATTGAATCCTTATTTTTTAAATAAAATTTCATTGGATGGTTAAGCCCAGTAAGTGAAATGATCCATCCCAGTAAACTTTCTAATGTCAATCCAACGTCGATTTCAGGTTGCAGAATTTATCACACCAACCACATATTAACTTTGGTTATATCTTGGTTCTGATTTGTCGTGAGCACAGGTCAAAATTTTTTGACACAACTCTGGATAGATGTCTGTTAAGTAACGTTGTTAAGATGCTGCATTTTGTTGTAACCCAAATGCAACATTCTCCGACATTTGATTAACGTTTATGGTACAACGTTGAATAGACGTCGGATATAGTGGGGTCCTCACACGGTGCATGTGTGAGCACCCGGGGGGTCCTCACACGGTACAGGTTCTTGGTATATAAGAAGCTCCTTCTGTGACGGAGGGCATTCATTTCTGTGATGGAGGGTAACCACTTCTGTGATGGGGGTAACTACTCCTGTGATGGAGGGTAACCACTTCTGTGATGGGGTAACTACTCCTGTGATGGAGGGTAACCACTTCTGTGACGGAGGGCATTCATTTCTGTGATGGTGGGTAACCACTTCTGTGATGGCGGTAACTACTCCTGTGATGGAGGGTAACCACTTTTGTGATGGGGTAACTACTCCTATGATGGTGGGTTACCACTGCTGTGATGGAGGGTTACCACTTCTGTGATTGGGGTAACCACTTTTTTGATGTAGGGTGACCACTTCTGTGATGGATGGCATTCATTTCTGTGATGGAGGGTAACTACTTCTGTGACGAAGGGTGACCACTTCTGTGACGGAGGGTAACCACACTATGGCTGCCGCTGCATTGTCGTGATTCTAGATTAACATTGTCCCGACGCTTATACAACCTCGCCTTCCAGACGTCTATACAACGTCGGGAGATAGACTTTGTTTTGACTTCTATAAATAACCAGCCTCCGACATTGATCTGACGTCCGGCGTGACATTTATAAGCCCCCGCTATACTTACGAGATCGTCAGCTAGGAAGGGACGCATTCTTTTATCCAAAATGAAACTAAATTAACGTTTTATTTCGTAAAGCGAGTTTTAAGGGGAAATGGGTTCTTTTCCGGTTATATTTACCACGCAACTATAAAAAAGAACTTTTTGTACTGCAGTTCGAAAGCACCCATCCCGCCATCCATCCTTTCGGCCAATCAGAATGACTGAGACATCGTCTGCTAGTTTGGTGTGAATAGCCATTCCCTTTTTAGCCTTAAACGGCGGTACAGCATGCCCAGACTAGTTGGGGAACGGTGGGATGGGATCAATCAAATTAAAAGTGGAAAACTCGAATTGCGCTTTTAGTCGTAAAAGCACGTTTTACGAAATAAAACGTTAGTTTTACTAGGTAAAAGCTTTGAATTCGCTTATCTCCACTTTTAATGGGACTTTAGTCCGGAGCAGGGGAGCCATTCTTTGAACTGTCCAAAAAGGTCGCGAATTACACTATGGCTTGAAAAGCTCGTCGTTAAATAAAGGAAGTGAAGAGCACTTGATATACAAGAAGAAATAAAACTTGTCAGTTAAGTTTCAATTCTTTTAATGATCTTCAAAGAAAACCCGGAAGAGTTCCTTTCCGGTCTTGTAACGTAAGAAAAAATCAGAAACAAATGTAAAGTATCACAGCAACTGTAAGTCGAGGTTAGAAAGGCCTCCAGCCATGAATTAAGCTTTGAGAACTATTATCATCCCCCTTCAAACGCCCATCGGATGGATCCCTACCTCAGGTTCTCACTATTCACTTGCTATGTATTCTAGTACAATTATTTTTATTAGCAATACTACGATAGGATCGTAAATCTATAAGATTCACGCAAATTAAAACCCTTTGACATTTCGAGCAGCCAGACTGAAGTGTCTTGACAAGACAAGCTGTAAATACTTGGAAGACGAGACTATGTTGTCTAAACTTACTTCCGTCAAGAAAAACTCTGAATTTAACATTTTTTTTGTTTTAAAATAAACCTGTAGCGATTGACTAGATAGTTTCTAAGACTACTGATATCGGCAGAAAATGAAATACAAACAAATTTCAGCTGATTTGTGACTATTTCCTTATATGGGGTCGTTATGGTCACATGGGCCTATTATGACACTATGGTACCCTGTATCATGAGCAAGAGGCGGGTCCGTCAGTCTTCCCGATACATACGGGTATATGGTCACTGCGGTGCGTCTGGAACCGTAATGGCCCCCTTTCTTTCTGAAAAAACTTTTTTAAGAAAGGAATTCAGCATTTTAACGAATACCCGAGTAGCCGTAAGATCGAAGACTGGGCTGTATCAATTACACCCACTACAAAAACACCTCGGAATATAAAGAATGCTTAATTAACTGATACACGTCTCACGTTTTCCCACAGCTTAATATAAGCGAAACAGTCCGAAAGACTTGAGTGAAACGAAATGTGCAGAGTAAGAAGGGAAAACCCTTCTTGTGGGCTGTTACTTTCGTGGCTTATTGTTGTTGTTGTAGATCTTGAGAGACACAGATCTACAACAGAAACCATCAGCCTGTAATGGTCGTTTCTGATGCTACAAACGGTTCTAATGAAACCGGATAATTCATCCTGAGAAAAGTCTTTCAGATAATATTTCACAAAAGAGGTGGGAAAAGACCAACAACCTGTTTTAAGTATATCTGAAAGAGACACATTGCGTACAGCCCTAAGGGAGTTAGCTACCTGCCTTACCTGATGGGCTTTGACTTTTTGGCTTTGATGGGCTTTGACAATCTGCGCCTCGTCATAGGCTGCCAAAATGATCTTTTTAATGTAATTTGAGATAGATTGTTTTGCAAGATCTTTGTGAGATTTCGGCATGAACGAAATGATGAGTGCCTTCTGGTCTTCTGATCTGTAGACCTCTGACGTTTCTAAATATTGACGTAAAGCCTTGACGGGACACAGAGAGACTAAGCCGTCGGTATCAGGGTCGTCTGGTAGGGATGGGATGGTAATGTGATCAAAAGTTTCCATCCCTTGGGTCATGATATGGGTTTTGCCTATGAAGCCTGCCCTGGGGACCAGGATGACCTTGTCCCAGGTGCCCTTATTTTTTGTTTACCTTTCTGTCTAGTGCATGAATTTAATCTCTTCTTTTGTCCGACGCTAACGCAAATAAAAACGTGAACCTTAAGATTGCGTTTTTAGCTGATATCACGTCTTCACCGAAAATGTTTGGGCGTTGGAGGTAACGCAAGACTAAAGATAAGTCCCACTGCGCTATGTTAGACGGGCAGGGTGGGGAGTTTACCTTAAAATGTCTTACCAGTTGTGAGACGGCTGTATTTTCGTCAGGTCTTACCCTGTTGATCCTTTGAGTCTCGACCCTATAGCGGCCCTATAGCCCTCGATGGAACCTACCTTTAACTTCTCATCCGTGAAAAGGTGATCGAGGAAGTCCGCAACCACTGCTGGACTAGCCTGAAACATGTCCAGTTTAGAACTGCTACACCAGGTGGCAAACGTATTCCACTGAGATCTGTAAACTTTAGCCATGGAGCCCTTGTGACTGTTTACTATTTTCTCTCTACCCTGTGTGGAAAAGCCTTTGTTTTTTTTAGAAAGGACTGGTCAGACACCAGAGGTGCAGTTTCAGTAAGTGAGGGGAGGGGTGGAAATGTTGAGTGAGGGCATACAGGACTTCGTCCACTGGCCACTGACAATTGAGGGAGTCCACCGCCCCGGCTGCTTGATCCGACCAGGGGGACACGTTACAGGGGAGTTGGGCTGTCATGGTATTTGCAAACAGATCCAGTGTCGGGGGACCCCACGGTGATTGATGTATTACCCATTGAAAGGACCGAGGGGATAGACACCATTCGGTGCTGATTACTTGACCCTGTCTGGAAGCTAAGTCCGCTGGAACGTTTAGTTTCCCGGCCTGCTTGTTCAGATGGCTGTGGCTGTGGAATTGTCAAACCGAAACAGGCTACCTTGTTTCTGAGCTGGGAGGTCAATTTGGTCAGAGCAATCCAGACTACCCGGAGTTCCAGCCAGTTTATGTGGTAAGTTTCGAGGGATGGAGGCCACTTCCATACCTGCCCTTACCAGTAAATTCCCCACCCCAAGTGAGATGTATCTGTTTGAATCTTTACTTCTGGGGTGGGGGGCTGAAATGGCATCCCTTCGGACATGACTTACACATCGCACCACCATTGTAGGGCTTGTAGGGCTACCTGTGAAACGTGCATCTTGGCTGTGGCTGACCTATGGGGAAGGAGTCAGACCGAAGGGAAGTGCCAGAAACCAAAAAACGTCTTTTTCCTACTTGAAAGGCTAGGAATTTCCTTGCTGAGTGGTGCAGAGGGATATGGAGGTAGGCATCGGATAGATATATGGAGGTGCCCCACATCCCTTCCCATAACGACCCTTTTATCACCTGGGCCATATCCATCTGAAAGTGACCACTCAGTGAGAACCGTTTATGGGAGAGAGATTGATTACTAACCTCCATCCCCCTGATTTCTTGGGAACCAGAAAAACCCTGCTGAAAAAGCCCAGTTGATTTTCTGGCATTTCCTCGATTGCTTCTTTTTGTGTGAAGCTCAGCAACATTTCGTGCAGAGCTGTGTCTTTTTCCGACCCCTTGGGGTAGGAGGTGACCAGTTGCCTTGGCGCTTGGCTAGTTAGGGGGAATGGCCCGTTTTGGTCTGGCTTGAAAGGTAGTGAATAACCCCTCTTCAGCCACAGTAGGCGTTTAAGGAGAGCAAACTTTCCAAAGTTTGTTAAAGTATCGCCAGGAAATGAGGTAATCTCGTGACGGTACTTTGATTGGTTGTTACCTGAACGACTGTGGAGGCGGGTACTCTGTTTTGCTGCCGGTATTGGTCTCTTAACAGGGGGCTGTTGTGGCTGTTGTGGTTGCGTACTCGGTTTGGCCTGTGTCGGTGAGGATTGCTGTGGTCTTTTCCTCTTCAGAGGTTTCTTGAACGATGATCGGGACATCCTGGACATGAGGGCATAATCCTGAGAAAGTGAGCGACTCTCCTGGTTCACCCTTTCGATCTCGGAGGAAGAAAACAGTTCTCGTTCCTCCAGGATGGGGGAATGGCCTAACTCCCGTAGACCTTTGACACTGGACCAGCAGTGCTGGAGAAAGGCGTCTGTAGGTAGACTATTGACGTCATCAAAAAGGCATTCCATCAGTTTAGAAGACACCGGATCACTAAGGCGTCAGTGCCTTGAGTGTATAATCCTGGAATGACATTATATTGCGAATATGCCGAGAAGACCCCTCAATAGTCTTGACATCTTTCTCCACTAATGGAATGTCCGAGTCACTGCGCACTGTAGGCATCCAGACTGTACGCTTCACGGGCTGTTCTACCGCATCCAGCGGGATCTGTTCATCTGTTCATCTGAACGGTACGTCTTCCGGTGCGATCGGGGAAGAGGCACTCGAGGGGGTTGTATCTTCGATTGGAGGAGCAAGGTCTGGTGGAGAGGGAGTTCGGATAAGGCGTCTACCCGCTGCCGCTGTGTCTCTCCAAAGTCTTTACCCTCGGCTTGGGGACCGTACCTGGTCCATTGTCCGTAGTGTTAGGTGGAAACTGGACGGCATCGATGTGCCCTCGGATTCTTCTTCCACGTCCTTCACCTCCGACTCCCTCTCGTCAGATACTGCCTCTGGGAGCTGTGACTGTTGTAATTGTGACGTTTGTGGTTCCCCAGATGGGGTTCAAATATCCCTCTCTCTGTTGCTTGGAACTGTGGGAAGTATCCATCGGCCAGATTTTCTCGTCCTCCTCTAGCAAGGCAGAGACTTGGCCCGAGAGGGGCACGCTCACGGAATCCTCTTCGCTGATGGTGACCGTCTCGGGAATTTCCGTGTTGGGATCCACTGGGAGGTGCGGCGGGGGCGAGCCCGACATCGCTGCCACTGACTGATCATCCGGAAGAGGGTGAGAAATTGTAGCTGACGGTCTGGGCTTCTGCTTTTGGCTAAGCAGAGTTTCCTGCTTCTGCACTTGCTATTGTAAATCCAAAAGTTGCTTTTGCAGCTGCGATTGCATGGACAGAATAGCTGAACAGTTACTAGGGAGACGCTGTAGCTGGGGGGAGGGGTCAAATCCTCTCGAATGGGAATGCCTAGCTGGCCTGCCATCGCCGAAAGTACCGTCCCTTTATCCTTGTGAGTAACAGTCACCTGTTCCGTGGAAGGAGTCTTGAATGTACCCTCCGGACTGCCAATGGGTTTCACCCTGGGGGATGATGCCCATGCCTCTCGGAGAAAATTAGGTTCCTTCCTTTCCGGGATATCCACTTCTGCTGCAGTCTCAGAAAAAGTACGTCCCATATTCTTGGATTTTTTTATGTCCATGACGTGCCATCCGATTCTGCTCCAGTGTCTACGTTAACGGGAGTGGAGGACTGGCCCAGAACAACGGAGCTCGCCTTTTTCATGGTATCCTGAATGAATTCACGAGTAACAAACGAGGCTGAAGAGAGAAATTTGCGCTTATCCATCCTGTGTTCATTCTTAGCCTATTCCGTAAAAAGGCTTTCAAATCCTCTAGGGTGAGGGGTAGACACTCCACTCACGAGCTGTCTTGCTCGAACAGAGGTATTCTGTTGTTTCGTCTTCAGCGATAGCAGAAGGAGTGAGGGTTACACGAGGTGGGGGGGGGTGACTACACTCAGGCAGCAACGGTGGAGAGTGTAGACTGGCCTCTGTCATATCTAAAATGCAAGCAGAGAAAAAACGACCGTAAGAACATGTAGAAAACGTGCATAAATTACTACATTTCCAGGCGTTCTACTCTAACTTCAAGCTTTACCCTTCCAGACTGTGTACACAATTGCCCAATCACTGTAATGACTCGATGGGGTGATTCACGACGAAAAAGGATGCTTCCTGGAACGAATTAGCGTACCAGGACCGTAACGGGGTGGGCCGTAATGGGCCTTCCCGTTCACGATACGGGTCCATCCTGCCTCGGATGGCACCCGTGGACCATCGAACCATAACGGACACATGGTCCCGTTGGGTACAGAATGGTGTCTTCGTACCTGACACCTTATTACCACAACGGGAAAACGGTTCTGGCAAGGAAAAAGACCCTCAGACGTCACATAAAACGTCTCATTTCGTCGGAAAACGCTGTCAGACTCGCAGAACCTGCTCATCAAAGGCTGAGAAGCGTGACATGGAGTAAAGCTTAAGCAAAGCTGGCCATTTACGCAATGACACAGCTGGATGGCAAACCTTAGAGTCTAAGCAGGCGCTGCAACCTGAAAAGATCCTTCTTCTGTACGAAATTATATAAAACTGGTACGTTCCTCGATCTGAAAGATAGTGGAGAAAGAGGCGCACTTCACGGGACCGAAAATGTCTCCGTGATCGTGTAAAGTCAACCTAACTTGACCGAAGAACGAAGTGCCGAATTTATGTCACTGAAACTCCATAAATTTATCCCAAAACACAGTAACAGATAAAATAATCCATTAGGTAATGCATTAAGTAAAATATGAAACAATTCGCACCTTAACCCAGTTCCCTTGCTGCAAAATTCCGGCAGCACCCAGAATTGCGTGTTGTTGCAACGCCACGCAAAAAGGGAATGGCTATTCACACAAAGACTAGCAGCCGATGTCTTAGTCATTCTGAATTCATTGTGCTCAGATGTACCATTCTGTATCCTGCTCAGATGCACCATTCTGTATCTTGCTCAGATGTACCATTCTGTATCCTGCTCAGATGTACCATTCTGTATCCTGCTTAGATGCACAATTCTGTATCCTGTTCAGATGTACCATTCTGTATCCTGCTCAGACGTACCATGCTACATCCTGCTCAGATGTACCATTCTGTATCCAGCTCAGATGTACAATTCTGTATCCTGTTCAGATGTACCGTTCTGTATCCTGCTCAAAATGTTCCGTTCTGTATCCTGCTCACATGTTCCGTTCCGTATCCTGCTCAGATGTACCATTATGTATCCTGCTCAGATGTACCATTATGTATCCTGTTGAGGTCTACCATTCTGAATCTTGATCGTTCTGTATTCTGTGTAACTGTTCCAGTTTGTAGTGTAATGTTATTTTCTTTAACAGTGTTTCAATTTATTGCTAACCGCCATCTCGACCAATTTGTTGCAGTGGTATTTTGATATTATTATGGATAGGTAGCGTGAATAAGAAGACGAATAATAACGCAAGAACAGTTTCTAATTTCAATTCTACTTTTTCACACTACGCTATTCTCAAGATCGACATATACAACAAACGAACCACTCAAAACTAAAATCCAACTTTTTTCTAACAAAACATCCTTTTCACTCGGATTCTCATTCCAGGGTGGCGATATGGCGGTCGGAGTACAAGATCGTCCACCTCTACTTTAACGTCGGGAGGCGGCATCATGAGGGGAACAAACCATCTCACTGGTGGGGATGAATACACAAGAACATGCACTTTGTTTACCAACGCAGCATATGGCACCACCATGGTAAGGGAGAGGTCTAACGTTTTATTTCGTAAAACGAGCTTTTACGAGTAAAAGCGCAATTCGCGTTTCTCCACTTCTAGATGGGCTGCCCTTTGGTTACGTTTTACCGAGCAACAGAAATGAAACTTTTTCTTGAAGTTAGAATGGGCCTTCAACTCTCCATCCATCAACCAATGAGAAAGAGAGAATCCTCTGATACTACGTCATTGGGGATAAAGGTCATTCCCTAAGCTCCTAAATGGGTGATAACAACTAATCAAGACTTGCTATGGAATGGGTGGGAGGGAAGATAGGCTAAAAGTGGAGAGTGCGAATTGCGCTTTTACTCGAAAAAGCTCGTTTTTTTAAATAAAACGTAAGTTTTGATTCGCAAAAGCTTTGAATTCGCTTATCTCACTTTGGATGGGACTTAAGTTGGGAGCAGGGCAGCCTGCCATTCTGAATGAACTGCGCGAAAAAGATCACGAGAACCACAATAACTCGTAAGAACTGTTGCCAATTAGGCAGTGTAAGATGGGATTTGTAATTTGAAATGGAATAAAATCCCGAAATCTATGTTCTGCTTGTTTTATTTTTTCTATGACCTCGGTAGGGGGGAGGAACACTCCCGGCCCGTGGTATGATCTGGTAACAATATAAAGTAAAATTGCCTGACAGAAAGCGTATAAAATATGATTAAGGTCTCATGCCAACAGACTTACTGACTGAGTATCCTTTACCACCCCCTGCCTCTCTCTAAATGGATCCCAACCTAAGATACTCCATGTTCTATGTCTTCTGAAGATGACAATAACACTGATTTATTGTTCTTTCCTAACAAACAATCGTTTACGTAAATAAAGACATGGCACGTACGAATTAGAACTACCTGTGCCTTACAAATGCATTCTAAGGCTCTAGAAACCCGAGGAAATGGTAGCACTTGCTCTAATCCATTGGCATTGAATTCTTAAGATTTAACGAAAGCATTTGACAATGTCCGAAAATTGAATGACTAGAGGTGTAAAAAACACTCATTAAACTGGATTGAAATCAATCCTAGTGATAAAACTCACTAAATACTGTTCTTTTAGGACCTCGTCCCATGCTTGTACTATGGGCCTTGATCGTATGGCCACTGTGACACAAACCCCTGACATATCCCGGGTTTTATTGATCGGCCCTTAACTGTGGGATCCACTGGAACAGAAGATGCCTGTGTCTCCCTTCTCTTTTTTAGTCGAGATATTAAGCTTGACGGGTGCTGAGGGCGGGGTGTAATTCACAGAGACCATATGCCACGAAACCCTCTCTTCAGTAATACAATATAACTGTTCATAAACGGTCCGTATGAAAAATAAGTTGACCAACGCCATAGAGTTGATCGTATTCTAGAACATTGGAAAATAGCCCGTGAGATTAGCGTTGGCTATTTCTTAGTCTTGAATTGGTTGCCATTGTAGTTAATGAGTATCCTCCCTTTTGTTTGCCCTTACATTTGGGTCTGGGAGTGGGTGGCCTGGAGAGGGGGTTGTATAATTAGTAATGCTCGTCGCCACTGTTATGAAGGGTCCTAGAGAGTAGAGAATCAAGAGCTCCCTTTGGCAGAAGCGTTTGAGATGCAAAACTAAACAAAGGAGTTGGGTGAAGCCCAACAACCTGTGTTAAGTATATCTGATAGTGACACATTGCGCAGAGCCCTAAGAGAGTTTGCAACCTGTCTAACTTGATTGACTTTTACTTTCAACTCTGACTGAAGAGCTGTGACCGATTGTGCCTCGCCGTACGCTGCCGTAATGACCCTTTAATGTAATTGGAAATGGTTTATTGCAAGAGGTCTTTATGAACTTGGGCATATTGGAGATAATAAGGGCTTTTTGATTCTCTGACCTATAAAGCTCTGAAAGCCCAAGATACTGACTTAGGATATGACGGGACACAATGAGATTAAGCCCTCTGTAGTTCGTTCCTCTGGTAGGGATGGTAGTTTGATATGGCTGAACGTTCTCATCCCGTGGGTTATGTTATAGGTTTTGCCCATGAAACTGGCCCTAGAGACAAGGGTTATGTTTTCTCACTCCCCGTTCTCTTTGCTTACCCTTCTGTTCAGGGCATGTATTTCGCTCCTTTTTTCTTGAGGCTAGGGCTATCAGAGAGGTAAACCTCACCGTGGCATTTTTAGCCGAAATCACTTTCGCTCCAAAAAATGTCAGAGCGTTGCAGGTACTTCAGTACTATCGAAAAGTCCTACTGCGCTACGTTGGACGAGTTTGCCTTGAAATATCGGATCAGTTGTGAGATGGCCGTATCGTCCCCGGAGTCGTAACCCGTTGACGCCTTGAGTCTGGAGCCTATGGCCGCTCTGTAAACTTCGATGTAACTAACTTTTAGACGCTCGTCTGTGAAAAGGTGGTCCAAGAAATCCGCTATTACTTCTGGTGAAGCCTGGACGGGTCTAGCTTAGATTTGCTACACCAGGAAGCGAATCTGTTCCACTGGGTCCGGTACTCCTTTGCGGTAGATTGTTTGTGCTTGTTCACTATTTTATCCTCTATCTTTTGTGAGAATCATTTTTCTTGTAAGAGGGATTGGTCAGGCACCAAAGGTGTAGGTTGAGTAGGTGGGGCGCGGGGTCTAAATTTTCTTGTGGCGCAGGATTGGAAATTGGAAACCAAGGGGCTTCCGACATCCATGGGGCTACCAGCAGCAGAGCCCATGGACTCAGATCCAATACCCGTTGTAGGACTTGTGTTGGGATTGCCTGTGGCGGGAAAGGCATAAAGCACTTCTTGTACCGGCCATGGGCAGCGGAGGACATCTATTGCTTATGCCACCTGATCTGGGCACGGGATGACATACCTGGGGAGCTGTGTTTTCATGGCATTGGCAAATAGGTCCAGTGTGGGGGCTCCCCATGGTGATTGATTTATGATCCATTCAAAGGATTGGCGGGCTATACACCACTCTATGTAGATGACTTGGTCTAATCTGTATGCTAGATATACCAGGACGTTGATTTTGCCCGCTAGATGTCGCGCGTATAAGGTAACCCGAGACTGACGGGCTAGGGACGGGATCCAGAAAGTAAGTTTTGATAGAGGGAGGGGCCTGGTCCCACCTTGTTAGGCATGCCGCGGCCGCTGAAGTGTCTAGGAGGACTAGCACACCCCTGCCTCCGAGTGGTCCCCTGGCGGCCTCAAAATGGGTAATTAGCGTCAGAAACAAAAGAAAAACCACCAGAAAGGCCTAAAAGCATTTTTTCGCTTGGACCACGGTCAGAGGTATAAAATCTGTCTAAATACGACTGATTGGTCCCATGGAGTGACAGCTTAAGCAATGACTGGCCATTTCAGCGATGGAGTAGTGAGCTAAATAAAGCTTGGAGTCGTATGCACGAAATGCGGTCTGTAAAGACTCAAAATGACTCCATGGCGATGTGTTCTGGAACCAGTGCATAAATCTCAGTCTTGTAGCTTCTGGCACGCTTCCCCGGACTAAGTAAAGGTGTCACCGTAACGTGTAAATTCAACAACTACCGGACCGAAGTACAAGCGCTAAAAATATTGCTTAATGTGAACTAATTTTATCCGAATTTCAAGTAGAAGTAAATCAGTCCCTTAGTATTAAAATAAACTATATTAAAGCATATTCGCATCTTGGACCAGTTCTATTTCCTTAAAATTTGCCAAGTACACAGAATGGCGTGTGTTGGTAACACACCAATGTCTACCATGACGTAGTATCACAGGATTCCCTCTTTCCCGTGGGTTGATGGATGGAGAGTGCAAGGCCCATTCTAACTACAAGAAAAAGTTTCATTTCTGTTGCTTGGTAAAACGTAACTAAAGGGAAACCCATCTTAAAGTAGAGATAAACGAATTCAAATCTTTTGCGAAGTGAAAACATATTTATTCGCCAACATCGACAGCAAACAGCAGAGTGTGATCGTGTAGTTTCATTTCGCCACCACAGCTAAGTGGGGCCGAGAAGTTTTACCTCGGCACACAGCACAGTTGGACACTGCAGTCAGACTTCGCCACCAGTCCAAGGTGGGGGGGGGGCGCAGAGTGGGAGCGCGTGACGATACCTCGCCTTTAAAATGAAGGTGGGGGCGTAGAGCTTTACCTCGCCAACAATGCAGCGAGGAGAGCATGTCTCTATGCAAGCATTTTCAAATTGTGTGTCCGTTCCAACTGCCCAGTTACGACATAATTACTTATAACCTATTACCCAAAATATTAAACAACACTGGTATTTGGTAGTAGTGGAAACGGAGCCTGGGCTGTTATCTTGTATACTACCTTGTTAAGTACTCACAGGTTCAGCTTCTGTCTGAGCTCTCAGAGTAGGTGTTAGTACTGAGCATTGTTTCACTGAGCTGAGTAATTTCAATTTTTGCGTACCACTGTAGGATAACCTGTTTCAGTTAGAACATGCTGAATAAGTAGTGCAGATATCCCTAGCCACCACAAGCAGTTTGCAGAGCAGATGACACGTGCAAGACATAAACAACAGCGTCATACGAGCACGACACCCGAGTCGTACCTTACTTGAGGAAATGAGCGCGCAAATAGGTCCCGCTAGAAAGGGGCGCAACTACTCGCTGCCACAGTCGTGTCACCGCAGACCGGGATCGGCATGCGAGAGTAGATGACGCCAGATTAACAGTGTGCACAGGTGACTTTTATAGTGCACATCGGGCGAGTCTTTGACCTCATGCTTAAGAGAACATGTGTTTATCACATTTAATTCCTAATTTCACTACCTAATTACTATCTTCACCACTACCATCCCTACCTTAGTACTATCTTAACTACTACTATCACTACCTCACTACTCTCTTCACCACTACTGTCATTACCTTACTACTATCTTGTACTACCACTATGCCTACCTCACTACTATCTTCACTACTAACTTATAAATAAACTGACATAAACAATTACTTGCCCCCCCCCCCCCCCCGTCATCTATCTCCCCAGCTGCGCATGTCTTCCACACCTCCCTTCCTTTTTTGTACACCCGGTAATCTCGGTTATAAGAATACATTTCTATATATATTCAACTCCACAGTATCTTTTGTATAGCATTGCACTGAAATATCAAACGCACTAAATGTAATACTCGTGATGAAAATAAAAAAGAGAAAGTACTCCATCAAGGGCCGAAATGTCCCGACGTTTTTGTGCCGAATCCGCCAACAAATTACCGAAGTGGCATGGTGCCGAAATGGCCGAGTGTTTGTTTACCACTGTGAACACCTGCAGTGGTGGCTTAAGAGTTTCCTATTAAAGACACCCTAACTCTAGATGTAGATGCAAAAAATAAACACGTCTATGGGGGATGGAAGAAAATATAAAGCACCAACACCATCGGACTTCTTCCGCTAAATCCATCGACTTCACGAACATGAGTTTGTGCGAATCACTCCTCGCCATCTGTATAATCGTTGGTCGGCGTTCCACAACAGGAGCTGCGACGCGGCGCTGAACCCTACCCAACGCCACTAGGCTAATAGCCATTGGTTCCACCCCCCCCCCCCAACTGGTAGGCTCGCCGAGGGGGGGGCGGGAGAGGGGAGAGGGCGTTATAACACGCTCGAGCAGGCTTTTCCCGTCCAGTTTGTCTGCTGATACGGTTGATCCGTCTACCTGATATCACCAACACCGTTACCAACTGCAGACAGGAAGCGACAGCATCACTGCATTCGTTCGGACAGCTCAAGCTTGCTCCAGCATTGTTAACCTTAGCTGGTCCCGTCGTGGGCGATCTCTTACGGAGTCCATCTTATTATGTTGTTGCTAAATTCGACAGATGTCCGAAACAGCGTGCTGGCGTCGGCCGCTTAAGACATGACGCATAAAACATTTCAATTTTTTTTTTGCGACTTGTTTTTTTGTTTTTGTTTTTGTTTTCTTTTTTTGGACCGAATTTTATTTACTGCAGTTTAGTTGCACTATAAATACACGTGCTTTAAAGGGCTCAAAATCACGTGACCATGACGCCATTTTGGAAAAGGTGTCAGAGATTGTAAGGTGTTAGAGTGAATGGGTGTCAAACGAAGGGACATTGGGTTTGTAACAGAGGGGCCTTGGGTTTGTTACAGAGGGGCATTGGGTTTGTAACAGAGGGGCATTGGGTTTGCAACAGAGGGGCATTGGGTTTGTAACAGAGGGGCGTTGGGTTTGTAACAGAGGGGCATTGGGTTTGTAACAGATACACGGCATTGCCATGGACTGCATAGAGAGATCAGAATGCCAACAATTACATTATTGCGTTTTTAAATTAGGTTGGTATATTGTGCGGGGATGGAGTCGACGGGGAGGGGGGGAGGAGGGGGTCTAGTGATAGAAACGGCATGAAACGTCACCCCCATGCCTTATAGATACAACGGTAAGCTATCCCAACGATCCAAATAGGAAATTACTCAATGTGTGAGTTTTCTTCTTCTTCTTCTTCTTCTTCTTCTTTTTTTTTTTTTTTTTTTTTTTTTTTTTTGGCCCGTGAAAATTCCCACGCATTTATTTCCTTCAAATACGACATGGAGGTCACCTTGTGTTGGATCGCCGGCTCTCACAACACTAAGACTGGGTCGTATTAGGGGGGGGGGGGTGGGGGGGGGGGGCACCAGTAGGCACCAGTATCGCCCTATTGCTTTCTCAAATACGTTGTAAGACTTCAAGAGGGAAGGGGAGGAGAACAGCAGAAATGCGCCCTTATCACCCACCTAGCTATTGCCCGTTGATGAGGGGCGGGGAGGCGGGGGGTCATTATTTCTCCTATTCCAAATGCTTAGCCTTGACCTTTCCCCAACTTTCAACCGGATAAATTATACAGCGGTATTTTCGACATCATCCAGGGGCATTTTTATCATCAGGACCCAGCCACCAGGCGCGGGAAGGGAGGGGGGAATAGGCGTGGGGTGGGGCTGAAAAGGTGTCCTGTGGTTATCATAAGCACCCAGCCACCAGGCGCGGGGAGGGGGGGGGGAGGGGTGGGGGCTCAAAAGATATCCTGTGGATTCCATTGGCTCCACTATCCCTTGCTTCCCGTTTGCAGTTAGCGGTATTTGAGAGAAGCAGGACATTACCCGTCAGGGCAATGTCCGACATGGGACATTACCCTGCAGGACATTACCCGACTGTGACAACGCCCAACTGTGTTTTCATTTTAAAAGCGGCCCCATTCTTCATTAAAAATTAAAATATATGTTTTAAACTTGATATTTTTTAACATGAAATGTGTAACACTCACCCACGGCTCTTCGCGGCTATGAAGCATCCAAAATGAACTTTCATGTTTATCCAAGCACTTAAAACTTAAAAAATCATGAATTATGAATTAATTCAATTTTAATTCCCAAAAGCTATAATAGATGTTGATTCAAAATGAAAGCTGGGAAAGAATAGAGCAGGTGAACCAATCAGCGGCCAGCAATGTGTTACAAGGGGAACAGATTTTTCTTCATTCTTCGCTGACCAAATTTGAAAGCAAAAAGTCTGTTATCATGTCGCCATTACAGGCTTGTTTTAAAAATACATTAAATTAACAGCAATATTCTTATTTGGTACTTATATTGATGAATTAATAATATTAATGAATAATATTTATGAATAAACAATCCAAAAATTCAACCGATCAATGAATCAATCAAGCAATTTCGTACTAAAAATAAATGATACAATCAATAACAGATACTATAAATAATAGCTCGACTCCTCCATCAACGCGTTAAATGCAAAATATTATACTTCTTCTTAACAAATAACCGGAAGTGAGTGCTTTTCCTGGATCTATGAGCGATAATTCAGGATAAATGGAAACAAATGATGAAAATGAATACAACAAAAACACCGATATTTCAAAGACATAAATTTGTCAGTGGATGTCATTTTTAAATCTAAAATGTTTAATAACATTCGTAAGCCTAATGACCTTTTGATATATATATATATATATATATATATATATATATATATATATATATATATATATATATATATATATATATATATATATATATATATATATAACCCAATTTTATTATAACCAAGCTAGCACACTGGTGTCGATATTTGCGATCGTCGGAGAAGTTGAACGGAAAAGTTTAGTTTTTGTTTGCTTCTTATTTCTTTAACAAGGATACTTAACGTTAAAGTTGTTTCGAAAAATAGACATTGTGCCTAAAGCCATGAAAAAAAATAAATAGATATTTAGAACTGTTATGTATTTGACTTTGTTTAGTAACACACACACACATACCGTACATGTTCAGACAAACATAGAAAGCTATACATGTGTTGGGCGGATAGTTTTTTTTGATGTGTGTTTTAATTTCAGTTGAAAATAAACTAATAAACTGGATGCAAGTTTAAAGCAGACGATCAGATGTCGAGTGTTTGATTTTGTATTTTTCTAGCTGATGACGCGTCCAGGGAGGGACACGGCTTTCTCCGATCTCTTTTTTTTTCTGTTCAACGTAACAATTTTAAGATATCGCCACATAAATCAGGAACTAAATAAATAAATAACCACAGAGAAAAACCCGGACTCTACTGGAATTTGAGCCTCATTTCTACAATTTCTCTGAATTATAAGATTAGATCATTGAAGGGAATTTATTGGTTTTCTTCTTCAGTTTTTGTCTGTGTTTGCAAAGGGTCAATCCCTTTGACATTAACCCAGGAAATATTTGAGAATTCAGTGCCATAAATTCTAGAAAATGAAAGAGATTGTTCTCAGATATATCCTGAAGTTAGTAGTTTATTTTCAGTTTAATGTGATGTTTTGAATAAACTGCTGTCAATCGCTGCACGGAGAATAGACAAAATAACCATTTTTCTTCTCGATTGAAGCAATTTTTTTCGTTCTCGAATAAAGCATAATGCATCTGATCAATCGACGCTTCTTACTATGGTGGAGTATGTTTCATATAGTGTTTATTGACGTACTTGTGACGTCAAAGCGACGTCACCAACACACGCCGTGCGGGAGAGATCTAACGAAGGCAGAGAAACGGCGCCTGCGTGATGACTACGCGAAAAACTACGCGGTAGGTGACTTCGTAATGTGTGAAATTTATAATTAAAACTGCTGCAATTAACATCCCCTCCCATCCCCCTCAGCCCCCCCACCCCCCCCCCCCCCGCCCACTTCACAAAATAACAAAGAATAACAAAAGAATAACAAAAAAAATAACAAAAAAAACAAAAAAAAAACAAACAAACAAACAAACAGACGAACAACAACAACACAAAACACACACACACACACATACACACACACACATTCAAGGGAACATCATCGATATTGTCCCACCCATTACGAATCTGTCGTAAAATATTATGGAAATGTTTAAGATATACACTTTTTTTCTCATATACCACTGTGTCCTAAATATTCATGTGTACCTCCTCAGCCTATTCCAACAGCGTTCCGTTTTGTGGTGCCATTGAAAAGCAAGAGATCAGTGAGTCTATTTTGAAAACACTCGTCTCTAGTTTCATTTTTTTTTACTTGCATGTACACAAGTTTCTTCTATATGGAGAACCTTATTTAATTAATATTGCTATTGTTATTATTATAATTATTATTTTGTGCTTGGGAACCGCGTACACAAGAGCTCAGGAACCGTGCACACGAGTGCTTGGGATCCGTGTGCGCGAGGGCTTGGGATCCATGTACATGAGAGCTCTGGATCCGTGAACACGTGCACCCCCACGGCTCAGGATCCGTGAACACGTGCAGATGAGGACTCAGCATCCATGTACACGGAACACTGTAGGAAAAAAAGTGAACGCACCAGCAATACCCAGCACAATAGGTCCCGAAAATCTCAGAAAGTTCACAACTCATTTTTTGCCTTCTCTTTCAAAGAAATCTCATAATATATATATATATATATATATATATATATATATATATATATATATATATATATATATATAATTTATTGATTTATGTTTAGGGTGATAGACGAGATGCTTTATTGGAATTTCCTGATGCGAATGTGCTGGCAGACACGCTAAGCCGAGACAGGAAGACAAACGAACCGTGCCCTTCGTACCTAGCCATCGATACTGACGACACCAGGTCAGTAAATTTTGTTTACACGCCTTAATTGCAGTCCCAAAAATAAAATAATAATAATAATAATAGTAATAATATCAATGATACTATAATAGCAATAATAATAGTAATGGTAATAATAATGAGAAGAAGAAGAAGAAGAAGAAGAAGAAGAAGAAGAAGAAGAAGAAGAAGAAGAAGAAGAAGAAGAAAGAAGAAGATGATGATGATTAAGAAAACTGAAGAGAAGACAACCAGGTTTCTGTGTCAGATCGTATCAAAGCACACACAAGTCACATGACGGCTTGTTTATATACGCCCCCCCCCCCTTGGCTGTTCCCAAATCAGGGCTGTTCCGTTTGATGAACTAACGTATCGACACCACAACTGCAACATTATCATTTTTTTTGGAATACTTTTTAACAAAAAAAAGGTGCTGCTCGGGTCATTTTATAAAACTGGAATGGGAAACAAGACTGTTTTGTTCCTGGCCTAATCTTTAACTCTCACAACTGTTTAAGTAGGGTCACTTTTGTAAAAAAAGGCAGAAAATGCTGGATTGAACCATTAAACAGCTGTGGAGATGGAGATATCCAACCCCCCCCCCCCCCCCGCCCAAAAAAAAAAAGTTGGATGTGAAAAAAAGCTATTCTGGGGTAATGTAATATTTATTTTGCAGGGTCCCACGAGTCATTCGGCATGAATACTGCTTAGATACTGAACCTAACACTGATTCAGGCGAGCGTGATGTCACAGTTTGTGACCAGCAGTACAAATACAAGGCAGTGCTGAAAGAAAATGGCTGCGATGCCAACAACAGGATGACGTACGTCGCCGGGTTCTCCAAGACCCCAAGCGGCTGTCGTCTGGTCCGCAGGATAAAAATAGACGGATAAGATAACCCCCCCCCCCCCTCCCCCCCAAAAAAAAAGTTAAGGACAGAATTTTTGAATGACAAAAATATAGCTTCCATAGGGGCCATCCATGAAGTAATTGATCAAAATTAAAAAAAAAAAAACTTTTTATCCCTTCTCCTTCACTGTGCGAAATAAATTTTGTGACCTCACCAGCTGACAATAAATTAAATTCCTCAAGGGCCAGCCATAGGATATTTGATAAAAATAGGAAAAGCCACCTTTTAACACTAACCCCAAACCTAGCGAAACATTTGTGACGTCACCAGTAGCCGATAACATTAGGGTATGTAAAAATTCTAGCCCAACCCACCTCCCCATCACTCCTTACCCCATGTCACACTCACACCCGTCTCCCATCACCCTCCGCCGTCACCCCTTGCACGTTCACCCCTCACCCCCGTCACCCCTCACCTCCATCCAGCCCTTTCCCCTCACCCTCCGCCGTCACCCTTCACCCCCGTCAGACCTCACCCCGTCCACTCCATTCACGTCACCCCTCATCCCTCATCCACCCCTTTCCCGTCACCCTCCGCCGTCACCCCTCACCCCGTCACCCCTCACCTCAGCCACCCTCCGCCGTCACTCCTCAATCCCGTCATCCTTGACTCCTGGCCATCTCACCCTCCCCGCCGTCACCCCTCACCCACATCCACCCCTTTCACGTCGCCCTCCCCCGTCACCCTCACCCCCTCATCACCCCTCACCCTTCGTGCTTGTGTACTTTTTGGATTGCTCCTTAGATGTGATATATATATTTTTTTAATGATGAACACTTTTTTACTGTTAGTATTTCATGTTCGACAGTTGCTTTCCTCCAAAGCATTCTGTGTTACATGATTCGAATATCACGTGGTCAGCTTGTCACGTGGTCGCCATGGCACGTGCTCAGCATGTCACGTGGTCACCATGACACATGGTCACCCTGTCTAGTGCTCCTAATAGCACATAGTCAGCCAACAAACTGATGAGCACTGTGACAAAATATAGTGTATAAAAATGAGACGTATCCGAGGGCTATTTACTGATGAATGTTTTAGTTGTTGTTTTGACTGTCTTGTAGATAGCCGCCGCAGATCTGAAGCGTTTATATAATCGATTTTCCCCTTGGTCTTTCTTGTTACTGTGATATGCTTTAGTTGTGTAGTCGTGGGCCAGGATTTCCAAGCAAGCCCCCCCCCCCCCGCCGCCCCCCCCCCGCACAATTGCCCAGCTCCCCCATCCCGCCGCCGCACAACTGCCATCCCCACCCCCGCACAACTGCCCAGCTCCCCCACCCCGCCGCCGCACAACTGCCCCCGCATTCGTACAGCTGCCCCCCCCCCCCCGCACAACTGCCCCCTCCCCGTTCCACCGCCGCCATCTCCCCTTTCCTGAACAAAAAGTTTTGGAGAAATTTTCAGTGGTATTGAAATTGGACCTGTAGACAAAATGAACCTGTAGACAAAATGTACCCGTAGACAAACTGTTCCTGTAGACAAAGACATTTACCTGTTGTTTAAAGGATATGTACCATGTATAAGGTTTCTTCAAAACGAGCAGAAAAATTCAAGATCGAAGTTTTGACAAATTTTTAAGCAAGAATTGGAATCACCTTTGTTTGATGCCGAAACGAAATAATCAAGTATTTGTGCATGTATTTTTGTTGTTATTTTTTGTTCTTATTGTTGTTGTTGTTTTTGTTGTTATTGTTGTTGTTGTTATTGCTTCACAAAGATTTCTTTTACCTAAAACATTTTTTCTACAAAAAATCCAAGTGTTCGGTTGATTTTGATTAAAAAACTGCCTTAATCTACAATAATTGTATTAAACATAAAATAGATATTAACACAAACTAATAATAATATAATATAATATAATATAATGTAATATAATATAATAATGATAATATAGACATAAACAAAAACTCACGTTATTTCCAAAGAAGCTTTGATAAAATTGTATTCCAAAAGAAAAAAAAAAAAAAGAAAAAAAAAATTGCAAAGAAATATATCCTTTTCTGCACACAGAAATATCCATCATTCTATCTATTCCTGGTTAGATCTTGGCCATGTCTTCACACGTTTACAGATCACATTCTCATTTTATCCACACGTCTGACTCGAAGGAAGCACTTGACACAAAAAAGGAGGATGGTTTGGAAAATACCAATGCCTCTGAAAATATCGGGTTGTTTTCGTTAGCAGTTGTTGTTATTGTTCACAGTTTGTTACCATAAACAGATAATGGTTAAATAAACATTTTTCTGCTATAATTCCACAACATAAGCAAACAGCAACAGGTTGACGTCCTAAAGTGTGTCACCAACAACAACGTCCAAACTTTTATGTCCATTTCTATAATCTAGAAACAGAAAAGTGTGGAAAAATATTCCGTTTTAGGAACACACAAGGTATTTTCTACCTTGTTTTTTTTTATTTTTATTTTTATGTAAATAAATGTGGAAAATAACTTTGTATACGTTGTAATTTCATAACCCAAGAGGAGGGATGGGGGGGGGGGGGGGATTGGTACGGCGTTGCGGTGTGACGTCACATATCGACCGGCAGATGACGAGGGGGGGGGGGGGTCGACGGGATGGTAGCCATTTTGAAGATATTTGGTAAGAAATAGGCAAACGTTTTTCACAGCACCCTCCCAACCCCAATCCCCCGACCCACTCTCCTCTGACAAAGAAGTCAGTTTATCTATTTTAAAAACCGTTTACTTGAAACAAAAGAATATCCTGTTGTTTATTCGAACGGAGTTCCCCGGCGTTTCGCAAGAGCCACAACAGATTTCATGTGTGACAAAATTGCTGTCAGCCCTAAGAGAAGAAACCCAAAACTAAAGCACTTTCGTATACGGAAATAATTGGATCTGTACTTTTTCATGTGTTGTTAATTAACTTTAGAAATTTAAGCTCATCTTTCCTAGAAAAAAAAACTGGTTAGAAATGAAAATGACGTCAATGCAACGTCACAGAACGGCATATTATTTATGACGGTTTGGAGCCAAGAGAATAACGCTGTTGCCTCTACAGATGGCTAGTGACAAAAATACTACGTGAAAACTGTCTTAATTCGCGCCTTGGATTTGGCTTGCACTTTCAACAAAAAAAGTTAAAAAAAAAAAACATAAAAAGACACTAATATTTGCTCAATTAAAATGTATCCGTGTTATTTGCGGTCTGGGGTATTTGATTATCATTTATCCATTTCTAATTGTTCCATGCTTTCAATTTATTCCGTTCCAAAACCGTATAAAGCGATTCGAATCACTTTCTCTTTGTTATTCCATTTCGAGGTGAAAAAGAGCTATCTTTTTCCGTTAATTCATTCGAAATTGGTTCGCAGTGCATCAACGCCCTGACCACTCGCTTTCACTGGTCACACTTAACCATGACAACAAACGTAATTTAGCCATAGAAGTAAGCTCATCTTTCCTAGAAAAAAAACTGGTTGTCACAGAAATCCACTATGGAAATAACTGTAAACCTTCATTGTCCAAGCGCTATTAATAGATTGTTTATTGTATTGGCGTTCAATTGAGCAGAGCCGCACCCGGACAAAAGAAGCAATTATCAAATAGAGAACAAGGAAGCATTAATACATGTCTTCCTTTTTCTAAAATATGGGATTGGTTCTAAATATAGTCTCCCGCTATCATGATGACGTCAGGTCATGTTTTTGGTTTGTCTAGAGTTTGTTCATTGGACAGGGCATTCAAGAGATAAAGAGGCTCCTTTTAGTTACATAGCCGCTCCTTTTAACGTGTCATTTCCTGTTTTAGAACTGAAGTTAAAACAATGTTTTTTGTTTGTTTGTTTGTTTGTTTGTGAGTTGCAAAACTCACGTTTTTATCACTTCCGTTTAGCGTTGCTTCCAGGGCGGTCGTCAAAACCAAAATGTCAAGAGACAATGTGAAAATATGTGGTGATTTGAATGAAATAAGAGGAAAGTTATCAGATGCTGAGATAAAACTACTGTGAGGGTTATCATAAGTCGAGCATTTCAAGAGCGTATGTGGCACCACAAGCAGCAGCGCTTATAATAGCCCGAGTAGGGGGAAAGTGGGGGTTCTAAAACAGGAAGTGACGTCATAATGACGTCATGAGGTGTTTTAGAAGCCCCATGGGGTTTCTAAAACAGTGACGTCATATTGACGTCATATTGACGTGATATTGACGTCATATGGACGTCATATGGTTGTCATATGGACGTCATATGAACGTCACATGAACGTCATAATGACGTGAGGAGTTGTTTTAGAAGCCCCATGGGGTTTCTAAAACAGTGACGTCATTATGACGTGTTATGGACGTGTTATGGAGGTGTTATGGAGGTGATATGGAGGTCATATGGAGGTGATATGGAGGTGATATGGAGGTCATATGAACGTCATATGAACGTCATATGAACGTCATATGAACGTCATAATGACGTAATATGGAGAGTGGGCGGCCATTCAAACGGGCGGCCATTCAAACGACCATTCAAACGGGCGGCGATTCAAACAACCATTCAAACGGGCAACCATTCAAACGACCAGTCAAACGGGCAGCCAGACAAAATGGCACCCGGACAAAATGGTGCCCGGACAAAATGACACCCGAGCACCCGAGCACCCGAGCACTTGAGCACCCGAGCACTCGAGCACCCGAGCACTTGAGCACCCGAGCACTCGAGCACTCGAGCACCCGAGCACTCGAGCACTCGAGCACTTGAGCACTTGAGCACTCGAGCACTCGAGCACTTGAGCACTCGAGTACTCGAGCACTCGAGCACTCGAGCACTCGAGCACCCGAGCACTCGAGCACTTGAGGACCCGAGCACTCGAGCACTTGAGCACTTGAGCACCCGGACAGCAAAGGGTTCATAGAGACATGGTTAGAGCTGGCCTGCTGTGTATTTTGACCCATCAATGACGTCACACAGAGCGACTCAAGCTTGCAACCAACTGATGGACAGGCAATCCGGGGCCAGCCGTACAGTAGGTCGACAGGCCCCCCGGGGCCTGCCATCACCAGGTTGGCAAGCCCCCCGGGGCCTGCCAAACATCAGGTTGGTAGGCCCCCCCCCCGGCTCACCAACCCATAAGCCCCCCCCCGGCCCTGCAATCTTTCAGCATACACTGTATCTATATGGGTGAGCTAGTCGACAGACCCCCCCCCCCCCCCCCCGGCTCACTGGCCCATGAGCCCTTTTCTCGCTCTCTAACCAAGCCATTGCAGCAGCAATTAAAAATGAGCACTCTTTTTCCTTAAGGAAGAGAGGTGTCTCCATGCATTGCGACCATATACAAGCAACAATCCTTTCTTTAAAGCTTTCTCACTATTCTAACACCTATGGCAACCAAACCAACGGACACCCAGACACACGGACACCCAGACACGGACACCCAGACACACGGACACCCATACATACGTTTTTTTTTTTTTTTATCCCTCTCTCTTTCCACACACACCAAATCACGGCAGCAACTGTTTTTTAGGGCTTTTCTCGTTCTCCAAGCACACACACCATCACTAATGGATTGCCGTGACAGCAATTAAAAATGAGCACTCTTTTCCTTAAGGGATGCTGTGTTTTAACCACAGAGAGGTCTCCATGCATTGCGACCATATACAAGCAACAATCCTTTCTTTAAAGCTTTCTCACTCTTGTAACACCTATGGCAACCAAACCAACGGACACCCAGACACACGGACACCCAGACACGGACACCCAGACACACGGACACCCAGACAGTCCTTTTTTTGGTTTTTTTTTTAGTTTTTATCCCTCTTCACCCACATCAAACCAAACCACGGAAACAAGTGTTTTTAGGGCTTTTACACGCATATCCCATCACTAATGGCTTGTCGTAGCAGCAATTAAAAGTGAGCAGCCATTGCCTCCTTAAGGGGGAGAACTCTCCATGCATTGCGGCTACGAAAACCGAACACGCACACACACACACACACACGCACACACACACACACACACACACACACACACATACACACACACACACACACACACACACAGACACACATAGACACACATACATACGTTTTTTTAATTTTTATCCCTCTCTCTCTCCACACACACCAAATCACGAAAGCAACTGTTTTTCTGCCTTTTCTCGATCTCTAACCAAGCCATTGCAGCAACAATTAGTAAATGAGCACTCTTTTCCTTAAGGGATGCTGTGTTTTAACCACAGAGAGGTCTCCATGCATTGTGGCCATATACAAGCAACAATCCTTTCTTTAAAGCTTTCTCACTCTTTTAACACCTATGACAACCAAACCAACGGACACCCAGACACACGGACACCCAGACACGGACACCCAGACACACGGACACCCAGACAGTCCTTTTTTTTGCTTTTTTTTAGTTTTTATCCCTCTTCACCCACATCAAACCAAACCACGGAAACAAGTGTTTTTTAGGGCTTTTACCGTTCTTCCAGCACACACACGTTCACTAATGGATTGCCGTAGCAGCAATTAAAAATGAGCACTCTTTTTCCTTAAGGAAGAGAGGTGTCTCCATGCATTACGGCCATATACAAGCACCAATCCTTTCTTTAAAGCTTTCTCACTATTCTAACACCTATGGCAACCAAACCAACGGACGCCCAGACACACGAACACCCAGACACGGACACCCAGACACACGGACACCCAGACAGTCGTTTTTTTTTTTGTTTTTTTATCCCTCTCTCTCTCTACACATATAGCAATAGCCACAACTGATTCAGCGTTATATTTCTCAAGCCTGGGTATTTTTTTTTAACCCAGACAGTGGCTTATTTCTCTCTCTCTCTTCACACACATAACACAGCAGACGGTCAGACAGACAGATTTAGCGTTCGATTTCTCAAGCCTGGATATTTTTAACCCAGACAGCAAATTCTTTTTGCTTTCTCAGACAGGCAGACGGACAGATTTAGCGTTTCATTTCTCATGCCAGGGTATTTTTAACCCAGACAGCAATTTGTTTTGCTTTCTCAGACGGGCAGACGGACAGATTTAGCGTTTCATTTCTCATGCCAGGGTATTTTTAACCCAGGCAGCAATTTGTTTAGCTTTTTCAGACGGTCAGACGGACAGATGGAGCTATAAATCAATGATTTATAGTCCTCTTTTTTTTAGCATTTCCCACACTCTCATTCATACTAAGATTGTCTGATGAAGCGTTTCATTTCGTAATAATGGGAGGGCCGCTAAAAAGCGGCCCTGGAGGGATTTCCGTAGTCTGGTCCTGGTCACTGCCTCTTGTCATCAGTTCTCCTGCCGCTGTTGCTGCCTCCCGCCATCGGTTCTCCTGTCGCCGCCACTGGCGCCGCCGCTGACGCCACCGCTGGCACCGCTGCCGCCACCAACCTCGCCACAGCCACACTTCCTCTTATGCGCTGCAACCGCGGACCTGCTCGAGGTGAATCCTTTGCCCTGGACACTACAAAAATAATATTGGGACTTCAAAGCCTCCGGGCATTGCTGCTCATGCATTCTCATTGAATATTCTACCGGATAGCCAAAATGGCAGAATTCACAGTATTTAACATTATCCAAAGAGCCCAAGATTTGCATGACCTCCTGGAAATCTGACTCTTTTCTAGAGACATCCTCCACTTTCATCTGAGCAGGTTCGTTGTTGCGGTCAGTGTTTGAAGGTGACTGTATGAGGCTGACTGTATCCGAAATACTGGCGACAGCGATTGTAAGCTCATCGTCAGGAGCTGGTGGCGGACTGTCCGGTCTTGTAACGGTAGCGCTTGGTGCCGCCAGCACCTTCCGGACAGTCACATCAGCTTCCTTTTGATTCACTTTCAACGGGGTCGTCATCGTTGACGCAGCGACTTTGACAGGAGTCGCTCTGGCAGGAGGAGTCTCTGTCATCGTTGCTGCGATCACTCTGGCTGGAGGAGTCTCTGTCATCGTTGTCGCGGTCACTCTGGTCACTCTGGTCACTTCCTGGCAGGGCGGTAGGTCCCTGGACGGCGAACGATGGCGTAGTCGCTTATGGCTCTCCTCCGCCGCCCTGCCAAACCGGTTGAACTGTTCCTCTGGTCTGTTCCTAAGGAAATCCCTCCACTTTCGAAACAGAAAGGTCTGGTACTCAATAAAAATCTCCTCCCAGAGGTTGACATCCTTCGCTGATAGAAAGTAGCGACCCCGAAGCTCATCTGAGAAAAACTCGTCCTTGTACTGCATGATTAAATTTCGATGTGTTCGCTTCAAAGGTTCAAAGCAGACTGACTGACTGCCCCTGGCCAGTCCACCTGAAGCGAGGACCCCCCCCCCCCCCCCGCCCAGCTACCTAGTGAGCCCCCCCCCCCGCCCAGCTACCTAGTGAGCCCCCCCCACGGCCCAGCTACCTAGTGAGCCCCCCCCCCATGCTACTTTTTACGCCGCTGGCTCACGGCTCACCGTCAGTAGTATAAAAAGGTCGGGTTGACACCACTCTAATCATTGCATTGCCAAACCATCATGGAGACGTCTCAAAACGCAGATACGGCTAACAACATGGAAATTGATAGCCTTTTTAGCAATGAAACAATGGCTTTTACAGATGCAGTTTTAACTGCAGAGGAGACTGCTGCCTTCCTAAGTACACTAACAGAAGCTGAAAAAGCCTTGGAGGAAGCATTAGGGGCTCCGTCAGCCGTGTCTACAGTACAGCAAACTAGGCCTGAAGAAGTACAGCCAGTACAGCAAGCAATGCCCGATCCCGAGGGATCTGACTACCCGTTCTGGGTTGCCAATGCGCTTGTAAATGGTAGCGCCAAACCACTTAGTACAAAGTTACAGGCTCATCTAGAGCATCTTGAGGAGGAAGAAGTGGTCATGTCAAGCGATGACGACGGTGACGACGACGATGACGACAATGGCGACAATGACGACAATGACGACAGCGACGACGATGAAAAGCAGCTCAAATCTAAATTCGAATTGAGCAAAAGTATTCCTGTTACTGAAGAAGACGTCACGCTGTTGAAACGGAACTTTCAAGCAGTGATTCCTCTGATAGATTGCACATTTTATGGTGCTTATGTGAAGAAGGCTTTTTCGACCAACACACATACATATACCTAACGGAAGAAGTGAACACTGTCATTCAGCTTATCTACATGCTAGAAGGAAACATAGAGCATGTTCCCGCGTCAGAGCCACAGTTCTCCGAAGCCATGACCCGACGTTTCGTTCAACTTATTAGAAGTCTTCATGAGGAACTTTTTAAGACATTATGTCTACCGGCGCCAAAGTGTGTTGACGAGGATCGCGATTCTAAATGTGCAAAGGTTATGCTACATGGCTTCAAGTACCTTGAAGAACGTATTAAGGTGTACGAGATGATGGCCTACCTCTATGAAAAAGGATATTTCACCATGTCAATGCTCTTCCAATGGATAATTGGAAGTCGCAAACGAGGAGATTTTTTAGTGATCGTCATGAGACAATCTCTAACAGACGGTTTACCAACAGCCTTTCTGGATGGTTTCAACGAGATCACTCCGCGATTTTGCAAACATCTCATGAAAACATACATGTAATGTCCATATAAAAGGAGTGAGGTGTCAAGTGCAGTCATCATTCGACGCTCAGCCATGGAGAAGACAAGCAGCTTTAAAATTAGTGCAAACTTAACAATTACTGTGGAGCATGGACAATTTGGATTATTTCTTCGAATCAAACGTGGAGAGAGATGGCTTGCTTTATCACCATCCTTGTGGAAGATTGTGTGTCAGAACTTGACAAGATTACGTGACATTGGCTTCAAACTGTACTTAACGCAAACGAAATGGCTTGAAGTCATTTCATACTTGGACATGCGCTATGTGAGTTTTGTGCAAGCATCACTGTTTGAAGGGAAAGAATACAAGTTTTACATCAACATGAATGATGGTGAATGGGGGACATTGCTTCAGGAAATCCATAGCATAACCTCAACCTTATTGCCATGCACGGAATGTCATGGTAAGAAAACTCCTATCAAGCTACAAAAGGACAATCGGATGAAAGTGTCAAAGTTATCCAAGAAAAGACTGGCTGAAGTTCAATTGGAGAATATGGATGTGCAAAATCAACTTGGACTTACCTGTGAATATTGTGGTGCTTACGGATATGCTGAGGATTATGATTGTCACTGCCACAAGTACAATTGCAAGTTGTGTGAACCAGACAACTTCTGCAACAAGTGCGGCTCACTAACTGTTTATGCGGAGTAAGACTGAGAGTCATTTGTTTGCCAACCGTCAAAGTGTGCAGACGTGTTATATGGATATGTGAAAGATGGATGTAGAAACGTGTTTCAAGGACAAGTATGTGGACTACATGATAAGTGAACTGGCGCGTTTTGGATCTATTCAACAACAACTGCAACACTTTGACATTTATTGGGAACTTGCGCATTCCACGTTAAGTGTACCAAACTTACGTGAGGATTTCATCAAAGAGTGTATGTTTTCAAACATTGACGGAGCTGAGGAGTTTGATGTGGAAGCAGCATATCACTTCGCTCGATTTGATCCAAGACTGTTTGATGAAGTGAGAGAGTGGTTAACCTACATTGCAGTATAATGACAGACATTACATTGAGACAATATATTGTGCAAAAGACATATTGTGAAGAAATGTTATTAGCTGTAAAAAAGTTTGCATGTTTAGTATGCCCTGCTTGTCAAAATGAAGAGTGTTCAGAACATACTTGTCATTCTGCATGTGTCTATATATATTGGAATGAAGCTAAATATTACATTCATTTAGATAAAGTGTTAGATAATGCAAATCAACGCTGTGAAAAGTATGGTGTAGATGCTATCACATTTGATGAATTAAGTTGTTGGTTAATGTTCATTGAAGATCAATGGACTCCAATTATTCACACCATTGTATCAATACTTGATTTGTAAGATATGTTGATTGAGCTTTTATAAAATTTAAGATATGTTGATAAAATTTAAGATGTGTTGATAAATGCAAGATATGTTGATAAAATAAAATGCAAGATATGTTAACAAGTGTTGATCATTTATTGTTAACATGTCGACGTGGAAAGACTACTTAACCAATATTTACTTTAAACCTGGTCAACCCGGGGCATTTGCTGGTCCTTACAAACTATATCACATATTAAAAAAACATGATCAACCAGTCACTCATTCACAAGTGAAGAAATGGTTACAGGATCAAGATGCCTTCAGTTTACTACAACCTGTAAAATACAGGTTTAAAAGGCAACGTGTCATTACACGTGGAATTGATGACATGTGGGATATTGATTTAGCTGACATGGGAAACATAGCTTCCTATAATGATGACACCCACTTTTTATTAGTTGTCATTGATGTGTTTTCCAAATATTTGTGGGTGCAGCCAATGCCTAATAAATCACATACCAGCGTCATAGAAGCCTTTCAAAAGATTTTTCATGAAACACAACGAAGACCACGAACTCTAAGGTCAGATAAAGGAACTGAATTTAAAAACAGATGGGTAAAAGCATTTTTGAAGAAGGAGGGAATACATGCCTATACGACAAAGAATGAAACCAAAGCCAACTTTGCTGAGAGAGTCATTCGTACTCTAAAGGGAATGATGTATCGATATTTCCTTCATAATCAAACGTATCGATATATGGACATCCTTCCAGACTTAGTGTATAATTATAACCATAGACCTCATGGCTCCCTCCCTAATAAGTATGCTCCTGCAGATATTCGTAAAGACATAGAATCGAAAGTGTGGAAGTATATGTATGTAGACAAATTGAAATTAAAACCAAAGAAGAAGAAAAAACCCTACAAATTTAAAATTGGTGATCAGGTTCGCATTTCTCACATGAAATATGTATTTCAACGGGATTATCATATAAAGTGGACGCAAGAAGTGTTCATTATCACACATCGTTGTAAGAAGCAAGGAATACACTTGTATCGTGTGAAAGACTTTTTGGATGAAGATATTGACGGACATTTTTATGAAGAAGAACTGCAGAAAGTGACAAAAGATATTGAATCAGTCTACAGAATTGAAAAGATCTTGAAAACACGAAAAAGACGAGGTGTTAAAGAATTATTTGTGAAGTGGTTAGGTTGGCCAAAGAAGTTTAACAGTTGGGTGAAAGAAACAGATATTCGAAAATGAAGCATCCATTCACGTGTTTGGTCTCTGGACCTACAGGCAGTGGTAAAACTTCTCTAGTTAGAGAAATTCTAGAACAAAAGTTAATTAAACCCTCTCCAAAAACCATTTTATGGCTCTATGCAGCAGATCAACCTTTGTATAAGGGAATGAAAGGTGTGGAATTTTACCAAGGCATTCCAGATAACATTGAAGAGCGTTTTAACCCGAAAAAACCAAACTTACTCATCATTGATGACTTAATGACCAAATGTCATAGTGATGAACGCATGACACGTCTATTTAGTGTTGGCAGCAGTCATCAAAATCTAAGCATTATTTTTATTGTGCATAATTTGTTTCATCATTGTAGAGAAATGCGTAATATTAGTTTGAATACACATTACATCATTCTGTTTAAAAATCCTAGAGACAGTCAACAAATAAGTACATTAGCGCGACAAATGTATCCTGGAAAATCTCAATTTCTCATAGAAGCCTATCAAGATGCTACCAGCAAACCTCACGGCTATTTATTCATTGATTTGAAGCCGAAGACAAATGATCAACTACGTATTCGTACAGGCATTTTACCAAAAGATACACATTACGTATATGTTGATAAGGTGGCGTATGAACAAGAACCAAGTCACTTAACCATTCGCAGCCAAGATGTCTAAACGTATTCAAGCGAATCAACCTTTCCTTCACTTGCTTGCACGCAGCGGGCCTAAACGACATAAATCCTTACTACAACAAGCTACTAAGGAGGAATTAACTAGCTTGTTTGAAATTTGTTTGAATATATTGCGAGGACATTTACACTTAAGCTCAAAAAGGTATAAGTTATTCAAGCGTGAACGTCATACCCTACGTACACTGGCAAATAAAAAGATATCACTTCGAAGAAAAAAGAAGTTGGTTAATCAGAAAGGAGGATTTATTGGAGCTATTGCTAAATTTGCATTACCCTTGTTAGCTCAGTTGCTGTTAAAATGAAACATACTTTGAAAATGGTTCTCATTCCTGAATATGAATATAAAATGTTGTTAGAAAAGAAGGGAAAAGATGTTGAAATCAAAACGAAAGTGAATAAACTTTTACGTGGGAAACGAACTCGTGAAAAAGCAAAAGAAATGTCTCAAGTGCTTGGACGTCATTTACGAACAATTCAATCACAACAACAACAACGACAAAAGTCTGTTACAGCATCTAATGCAGAAAAATCAGAAAAGTCTCAACAGTTTCAAAACCATTTTCAACCCATTTATCATGTAAAACTAACACAACTTCTGGCAGAACTTAAGAAATATGGTACGAGATGGACAGATAAAAATGAACTTGTTTTAAAAACAGGTACTGTCATTACAAATTCTAACATTATTGATTTGTTGAAAGAAGCATTGGTTGCTACAAAAAGAAAAGAACGACGAGAACCACCGCGTGGTTGGAAGCAGTTTATTGAGGAAATTGTAGACGCTAATATTCCAAAAACTGTTTTTGGCAAAAAGACAACTCGTGAAGATATTACAAAAGAGCAACAACAACGTCAACAAAGATTGTTTCCAGAAGGATGGGAAACTTTTTAACATGGATTAAAGAGCTATGGTGTTGTTGTTGTAAAGAAAATGGAAATAAAAATACTATTCCTGTAAAAATTAGGTGTGTTAGTGCTTGTTGTCAGGGAGAAGTAGTAGATACCAATTTAGATCATGTAGATAGCAATTTAGACAATAATGTAGACAGCAATGTAGAAAGTGAGGATGAAGAGTGTCAAACATGAAGTAATGTATATACACATCTAGTCTATCTACATCACATAAACGATTTAGCTGCCATGGAGTCAACAAGTTTTTACATTACTTTACCCAGCAATGCTAGTATGAACTATTATCCCAACAACAAGACTTCGAATTATCAAATTCGTATGCCTCGAACCATCTATCCGAACGGAAAATATGAAGTGGCTTTAGCTGAAATTCAATATCCACATACATGGACAACCATGAGACATGGAATGGACTATTCTATTCAGTATCGACAACAACCACTGAATAATATTGTTCTTGACACAATCAATATTCCTTATGGTTACTACAGATCCATACAAGAGATATGTCAGGCAGTCAATAAAGAAGCAACTAATTCTATGAAAGATGACCTTAAAGAAGCTATTCAGATAAAGTATGATAAAATTAGACGACGTGTTTTTCTATTTCTAAATTACGGCTTTGAAGTGTCATTCTCCACTGGATTAGCTGAGATTTTAGGATTTATCCCAGATCAATGGTATACTGAAACGTGCACAGCTGAACATAAAGCCGATGTGAAACAGGGATTTTATACACTTTATGTGTACTGTAGTATTTGTGAGCCACAAGTTGTTGGTGATTATTATGTTCCTTTGCTACGTTCTGTTGGAATACAAGGACATGATGGAGACATTATCATGAAAACTTATGGAGAACCTCATTATGTTCCTGTAAACACATCCAAATTTGACGTGATAGAAATGAATATTAAGGACGACACAGGCCATAATGTTCCATTTCAAACTGGAAAGGTGATCTGTAAACTTCATTTTCGACCAAAAGCATTATGAAAGCATACACACACAATCCATCTATTTATCGCAACCATTTTCTTCGTCAAGTGGGTGGAGAATTACCAGGATTTAAAGGAGCGCGAATACAATATGGAGATGGTATTGGTTCAATACTGGGATCATTGGCTCGAAAAGCTATTCCACTGCTTAAGACAGGGGCTAAAATCGTTGCACCACATCTTAAAAGGGCTGCAAAAGATATCGCGAAAGATGTTACAGGTCGAGTAGCACAACGTATGTTTGGTGGTGGGTTACGAGGACAAAAGAGACCGAAACGAGCAAAACGTGTCAGAAGGCGAAAGGCAGCTAAACGGATAACATCAAAAAAACATAAGAAAGATATTTTTTAATCATGTCTTTAATTCATACTCATTCTTGTGAATGTAGCCTTTCTCCATTAGAATGGTTTCACATACCACCAACGCAAACTGCTGTAGAAAAAAGTTATAATGTAGACTATCAACCAATGACTACCATTAGAGAGGGTGCTCCAATAGAATTCTACATTCCTGCTAGTACAGAAGAATATCTAGATTTAAAGAACAGTAAACTCCATATTGTATGTCGCATTGTCAAGGCTGATGGAACACTGTGTGGTGTAGATGATAACGTGTCATGTATCAATGATTTGTTTAATGGGTTATGGTCCAATATTGAATTATTTCTGAATGATCGTTTGATATCACATAGTAACAATACCCATGGTTATACTAGCATCATATCTCATCTCATTCATGACTCGGAAGAAAGTCTCCATTCTGAGCGCTCTATGCGTCTCATCTTTAAAGATACTGCCGGATCAATGAATACTTATGAGGTGAAAAGACCTAATCATGAAAGATATGTATCAGGTTTTCATGTAAATATTGAAGGTGGTGATATAGCTGAAACAGGAAATAATGGTTTACATAATCGCTATTTGTATACACGTCTAAGCCGTGAGTTTGCGCTTACAGGTGGTTTAAGGGTAGATTTGTTTGAGCAGGATCGTTATCTTCCCAATGGTGTTAGTATGAAATTACGTTTACATAGACAAAAAGATGGATATGTATTAATGGCTGCAAATAATGGTTTTAAAGTAGAAGTGAGAGAAGCGTTTTTAACCATTCGCAAAGTGAGGGTTAGTCCAGGTATTCAGTTGGGACATGCAGATGCATTGATGAAAAGTCCTGCTAAGTTTATTGTTAATAGAAAAGAATGTAAAGTTTTAGCTATTCCAACTGGATTTCAATCTTTTGTGAAAGATAGCATCTTTTTAGGCCAATTACCAAAACGTATTGTCATTGGAATGGTTCATAATGAATCCTTTGCTGGAACAGTATTGAGAAATCCATACAATTTTGAACATTTTAATCTTAACGTTATGCAGCTTTACTCTGATGGTGAACCAGTCCTATCCAAACCTCTCAAGCTTGATATAAATGAAGGCAAATATCTTGATGCTTTTGAAACTCTTTACAAATCTTTTGACAGATTGGATGGCGAGAAAAGTTCCATTATAAAACGGGAAGATTGGCCTAGAGGTTATTCGTTGTTTTCTTTTGACTTAACACCTGATTATGATGGTGCTGATCATTATGCCCTTATCAAACATGGGAATTTGAGACTAGAAATGAATTTTGCTGGTGCCTTGCAAAATACAGTCAATGTTATAGTGTATGCTGAATTTGATAACATTGTTGAAATAAGTGCAAATCGTAGCATTCAATTCGACTACCAGTCATGAACACGAAGCAGATAGAAGCCATCCTATCCCATGATGCCACGACAAAAGACTTGTTTCAAGGTGTGTTTGCCATGGACCAGTTACCATCTTTACAACGCGGTGCCTATGTCATCAACACAGACGATCATGATGAGCCAGGAGAGCATTGGGTGGCAGTATATTATGACGAAGACCCTGCAGAATATTTTGACTCTTATGGACTTTTACCTATAGACAGTCGTTTGAATAAGTTTTTAAAGTTTAATTTCATTTATAATTCAGTTCCATTACAAACACCGATATCCTCTACATGTGGATTTTATTGTATATATTATATAATTCAAAGAGCTCGAGGACATAGTCCTTTTGAAATCATTGATGTATTAAGAAGAAGTGATGGTGATTTTGTTGTAAAGGATTTTGTATATAGACATTATAAACCATTATTTTATTGATGTTGTATTAGTTAAGTTGCATTAGTTAAGTTGTTGGTAATTGTGAATTGTATTATGAATATTGTAAATAAACAAGACAGTTTTATACAACATTCTTTTTTATTGTGTTATACATTATTTACATTTTAACAATTATTTCACATTAAGCTTTTATTTTACAAATACATTCAATACATCGATAAACACATGCCATTCATACCAATCTAAATTAATATATGTATCATAGACATTACATCCACGTTTGTAAATGCTATGAAAACTAGCATAACACTGTCCATTACCAAACTTTATTATTTTAACATCTTTGTGTTCAGACAGTTTCAGTTCATATCCATGATCATTCATGTCAATGTTCATCACCATAACACACATGGGATGCGTCAGTTCAATGGACTTGGTGCCTCGCATGAGTTGCACTCCTTCCTCTTTGAATTCAAGCGTCAGGTTCTTTCCAATCCAATGCTTGTAACAGAGCGTGCCATTCTCACTGTGTTGAGGGTGATGTAGTCGTAGCATTTTGTAAGCTCGTCATATTGGCGAAATCGTACAAACACGTCTAAATAGTTCTCAGTCACACGCACTTCTAAATCCTCTGAGAGTTTCAGGAGAAAGCCAGGTATCCTCAGCTTCTCTAGATGGTCTTTCAACACAGATTGTTCGTCAGTTGATAGAATGATATACTTTCCAAAATGTTTTAGCACGATGTCATCATATACGTTTCTCAGATATGAGAATCCATGCGTAATGGGTTCATATTCCGATAAAAAGTCTTCCATCTCGTTCAACAGTCAGATGAACTATGAGCTGTCTCCTTGTCTGCAAAGACGTTTTTTATGCTCGCAAGATGGTGAAGAGTGGATGTTGTATCACTTCTAGGAATCGTAAGACTGCGCGCCAGTTCTTCATATCAAAGATAATCAAATCTGTATATGGTGTATCTGGCACAACTCCCTTATAATCCTCTGGATAATCCTGTAAAAGATTTCTACAGATTTCTACACGTATGTTAGAATCATATTCAGCCACCGTCACTTCCACTTTATTTTCAAGTCTACGTTTAAACCCAGGTTCAAGTGGTATGTTTTTAAAGTCTTTCCACACTTCAGGTTTAAACCGATGATAACTTCTCTGAGAATCTAGTATCACTTCATTCCTATCATTTACAGTAAGGTAAGCACCACCGTTCAGCATGAGTGCATTCATGTTTTTACCTTGTTATGAGCCACCTTCTTGTCTGCGAAGCCTTTTATCCACTTCTTTCACCTGCTTCTTCAGCATTTTCCATTCAGGTATTGTCAGCAAAATTCCCTTTTTCGTTGGACGGTTTTTTCCAGTCCCCTCATCTCTCAGGTACTTGCGAATGTTTACCACTCCTTCATTGCTTTGTTTCATAATCTTGATATACTTTCCATTTCCTAGAGAAAGCATTCCATCCCACGACTGTGGTGTTGGTGCTGTCTCCACTTTCAATTTCTTGATGGTAGTGGTAGGATTTTTCACTTTTAAGTCTTTAACTGCATCTGCAAGAGTATCCATATCAGTTGTAGATCTCTTACGACATTCACGTTCCATGTTAACACTTCAATGTTCACACCTCAAATAACTCTTCCGTTGGAGGACCTCCCCCTTTTATACCACAGCCTTGTAATGTCCATGCGCTAAGGTGGAATAGCCATCATTCAGCACATATCGCTTGTCGTCATATGGGGAGAGGGCTACTTTCCTCAACTTCTCCGAGAAAAGCTGGTGACTATGACTTCGGATAATGTGTCCTGTAGCCATCGTTTGAGTTTTCTTGAACAAACTGTCTCTATACTGCACATGTTTAATGCGTCTTTGACAAGCTCGAGTGATGCCTTTAGCTGTATGTTTTTCTTTCCCACCGCACAATAAACTGTACATTTTCGGTCTGAGTCCAACAAACTCTTCAATGGGGACGCCGGCCGTCTCATCCTTCATTTTCCCAAGCACTTTTTGTTCACGTTGGAATGTAGGAAATGATCCGGCGGATAGTCACTTGTGTCGAACAGGTCAGCATCCTGCTGCATATCCTTGTAGATTTCTTCCGTTTCTATGTCGTAACATAGACTGTCGGTGTCGCTGAACAATAACTTGGCATTGGGATACTTGACCATGATGTAGTTGTAATGAAAGTTGAACATAAGCACTTTGCTGAGGTCGAGAATGGTGAAACCAACTTGAATGGGTTTATCCAGAAGCAAATCCACTTTGCGCAAATGTACCGCGGTCAAATCTTCGTTGAAAATTTTGAATTTGTGGAAAGAAGGTTTGGCTACAAGTTTCTTGAACCGCTTTTCCTTGTGAACAAGTTCAACATTGATTCGCTTTCTCACATTTTCCATGGTTTTGCCAAACACCGAGTTGTTCATCAGTTTGAAGAAGTCTTTCTCAAATGGGTTCTTGGCCAATTTTCTCTTTTCCGTGTTCAAGGCAATGTATTTTGCCAACCATTTGCTCTGTTCAAACATGATGGCGCGATGTACTTTAGTGACTTTCAACCCCAGTGAGACGTACTGTTGTAAATTCCTGTAATGAAGTACATATTTCTTCTTGTCAGACAAGTTAGGAATAAGCTTTTCACTGGGTTTGCCTTTCATGTTTAGATCTTCCAGTAGCTTCTGACTGTACTCTGACAATTCTCCAAATTTGACACATTTCCGTTCTGGAGCCACTGGGTAGTAATTATGACGATCATGGATTGAATTTGGATATTCTAAATCCACTTCCAAAATGAATCCAATGTCATCATCTTCATCCACATCCATGAAGTCGAGGGATTCTGGCTCGCTCACCCACATAAATCCTCTTTGTGGCATGCTTTGTGACATGGCCCAGCCATACAAGTTGTTTGCGTCGAGGTACATCAGGTAGTTGTTTGGTATCTCAGAATTGTATTCTGCTACGTAGGGATTATTCGCTTTCGCATACTTGTGTGTGATCACAGATATTCCTCCACGTATGCCTTGCTCAACCATTTGGTACATGTCAATGTCATTGATCAATTCCAACTTCACCTTTGTCGCTTTCAACATTGCATCCCACGACAGTCCTGGTGCTGTATAGTAATGAGCAGGATCCAATTCATACGTGTTGAGGCATACTTGACGAAAGTTTTCAAACACGTCAGCTAGTAATAACACATCTGATTTCAGGTACAGGTCGTGGTATTCACCAAATGTTGTACAGTTGAATGTATCCCACACCTTCTGTGCATGCGCATAATCCTCATCGCTAATGTCCTCTTCGCTAAGCTGACTATAAAACTTATCCTTTGATGGTAGCTGTGTTTCAGCAAACTTGGATGGTTCGTCCACGTAATCATAGGGGTACACTCCCTTTCTCAGCAGCAAATCTTGTTGATCACTATCGTGAATGTGAGAGGTCATGTTGTAGAAGTTATCTTTCCCTTCTGCTGCAAGGTTGGATACCAACTTCTGTAGAGAGGTACTCATGAACTGAAAGCTGTCTGTAAATTTCAGATTGCTCAGGGTGAATGCAATATATTTCTCAATGGTGTTGGGAATGACTGTAATCGTTTCACCTTTGAATTTCCCAATTTCCTCCATGATAAGGTGACTGTCATAGCCTCGCAAATTGTGGAAAAATACGGGAATGATAAAAGAATCTTGATCCCCTTGCTGATCTTTTCTAAGTCGGAATTGTAAGTTGCATTCATTGTGCGCTGCTCCACGATATTTGCCATTGATATGGTCATGATCTCTCACACGATCTGCTCCTAGAGGTTCATGACAAATGTAGCAATCAACAGCGTTCTTGAAATTCTCTTTGTCTTTACAAGTCATCACCATTTCCTTTGGCCGCTCTAAACCACGTACAATACGATCACGTTCATTCACCATATGGTCTAAAAAGACTTTCACAGCATTGTCTCCTCGATACACAACTGGTGCACGTGTGTCGTACTGGCTTACAACCACATAGGCAAAGCTGTTTGGACGATGATGTTGATACTTGTCTCCTTCTTCATGCTTTTGCGTGAAACATTCAAAGTCGGCATAAATCACAAAAGGTGCTCGCTGTTGTTTAGCCACATTCTTGAACTTGATGAAGGGTTCCTTGGGAAATGATAAACGTTGTGATCCATTCTTGTCACACACTTCACGATGTTTATCTAAAAGATCTTGTCGTACAAACCCGTGAAGACAGTTGAAACAATAAAAATATGCAGCCTTATGCTTTGATCGATAACACATAAGTCTGCTAAAATTCTTGATGAGGCAGTAATGCCTCGTCTTGTCATTGCTAATCAGAAGTAAGTTGATTTCTCTCACACTGACGTTTCGACTAAGTTGTATTGGAACAACTACACCTTGTTCATATCCAAACACGTTGATGGCTACATCGTTCTCCTTTTCAAACTTTGGAATGTCAGTAATTGGTGTCGGAAATGTCATACCCTCTACCTTTAATTCCTTCTCAAATGGTTTGTAATGATTCACGCGATTTGGGTTGTTGTCATGAGGGTGAAGGTAAGCCAATACTGACCATAAGAAACACTTGTTATCATCATCATTCTTAATGTTTATCACACCCTTTGTTTTCTTCACTTTCTTCGGTAGTGGAATAAAACTGCTCGCTTCTAGAGGAACCAACGTAGCTGTATGTACTTCAATGTACAGTATGTTATCCAATACCCAGCCAGAGCCTTGTCGCTCATGTTCGTCAAACTTGGTAAATAATTCTTTATAGGCTTCTGGCAGGTCCTGCTCAATATCTGCTGGATTGTATGCTGCATATGTTGGACTGCTGATAAATGTATTATCCACTTGTTCTACCATAACACCTTCATCATTTGCTGTCAGTTTCTTGAAACGTGCGTGTACGACAATGTACCATTTCATTCCATGGCTTAAGGTCTCCAACAAATGTGTCTTGATACGGTTCTCTTGCTGTCGCATTTCAAGCAGTAAATCCGATCCATCCTCGGGCTCAAACCGTTTTTCCTGCGCGTTTTCACCAAGACTAACCCTTCTACCTCTCCCTACTTGTCCTGTCTTTTGTTTCTTTGAAACATGTTCTTGAGACACATTTTCCATCTCAGCTGGTTTACATGCATGTGCCTCAAAAGTATCCATAGATGGAAACTCTTCATTGCATTCCGCACACTGGACTGGACCGTATGGCCAAATGTCATCTTCTTCCATCTTTTCTCTCTTTGCTCCTTTCCCTTCATGTTTCACTAAAGTTTTCATCTCAGCTTTGCATGTATGTGCTTCAAAAGTATCCATAGATGGAAATTCCACATTACATTCCCCACACTGGACTGGACCGTATGGCCAAATGTCATCTTCTTCCATCTTTTGTCTCTTTGCTCCTTTCCCTTCATGTTTCACTAAAGTTTTCATCTCAGCTTTGCATGTATGTGCTTCAAAAGTATCCATAGATGGAAATTCCACATTACATTCCCCACACTGAACTGGACCGTATGGCCAAATGTCATCTTCTTCCATCTTTTGTCTCTTTGCTCCTTTCCCATGCTCTTCACGTTCCATCTTAGCTAGTTGTTGTTACGTCAACTGCTGAAACTAAAATGCTGAAATGTAATCTCAAACATCCCCCTTTTTATACACATTCATACATAGACAGAATTTGCGTTTTCATTTCATAACAGAGGATGGCCCTTAAAAGGGCCGAAAGATGTTAGTAATTTGACGCTTCACCAGCAAGTCGGATTGCCACAGTCGCACTGGTATCTGTAAAACTGTTCCATGGAGAACGGTCGTCGCGAGCACTTGAACGGATGACGGTTATAGTAGCCAAAGTTTTTTAGTGTCGCTCCACACCACCAGCAGTCCGTGCATGGCTGCGGTCCTGGCAATCTCGCAGTAAACTTGTACCAGAGCAGTCCACCGCAAGTTTTGCAGCAGTAATGTCGTGGTGCATTGTGGTGCACCGGGCAGTTGTGTGGTTGACCTGGGTACTCCAACCATACCCAACACTTATAACACTCAGTCGTTAGCGTCACTGCCTTGCCGTTTCGCATCACTGTGATTTTACGACTTGTTGACATCTTGCTGCTTGTGTTGGATAATGCAGCTGTAACCCACCTTTATATACTACTAGCGAACATCCTCGCATTATATGCTGATGGGGGGGGGGGGGGGTCCTTACTTAATGCAAGTATTTCGTGCTATCCCGGGGGGGGGGGGGTCCTGACTTTAGGTCAACTGCAGGGGGGGGGGTCCTGAGTTTAGGTCGGCTAGGGGGTGGGGTCCTGACTTTAGGGCGACTGCATGGGGGGGGGGGTCCGATCCTGACTTCAGGTGGTATATAATCCATGCTCATTTCAGTTTGGGCTCACACTCGCTTCCGTCAACATGGAGTGCTTCTTCGGGTTACATGATGCTCGCACCATTGCTGAAGTTAGAGAACTTCACCTGCCTGTCACACAGCCACAGACACCGCCAGAAAGAGTCTACTTCTTCCAGCTGCTGCCAGACCCGGTTCATGGATCCATCATGTGCGTGCCCGTCCTGTACAACCGTCAAGTCACGATTGGAAAGAGGCTCAGAGATATAGAGGCTGGTCACTATGATGAAGCGTTCTTTAGAACGATGATGCTAGGGGAGTCAATACCTTCGCGGATGGAAGAAGAAGAGTACCCGGCCTGGGGGAGATTCTTCCTCCAGCAAGACTTCGATATTTGCCCAGGATGTGGGTGTATGATCTCCCCAGACCGGGTGCTGTCTGAGTGCAACCATCAAATGTGCCTGGTCTGCGCGGCGCACTGGACTCAACTGCTGGCGCTAAATGACCGCTACTCTGTGAGGTGCTTTACCTGCGGCATGCGAGGGGACCACTTTTTGTTCAACGGGCAACAGCTCACACATTGCAGTAGGCCAGTGCAGGACATTGTGACATTCTTTTAAACCGGGACCGGCAGCAGCAGGAGAAAAACTAACATCTCCTGGCTCTTTTAAGAGCCTACCACTGATACTGAAATAAGCGCTAATCGTGTCATGGTGTTAGTATGTATGTGTATGCATGAGAGTGTGGGAAATGCTTAAAAAAAAATGGTCACCCGTTTGAATGGTCGTTTGAATGGCCGCCCGTTTGAATGGCCGCCCACTCTCCATATTACGTCATTATGACGTTCATATGACGTTCATATGACGTTCATATGACGTTCATATGACCTCCATATCACCTCCATATCACCTCCATATGACCTCCATATCACCTCCATAACACCTCCATAACACGTCCATAACACGTCATAATGACGTCACTGTTTTAGAAACCCCATGGGGCTTCTAAAACAACTCCTCACGTCATTATGACGTTCATGTGACGTTCATATGACGTCCATATGACAACCATATGACGTCCATATGACGTCAATGTCACGTCAATATGACGTCAATATGACGTCACTGTTTTAGAAACCCCATGGGGCTTCTAAAACACCTCATGACGTCATTATGACGTCACTTCCTGTTTTAGAACCCCCACTTTCCCCCTACTAGCCCGCACAGAGCATGTGCCATAGGTCACTATAGCTTTAATGCCCCGTAGATATTCCGGCAAACTTCTGATACTTGCAAGACTTCTTTTAGAGAATCCAAATGGAAAGCGACATCAAACTCAATACAGAGAAGAAAAAAAGTAACATTGCTTTTGCAAAAAAATTCTGCTGTTATGATCCATTTCATATCTCTCCTGCCAATCAAACCTGTCCCATCAATTTAATCTCTCCTGTCAATTAAATCTGTCCTGTCAATCAAACCTTCCCGTTATTGAAACCTGTCCTGTCAATCAAACCTGTCATGTCAATCAAACCTGTCCTGTCAATCAAACCTCTCCTACCAGTCAAACCTCTTCAAATCGAAGCTCTCCCATCACACTTCCCATGAAAATCATTGGAAATTCATGAGAAGAAGTAAATAGTTCTTCCTATAAACTTCATGAGAAATTCACAAGATGTTCCCAGGAACTTGTATGGAATTTCCTATAAACTTCATATGAAATTCATAGGAAGAAGTAAATAGTTCCTCTTATGTACTTCATAAGAAATTCACAAGAAGTTCCAAGGAAAAAAACATGAAATTCACAGGAACTTCCTATGCATTTCCTATGAAATTCATAGGAAATTCATAGGAAGAACAATGTACTTCCAGCGTGGTTTTTGTCCTAGGGTGGGTTTTGACCCGGTGGTTTTTGTCCGGTGGCTTTTGTCCCGTGGGCTTCTGTCCTGTTACCCTTAAAACCTTATGCACAAATTTCAATATTATGAGTTTTGTTCAGGCCTTCTAAAAAGAATTCTTTCCATTATGGAAGTTAAGCGAAAAAAAAAATTGGATGGAATACCGGAGAAAGACCATTTTCTTTCGGACTATCGATTTTAAGGTCCCATTGTTATCAAGAATAGTTCTCCAGATACGGTAGAGTCCCGATCGGGGGATACAGACAGTACAAATCCAGAAATTTCAAGAGGATCCTACTTAATATCTTCTTATATTTAACAATTCCAATTTTTATCACAGTGAGATCATGATCGCCATCCTGATATACTAAAATAATCAATTTTTTTTTATATGCTCAATTTCCTAACTATAGGACTATATACCTACGTCATTCTATGCCACCGAATGGTAAATTGATTACAAAATTGATAACAACGGTTACTTGGACAAACAAGGGTTAATTGGACAACAAGGGTTAACTGTAGAACAATTGCTAACTTGACAAAAGCGTATTGCTTGGGATCTGTCATGCAAGGACCAGTTATGTTTTACAGAAGAGGTTTTGTTAGAAAATGTTTTGAGAACTTTTATGTTCGATTCGAATCTATTGATTGATAATGGAGTTTTGTTTGTAAATTACTTGATACTTTAATTGAAAAAAAAATCGAAAAACCGTTAAAACTGTGATTTGTACGAATGGAATTCCTGTCAGGAACCTGTTATATTGGGGGAAAGAATTCCAGATAACACTTTTCTAACCGGGATTGTCCATGAATAAATTGAAATTTAACCAAAGGTCATCCTGATTCTATTTATTCTGTTTGACTTTTCATGCTCATACATTCTGGAAAAGGTGTTTTTCCATCAATCTGTCTTGGAGGCTTTCCGGAAAATAGCCAAGTGGTACATTTCTGTTTGAGATCCGAAAAACTCAAGTCCTACGTTTTCACCTGGATTTTGGTTCACCTTTCTCATAAGTTGGAAGTTACAGGATAACACTAGAATTTACTGAGATAACAATGGAAGTTACAAAGGTAACATTAGAAGTTACACAAATGACATAAGAAGTTACAGGGATAGCATTAAAAGTTACAGATATAACACTGGAATTTATAGAGATAACATTAGAACTTACAAATATAACATTGGAAGTCACGGAAATAATGTTGCAAGTTACAGAAGTAGCATTTGCATGCCACAAACCTTCATATAAGATAAGCTTGATATTTTGTGGAAACCATTGCAAAGGCGAGTTTAACTGTTTTCGTTGTACCTAATTCAATCATAAACAAAAAATATCTAAAAGGTTTTATAATATATCAGAACTTGCATCAGATATTTCCGTATCGTGTATAGAAATTTCTCACTAATGCTGAATTAAGTAATCTTAAAATGAAATGAGACATACCCACAAATCTATTAGCTGAGGAAACTGCAGATGAAAGTGGTGAACTTGTACAGTAAGTGATTTCAATTCTTCAATTTTTTCTTTGATGCCTCTTTCATATTTTAGAACAATTACAAAAGAAATGATACCATTTGTACACTGATTTATCATCCAGTTGTTAATTATACATTTATTACTACTAAAGTCAGACGCATGCGTAAAAAGTCGCAAAGCATATGTATTTTGATGAAATTAAGATGTCTCACGTGTTTAAAATGTAAACAGGTGTGTCGCTGATTGAATTTCATTTAATTCAATGAAAAACAGCCTTTTTGTAAGATGAGTGGCAATATACTATCCGACACAATGTTCTTTTTGTAGCTATATATTTGATCAATGAACTAAGAAACCTTCCGAATATAATTTTAGCTTCTAATTTTATCATCATTGTCATGCTACTGGTTTCAAATCACATACAGCAACATAAATTCTGCATAGGAACATACGATAAGTTGGCTCAAGCGTCAGCTACTATATAACGCAAATGAAGGAAGACCTCCCTCTCCCTCTCCCTCATCCAGATATAAAAATACCACTGCCCACAACACCAGGAAGTAGATGCCTTTTACTTGTTAAGGAAGTAGGTCTATGTTTAGCAGTGACATCTTACACAGAATGTGTTATCTGCGTGGGCGTGCTTCAGTGGCATGTCAAGTCACAGATAGCTTTTTGCACCATCTATTGTCTCCGTTTCATTTTCTTCACAAATTTTGACGATATCTGATCGTAATATTTAAATCTGATAATTATGTTTTCATTCATGAAAACGTAGTAATTCTTAGCTGAAACTGGAAATCGAGAGGGTCACCAATAAAAAAGAAGAGATCATGGGTAATTATTGGTTTAATTGCTGCGAATTCAAAACCATCAAAATACCTGAAAGAAAATTTCCATAAATATTGTAAAATGTTTAATCAGTGACTAATTCATTCATTCATTAATCAATTAACATAAGTAACTTACGTCCTTTGTTAAAAGTATGCACACATTGTCATTGTGTAAGCCTGAATAAAAAAACACAAAAAATGCCTAAACAGCCCTCCACTCCTAAAGCGAAACTATATTGGTATATCATACTGTAGTAGACATTCTTGTTTAATGAAAATACATATGAGATTGCAGATAAAGCGTACCACAGCATGAATAAAGGACGATTAGAATGTGGTTTACCACCTACTTGTGGACATTCTTTTCCATGTTTAATTCAAAATCTTACCTAAAATGGCACAACTAATACCATACCATAAATCTATTTTGCCTTAGGACTTCGAAAACTAGCTATTTTATTCCATAATTACATATCAGGTTTCCGATGGGCAAACCGTTACTTGTGATAACCGCAACGAACGCTCATCAAATTCTTGAAATACATTTAGTCCTGTGTGATATACTCTTCATAATATAGGAATTTGCCAAACTTGTCAATTTAAAAACTCTAATTGATAAAGTGATAAGTAAAAGGGGAAGGGCAGAATAAATAAGTGAAAGGATACAGGGAAGCAAATGTTACTCCTCCTGCAATCCTCCACACGCTTCGTGCTCTCCAAAAGGAACTGATAAACAACGGTTTATTACGGAGTTATAACTTCGTCCACTCCTCCTCCCCCTGCCCCTCCCCCCTCAGGCCTCCCACCTCCCGCAATCCTCTACCCACTCCGAGCTTACGGACCGTATATGACAAAAAATTACAGCAGAAAAGCATTTGACCGGTTAAGGGGATAAACAACAGAAGCCTTGAAACATTGTATACGAGTACATCATGAAACAAAGCACCGTATTAAGAGAGTAATGCTGTTTAAATACTGCAGCTGTCACAGTGTAAGAGCGCTTTGAAAGAGTAAATAAGAGGAAAAACAACACATGTCCAGAATAATATGCAAATAACTCGAAATGAGTGAAATGTGAATATGTTGTTCTTTCCCTTACAGGTCACATGTAGACATCGGTTTATTGTGCGTTTCTAAGGATTTTCTTGCACTTAACCCTACATCCATCGCCCAGCCTCCTCTCGTTCGTTTAGCGAAAAACTGGTTAATGATCCAAAAATCCTAATCCCGGGCATGTTGATAAAAAAGTATATCAATTTATTTTTTATAGAAGACCCAGAGTATTTAAAAAATGCAAAAAATGTCAATAATTTAGCCAAAAAAAAAGTTTGTGTTACTGATTCAGAATTCAGCCTTCTCAAGAAACTACCGGAACCGTAGTGTAAGTGTGAAGACTTAGTGTAAATGTAGGTCAATATTTTGCATAATCAGAGAGCACTACGGTAATTATTGAGCCCTTATTGTACAGTTGAGGGAGCCTTTAAGAAGTTAAGTAGTTTAAGGGATGAATGAGAAAATCCTTACTTACTTGTTAAACAAGTCCACTTTAAGTATTAATAAAGATATGATAGACAGTGTATGCTTGTGAATACCTTATCTGTGTGACAAACAACAAAAAACAGATTACCGCGTGCGTTCTGTCGTGTTCGTGTCGATGCTCCCTGTATGCAGCAGATTTAAACTGTCATATGTATTTAATGAAGGCATATATAAATTATAGGATATGATGTTCGAGTCACTAGCTATTAATAGAATATACGGTCATACGAGAGTTCAGAGTGGGTGGATGATTGCGGTGGTGTGTGGGGAGGGGGGGAGTGGTAAGGGGGGTGGAAGAAGTTACAACTCCGCAATAAATCATTTTCTACCAGTGTTTTTCCGTTATAATTTTATGTCATATACGGTCGTACGAGAGCTCGAAGCGGGTGTAGGAATGCAAGAGGGGAAGGGCAGTGGGGGAGGGGGAGGAGTGGAAGAAGTCATAACTCCGCAAGAAATAGTTGTATACCAGTGCGTTTTCGTTCTTATCCTATATCATATACGTTTATGTAAAAACGTAGGGAGGGTGGAACATAGATGGGGAGGCAGATCTGAGTGGAAAATCCCCACAACAAACCCTTATCTGTTCGTGCTTTCCCTTTAGAACCTCATGCCATATGTATTCATAGGAGAGCGTGAAGTGTGTGAAAGATTGCAAGGGGAGTTGCATTTAGTTCTCTTTATAATTTCAGTTATTTATTCTGCTCTTCTTTCTTTTTGCTACGCACTTTATAAATTAGACTTTTTTAAATTGACACGTTTGGCACATTCCTACTTTATGTAGCATTTATCACATAGGTCTAAGTGTATTTCAATGCAATATCTTAGTTCAGTAAAACGAAGCTTTCTGTATGAAGCAGATTTAAACTGCTATATGTATTTAATGAAGGCATACATAAATCATATCATATGATGTTGAAGTCGCTGGCTTTTCATAGATATTCAGTCATTCTTTTTTCTTCCGTTGTTAAATGATTATACTTTAATTGAATATATTTCACCTGGCATAACTGCACGACATTTGGCACTCTGACAATTAGAATGACGCACTTCTCCTACACGCCCATCAAGGACAGCTACCAGATAACTAAATACTGCAAACACATTATGCAATCTATGGAATGATATTTGCTTGCACACGCACCAGAGTTATTATCTTCAAATATATGGTTATATCAGAAAGTTTTCATTGGTTATATTTTAGACATGTTGATGGTATGCACAGATGCAGGTACTACACCCATAACAAATTCCATAAAACCTTAGTCATCGATCTGGTTCTTAACGACGACAAGTACGACAGAAACTATGATTTAATATTGTGTAAAGAATGTCGTGGCACAAATAAAAATAGTAAAATAATACACTGTTGTGGTATACACATTGGTGCTCTATGCTTTCTATTAAATTTATTTTGTTATCAAAGTTCTTTCTACTGCATCATTAATGACATTGAAAATGAGACTTCGCGTAAGCGTTTTTGCACTAATTTTAAGATTAAAGAAAAATAACTAAGCATTATTTTAACCTTTAATCTAGCCAGTGTCCATCAATATGTAATCGCATGTTTATTTTGCAGCTGAATATTAAAACTTTCATTCATATTTTAAATATGATTTTGAATTGTTAAAATTGCTATGCCTTTAAAATTGTAACCAGGAATATTGCTGTGTAATTATGTTAATAATGACATAATAAATAAAATAAATAGTGTTAAACAATTTGTGTTTGTTTTTACTCTATTGACGTCACAGTGCTAGTCCTGGTCTTGACTTCACAATACATCCTGTGCCTCATTTTATGTTCATGACATCATAATAAATGCTTGGTAAACGCAATATCTTTTAAGCTTTATTCTCTTGACGTCATAATCAATGTCAGCAATCAAAAGTAATCTAAACAGTAATGAGTCTATAATTCAGGAAACTGCAAATAAAGAACATAGGAAGATGTTACAAGTACGGAAGTTTGTCTTCTTTGGCGATACTGGCTTGTAGTGATGTGGCCTTCTTCCAGATGATTCCAGATGATTTGTTTACAAAATATAATCATAATCAATGTTTATTCCTCAGCATAACCAGAAGACCGCATATTATGGGTGTTTTGTGGTTACATTACCACCAAATTTCCCTCACGTCGTACAAACAAGAGGTAATTTACCAAGTCAAGGTCCAATAGATCACATTTAAGAAAATAATTTTACCAGGCATTTCTGCTATGCTTTTATTTAAAAATAGTTTTTGTATTTTTATTATATGTTTTCAGCTTTAAGCTATTTTTTAGTTCTTTATTCATCATGTTGTTGTTACATTACATTCGTCTTTTTGTGGCTGCTGTACACTCATCATTTCCCTGTATCTGTATCTCCTCCTTTCTCCTGATTCACCTGCCATGTAAATTCAAGTCATTAGTGCAAAATACTGGTTAATACGATCACAAGGTTATAAATTTTCCAGGTATAACACCCCGTAAAAGTTAAGGCAGAATAAAAGGGTGGAATAAACATTTCCCGTAGAATAACCACGTCAGACAATGGACATGGTACGATCCATTGACGCGGCATATAAAAGGTGATAGAGATGCCCAATCTGACACATTGTAATACCAAGAACAAGAGAGATCTGTTTATAATTTTTAGAACGTTTGATTGGAAAACAACCATTACTTTTTAATGTTGACTAATTAATTTCTGGAATACAATTGGAAAGTGCGGGAATTATATCAAGAATCTTAAAGTGTGAATTTATCTCCTAAAACGTTGCTAATGCAACGAGATCAAATTATGCATAATATATTGGTTGTTTTGTATATTGTAATTGTAATTAGGCATGTGGCCATGCTTACTGATTCCAATATAGTTAAAAAGCAGTGCAGAGATTTATCAAGTCGCAGAAAGCAACTGTTGCTTGACAAAGAGAGAAAAGAGCACCAGGTACCGGCTATATATACTTAAGTAAATTGCTATTAATTTTAAATATCGCACATGCGTTAAAATTAACTTTGCAGATCTGTGAGTGAATTGCAATTTGTATGAAGTGCCAGATATGCGTAGGCAAATGCTTTTGTTGAGTAGTTTAACAAGAAAACCAGAAATCATGACTTGTCATAATAAATCGATCTATTCATGTGTCACTTATGAATAAAATTTTTGATAGGACGATAGAGACAACTATCGGAGTTACATACCTGGTACGATTACTAAGGCTGATTCTGCACCCAAAAATATGAAATTGCTTGAGAACTGCCCGACAGGTGATGCGCTTGTTGGGTACAGCGGCCAAGCTTGCCCACAATCTAAATTCATCAACTACAATCCCAATCGGTAAGATTATGATTATGTTTTAGTACCTTCTATTTTTAATTATGAGTGTCTATGTGTGTCTGTGCTGCCCAACTTTAGTAGAAGTACATGTTGATAGATTTATGCGTGATGTTTTCTGGTTGCTATGTCTATGACGCGTTGTTGCATGTACGCAATGCAAACATTGTCAAAATAGTTTGATATATCGCCAACTGGTCGTGTGTTTAAAACTTTGATGTGAGAATTTGAATTTAAAGTACTTCATTTATAAAGAAAATCATGACAAAAGAACTCCACATTCAGTCGAATTGTAGTTACAAAATATCGTCATTTTGAAATTTATGTTTGAAGATTTAGTCTTTTCTGCAAATGATCATAAAATATTAATGTACTTTTTTTAAAGCTACCCCAGAAAGCTTATAGAGTGGGATTGTGCCTGCAACAATACCTTGTTCCATACTGGCGAGCCGGATAAGTACCACTGCGAAAAACAGTACACAATAGTACCCATCCTACTGCGCGATGCATGCAGTAATGGTCGCTATACTTACTACTTCTCGCATTACAAGATACGGAATGGCTGTAAATTTATGACGTTGCATCAAGTATAGGTAAAAGGAACGGCATGTATTGTAGTATATTTCAACAACTTGTAAATGACAAATTTCTGGTTGTTGGTGAGACGATGATGAAGGAAGGGGGGGGGGTGGGGTGCTGAGGGTCGGGGGCGGCACACAGATTAAATTGCTCACCATGCATGTTAAAACGATGAGTTGAGGGTTAAGCTTAACAAATACTTTACTTTATGATCACAATTACTTTGTAAGTACTACAGCTATGTTCTCATTTTTAATCAAACAATGACATAGTTGAAATTCATAACCACTAGGAAGCGCCACTACAAAGTGCAGTTCAAAAAGTTCTCATCAATATTGTGGAAAACTTGGACTGCTGAATTAAAATCTCCTTCCTTCAAACAATTAAAGGATATCAGAACAATATGAACATAATGTACTAAGAAATGCTCTGTCAGATTTGAGAACGTTCTTAATCATTTTATGGCGTTTTGTATTTGTTTTCATGAATTTGATTCATAACTAACATCGTAACAGTTGACATGTCATGCAACATTTAATAATAATAAAATTTGGGATGGTGCTGTTGTTTACTTATGTTTATTTTTTATAGAGTGTAGTTTCAATTGATAAGTTCTTCTTTTCTTTGCTTTTGCCTTGTTCAGTGGTTTTGCTTGTAATGAAAAAGTTAATTATTTTGTGTCAAGTGAAATTTCTAAAAACAAAGAACCGGTGAACGAAAAGTATTCCACAATTTTATAATCATTTTATAATAAATATCAAAAATATTCTTTTTTTTGTGATTTCAAAGTAAAAAAAATATCGCCAGATATATATATTTTATAAAATAATCACCTAAAATATTTCTAAATCCCTGTGTGTTATTGTAAAAAGACGTTTTTATCACAATAATTTTATTGATTGTATCGTGCTTTGCTTGTACATTATCAGTATTATGTTAATGACTGGGTTTATATTAGTAGCTTTTTCGGCTGGGCCAGTATTGACAATCACCGTCGTTTTATCAGCAGTTTACTTCACTGGGCCGGTATTCATAAACGGCCTGGCTTGTCTCAATAGCGTATTTTTATGGGCTAGTGTTAATAGACAGTCTGACTTACATTAGTAGTTTAATTCAATGGATCTGTAATGATCAGTTGGCGGTCTTGCATCGCTAGCTTACTTCATTGGGAAAGTATAGATAAAGTGCCACTAGTCCGAGTAGTACTTTAGCAGTACTGGCCCAGTGAGGTAAACTAGTAGTGCTTCATGAATATGGACCCCAAGTAATTTAAACTTTAGACTTAAATATTCAGAATGTGATATCAGAGTGCACGTTGTAGAGGTATCCACATCCTCGTGGAACAATATCAGAGTATCCACTGTAATGGTATCCGCGTCCTCGTGGAACAGTATCAGGGTACACACTGTGTAGATACCCACTTCCTGGTGGAGCAGTATCATAGTACACGCTGTGGTATTACTCACTTCCTCTTGGAACAGTCATAGAGTAGGAAAATTTTGTCAAATTACTTGTTTTTGTTGTTACCAGCGTTTTATGTTCTCCTCATATAGGATACGTTATTTTGCATTTTATTATATATTTATCTATGTAATTGTTTAAATAGATTTTAATTTAGTTTTCAGTTTCAATAAGACTGTTTACATGTAAGCTGATGGCGGATTTAAAAGTTACATAACGAGATTATAAGGTCGAATTAGACCCCATCAAAAATTATTGATAAATCCGCTAACTGTTAGGAAAATCCTGGATTCAAACAACTAGGGTGTGTTAATGAGGTGGACACTGTACCAAGAACAAATCATGGAGAGAGGTATTCATGCGCATACGTAGAGATCCACACAACGCTAATGTTAGATTGTGTACATAGATGCAGTTTCAAATTAATTAAAGTGTAAACAACTGAATTGTCATCTGAGCCGTTTAAGGCATTTATAAAAACTTTAAAAATATAGGTACTTGGGTATAAATGTTAACTGAGGCATAAAAATAAACTGAATTAAAAACTTTTAAAAAAAGTTTGCTTTCTTGTTCCTCTCTCTTAAGTCCCGATTGAAATTTACCTGACTACTTCGCCGATTCAGAATGATTGTTTTGTTAATCACAAAAGTCACTGGTGTGCTCTCTTGAGGTGGGTGGGGGGTGGGGCTTCATAAACACAGGGTTTGCGTGCTTTCTTTGGGTAGGTGGGGGTGGGTGGGGAGGATTCAGTATGGCAGTCGTTGGCGTGAATGCCTGTTGTGTTACAAGCGATCAGTCTTACAGTCCCAATGCAATGATTTTATTCCCTTTATACGAGGCATTGCTAAGCGGCAGTCAATAGCTTTTTGACGTGAGCAGTCAGCTGCTTCATGTTATATATCGTTATTGGTAACTTCAGGCACTGCATTGCAAAATGTTATTATTATTTGTTTAAAACACAGATTATAAATTTACAATACCCCTTTTCTAATAAAAGAAGATGCCTTCTAAAATATAGATTACACCGGATGACAATGCGAACAAAAAAGTTCCTTCTTCCAAACAATCAATTAACAAAAATATTTATATATTTGTTCGCACTGGAGGTCTTTAAGAGGCTGGTCACTATTTGTGGTTAATACATACAACACTGAATTGTCTGAATTTTATTTTGAAAGGAGGTTTTTATATAATTTTGAAAATATGAAGCATGCAGTCCAAGATTTCATTAGCCAGATATTAAGTCATTTCAATCAATATATGTTGCTATGTCATTGCGATGTCTTTATGGTTGAAAAAGCTCAAAGAAAACTCCCGGCACTCATGTAAAAACTGGTTGCCATGCTTGTCCATGACTTTTTAAAATGACCACTACACACGCACACAAAGTGGTGGAACGTAATGTCAACCAATCACAGGAATACATTTCTTGATCATGAACTCATGGCAGACAATAACGTAAAAAACGACATAGCAACGTCCAATTGACCAGTAAGAATAACCCATGTCTTGCCGTTGACGTCACATCAACCAGTTACAGTGACTCAGTCCTTTAATTACATCACAATACTTGTTGCAAGATTAAATGTAAACAGACTGTCACAATTTTACAGTTATCGCTTCAGCTACATTCCAGTTACTTCATCACTGAGTTCTTCATATCTGGGACTTCTGTACCGTGTAAAATGTTTACTAACCAATACATGAGATTCACAATTCCATGATATTTCTATAGAAATCCTCCGTCTTGTAGCAATCAGTTTCGCGTTTCCAGAACACATCAAGATGTTGCACAGTACTGGTCACGTTCTGGTTACGATTCATATACTCACATAATGGGCAAGCAAAGTCAGGCTCACCCACGACCTGTACGTTAAAGCGCTTTTTCCATGAGAAATACTCATTGAACAAATCGTCTCGTTTATCCAGAAAGAGCAAAAATTTGGCTAGATTTTGTGGCGAAGTGAATTTGCGTACGTCAATATAAGAATGTGCAGGAAGAAATGAGGCGTAATCAGCACCTCCTAACACCACTGGAACGACATTTAGAAGCAGTATATTAAATACTTTTTCTGTGATGTAATCAACACAGAGGCTATTTTCAAATGAGAGATAGAATTTGTAATCTTTATCTAACATATCAAAACATGGATTAGTTCCGTTGACTCTTTTATAACGCGGGCATGAGTATTCTCCACAAGCACCGTAGATGTCAACTGGGATGTGTTGACGTAACCGTCTGACGTATTCCTCCCGACGGCTTGTCGTGTGACAATTACTCACGAACCAGGCCACCAGTTTCGTTTTCCCCTGCGCAGCATTGACATTAGTGATTATATGTTCTGTTTGACGTTGCTTAGTAACAAGGCCATATGGGAAAAAAATAGTCGACGTGCGTTTATACATCATCGTAGCATTAAACAGACCGTTAAACTGAGACAAGGACCAGCCTGTATTGGGCGGGGCTTCTCGATTGACAGCAATCCATTTCTGCCAGGGCAAATAAGGATGCGGTATATTCAATGGTAACTTTATACTCCTTATATGCACTATGACTGCGTCGCATTCTGTTACTAACACTTTATTATTTACAATTTCGCAATTAGAGTACGGACAATTCTTGAATATTTCATTCCCCTCTACTACCCAAATCAAGCGCTCAAAGTATCTCGTCCAGGGTAAAATTCTAAATATCTTGCTCTTATTTTTACCATGTAAATCTTTTCGTGAACTGATTTCCACGTGGCTTTTTTGTGTTGTATTTTTATATCTTTCATAGCGTAATTCTTGAGCCGATTGTCTTTGAAATCGTAAAGAAGAAGCGGGCATCATCTTAGTTCCTATTTTATCAATAGCTACTTTTCCTGTCATTTCGCCAGTTGATCGATCACGAAATAACCTTTTTAGATGAAACATGCTGTCTTTTTTATTTTCCTTTGATTGATGCCATTCAACAACAGAATCAATATTTGTTTTGAGTGTTTTGAATATATTATTTAATGCCACAGCTTCTGCCTTCGAAGCATTCGATGGAGAGTCATATGTTTTCTTTAGTTGTGTCAAATCTTCTGCCGTCCGTACAGGGCTTACGTTGATAGTTTTCTCCGGCAATAATGTAGTTTTCCTTGACTGTCTCTTCATTACTGTGGTTCTATTCAGCATTGCTTTTGAACGGTTTGGAATTTTTCCGATAGTTTTAAGTAAGTTTCGCAGATAGTCGTTTTCGTAATTGGATTGAGCGCGGCGGCCCTGTGTGAAGTCATTCTTCGATGGTAGACCGCTTGACAGGATTTTCACGTCTGGAATTGACGACACTACACGTGGGGAATTATTTTGCAAACGTATTTGCGAGTCCATTTGTTGTTCTTCTATCATGTCTCTTCTGCTCTGAAACTTTTGAAGATCCTTATCCTTTTGTATTAAGTTTTGCAATTCAGAGACTTGTTTATTCGCATGGAGCAAGTGTAGGTTTCTTTCTGAAGCATATTTCTCGAGGTTCCCTTCATTGGCAAAAGCTACAGGAACTGCCAATCCCATTTTATATGCTAAGGTATCAGTTCGTTTCACGTTTTTAGTTTCTGAAGATTTCCACTCAGTTTTATACTCATTGGATGGAGCAGCAATACGAGGATCATTTTTCATAGGAACCACGGAATCGTGATGCGTCGGATTTACAGTAGGTGAGGATGTGGACATTTTGACGCTACTGGAGTCCTCGTGCAAAGAGAGTTTCTCATTTCCACTAACTTTAAGCAATTTGTGTTTAGCTTGGTTTGTATTGTCATTGATAATATTAGGTACTTCCGGTCTATGTGACACAGACAATAAAAGTTTATAATCTAATTTCTTGTCAATATTATGTTGCAAGTAATCTTGATATGTTGAGAGAGGCTCAGCAACAACTCCAGTGCCTCTATTGTTCTTTGTGTCAAGATTGTCTCCCGTAGTGGGTCTTCCTATTTCTCCATCCCATAAATAGCTCTCGGTTGTTTCAATTGTTCGAAGCCTATTATCCTGAGAATCTTCCGCATTCTTTCCAGTATAATGTGATATCTTCTTATTCGTCACTACGTAAGGTGATATCCTATTATTTTTCACAATATAATGTGACATCTTGTTATTTTGCACACCATTTTGTGGCATTTGATTACTGTGTACACCATTACGTGAGTTCACATCTTTATGCACACCATAAAGTGATTTTGTATTTGCAGTTTCACGAAAAAGCTTAGACTTTTCAATATGTAACTGTTTTGTTACCACCCTGTGAAACTTATCTTCTCCCTGATCATTATCGCTTTGAACATAAAAAGTATTTAAATAAATGATAAAAACTAAAGCTAAAACAATTAGAAAATACAACTTGTGTTTCCTTCTCATTGTATGGACATTTTCCATAACTAAATGGCAAAGTAAATTTTTATAATAATTGCTGCACAATATTCGAACACCCGGTAATTAGTCTTTTGAATCTCTAAAGCGCCCCTTATCAACATTTTCATATGACTTATCTCCATTTTATAGAGTCTATGCAAATTAAAAATTACATTGTTTTTATCCGCAAATAGATTCAAATATTTTACTGATAACACCATTAAACATTTTGCTGTCTAAGATATGTTTTGTTATTTATTTATAAATTTTATAAAAACGTTCCAACATTAAATCAATGCACAAAGAAACTGTTTTTTGCCAACTAAGAACAGCTTTTAGTTAAGACACTCTCCTAAAAAATCTAACGTATAATTCAAATGGCACCGAGTTTTGCATGTTTTTGCTTTCATTGATTGAATTACTTCCATATGTATTCGCTTTAAAATTCCACTAAATCGTTGTGTTTTTAACTTGATATATTCATCCATCTTATTTGACACTGCTCTTTATAAAATACTGAAATTTGAAACGTCTGCATTCTATCTATCTCGCTTTAACTGAAAAAGTATTGACCCCTCCAATAGAGAGCAATTTTCGACTATTCATTTAAAAATATCAAACAAGGCTACAAAATATGCTGTGTCACAAACAAAATAAAACACAAAAATTAAAAAAAGAATTGTTGTCAACGACTTAGATTAAAGATAAACACAAACGTTCAGTCAAAGACAAAGGTTTGCTCAGACATAAATACAAACAAAGTGTCAGAGAGAAAAGATTTACTCAAAGCTGAGCCCACATATGACGGCAGAAAAAAAGTGTCTAAAACATAAACATGAACATGGTGTGAGAGACAGAGATTGGCTCAAAAATATACATAAACATAAAGTCAAAGACAAAAATAAACAAAAAAGCACAGAGTCAGAGATAAAGATTAACACAAACATGAAGTTAGAGACGAAAGATGACTCACAGATAAACACTAACTTGGATTCGGAGAGACGAATGACTCAAAGATAAACGTAATTACAGAGTCAGAATACATTGGCCCACAAAAAGCATAAAAATGGTATGCGAGACACATAGCTCAAAGAAACATAAAAATATAAAGTTAGAGAATGATTAAATATAAACAGAAGACAAAGACTCAAAGACAAAAGATTGACTCGAAGCTAAATACAAACAAAGACAGAGACAAAGAATGGTTCAAAGATAAGCACAACCATGGAGTCAGAGACAAAGATTGTCTCAAAGATAAACATAAGTATGGAGTCAGAGATGAAAATAAACAGACACACACAAAAGGTAAAACCAAAAATAAAAAAGCAAAAAAATTACTTCCATTTTAAAACTAATTTTTTAGTTATTTAATGTTTTATGTCTTGTAGAAAAATAAATTTTGTGCATTCTCCAAAAGCATTTGTAACCCACATTCCATTTGCTATTTTGTCCTACTGACTCACATACATTTTTATTTCCAAAACTGATAACATGTTCTCTTTTTACTCTGCGCCTGGATTGTTTATTCGCTCGTATGAAATACTGTTCTCACAGTTAGTTTGAATTCTTTGGATCTAGATGACAGTCATGCAGAGCAGAAATAAACTTCTTTCACCTCTCAGATACTTGTACTGTGACGCCACCTGAGCTTTGCGTGGATACTTTCATTACGGCAAAGCAAAATCGATTTCGTCACAAGACTTTTGTAAACGTCACGTTGGCTTTTGCCTATGACGCTGAATACGAAGATTCTTATGGGTTACAGAACGCAAAATATACTTATCATTTCTTTACATGGGAGGGACATTGTCACTGCGTTGTGTGTGTTAAAATACATTTTAAGTATCTCTCGTCACATAAAAATGCCTTCAAATAATTTTACACAAATATTTGCAAATATTTTTAAATAAAAAAATATTTTCACGTGGTGATTTCACTGTCTGTGCAATATATTACAGTAACACTTCATGGCGTCACTGCAAAAGGGTATGTTTTCTTGCTGGTGGTGTGCGGAAAGGAACAGGAGCGCATCCTAACCTTTATGTTTTAGTTTATAACATTAGTAGGCGTTGGATTTAAAATATGCAAAACAGAATTATCTGGCTTAATATTTTCTATAAAACAAAATATAAACACGATAAATGTCATTTATTTACACATTTGACTAACAGACGAGACTGGCCTCTTTCAGACCTTATTGTCTGAACTGATTTGGTCGATTCCTTGTATAGAGGGGAGATGTAATCCCATTTCTGTCATATCAAGGCAGCAGTTATTGATTTAGGGATCAGATAACTCGTATATTTGTGTAGTTTTTAAGGAGGAAATAAGCCCTTAGCAGTAAGAGGTGAAAAAGTCCAAGTACGCAGTTGCTGGTTGCCGGTCATGTCACTATCACAGGACAACTTTGAGTAAGATGCGGAGAAGAGAAGCAATGGCGCAGGCTTTACGTGTCAAAAACCACAACAGCTATAAGCTAACAGTGAGTAATGGCTATATAACAACGAAAAGAAAAGTGCTGGTGTTAGCTGTGTGTGTCAAAACTCACATCAGCTATGAACTAACAGTATAAAGTTATCATATAACACAGAGAAGAGAAACGGAGGTGTTAGCTGCGTGTGTCTCAGAACTCAGACCAGATATAAGCTAACAGTTTGAAGTCGTAATATAACAGTATCATACATAATCTAATAAAGCCGAGTGTAACATTTCAACCCGAGGGTGATAAAACTACATGCCATCCTACTAGCTACTTCGCGATCATTTTGTTGTATTTGTTATCAGCATGAGAGCTTAAATTATCGAATATAAGTCCCCGGGGCACTAACATTCGAGCTGGTTTCCATGTGTGTTCATGACCTTTTAAAACGCAGAGCGTAAATTAAAAAAAACCCTCTTTTAATCGAATCCAGAGTGTAGTTCGGAAAGAGCTTCCCTTTTTGTGCTCAATGAGAATACCCCTCCTTTTAGTAAAATTTGCACTTGCCGCAGACCGAATCTGGTCTCAAAACTATCCCTTTTAAGCGGTTTTGGGACATGTATTGTAACACTTTGATACCAAGCGGCCGTCTGGATTTGACTTAACGCTGCCAAAACTGCGCTGTTCAAGTCTTGTCGATAATGCTACGTTCTTGTAAATCGGTTGTTTCAAGGTTGCCGTTTGCCGGAAAAAAATCAAAGCAAAGTTGAAAAAAGATTTCAAGGCAATTTGGGGACCGCAGACATTCAACGAAAGCACGCAGTTTACACCTGGGACATCAATTTTAGTGTGCTCATTGCGTAACACCAGAAGCTAGCTAGGCGCACTTAGTCATATGAACAGCAGCTACTCTGAACAATATCTGTTGTCTCTAAAATGTAGCTAACAATGCAAAATAATTTCTCATATATTGTTATAGCTTTAGAGTTGCCAGATACAGAATTATCTCTGGATGGGAGTGTCACAAGAACAAATAGGATACACATTCTGACAAGCCTGCAAGTGCAAAAAATCATCAATTGTTCTTCAGAAATAATCTTTGCATTTCGAATGCAGACATCATGGCATGTATGAGTCACCATGGTGTATTCAATACATGTTACAGCGCAGCTCAGTAAACATTCCAATGTCGATGCAACGGTAGATTGGAGGATGCGACGTCGACCCGGTCGAACCAACAACGTTAGCTGTAGTTGGTTGATTGCAATTAGTCGCCACCACAGATCAACACCTTACCAATGCTTTTGACAACACGTTGAATAATTGTTGGCTAAATGAGGTTGTTTTGGACGTTGCTTTTGGTTGCAGCTAAAACGGGACTTACTCTGACATCTAATCAATGACTTAAGTGTCCCATTGATTAGAGGTAGGAAAATTGACGATGCATAGAAGTTGGACTTACAACCAAACACAACATTGTCATGTTATCGCTCACCGGAAATGGTAGCCATAACAAGTCACTTCGACAATAGACCATAACAAAGATGTAAAATATGAGAATTAAATGGGCGCGCAAGTTCTTTCGAGTCTATTTTTCTAATATTTGTGGAAATCAGCTTCATACATACAGGATGAGGGCACTTTGACGGAGGGGCAACCACACTATGATTATGGTTGTCTAGAAGGCGATGACGGGTTAATATTTTCACGAAGTTTATAAAAAGCAGCATTCCCGACGCCTATAAAACGTTGGAAGATAGACGTTGTTTCGTGTTCCAATCTTTACGTAACATTGATCAGAAGTCGAATAATTGGTTTCTATCCAAAGTTTGAAGGTAGACTTTGTTTGAAACCCGACATTGATACGACATCGAGTGAGATTTCTATCCAATGTTGATGGAGCGATTTTGACTGGAAGTCTTCAATGTTACTAACATTTTTGAACTTTTCTGACGTCGTCTAGAAACAGTGCAGCAATGCGCATGTGTGGGCCCATTAAGTGCAGACTGTACCATGGAATGCACACATTTTCGCTGACATCGACGAGTGCTGTATAGATTATGGCCATAGATGTTCTTAGACATTCGCTAATAGGTATATCTTTATATAACAAGTGTTACTGATATGGTCCGTGACAGTACTGCTTTATTATCTATATCAACGGCAGGAACCAAACCTGTTGTAATTTTATTTAAAAAATAGAGTCAAGATGGCCGAGAAGAAATTCCATCCAGACCACACAATGCCTTGGCCTTCTTTATCAGTGCATTTTAAAAGCCGTCGTACTTAAATACTTAAATAATTTTCAATGAGTATTTAGTCATTAGGTAACTGAGTATCATTTATATTTCCATACTCTTTTAAGAGGGCTTATGTTGGTAATTTATTAACTGTTTATTAAAATATAAACGAGTCACCGTTGTACATACGGATACACACACGCATATTGACAGCTGTGAATGTCAATGCATTAGTGTAGTTATGGGCCAAAAAAGTGTCCACTGCCTTGAGTATCGGTGTATCCACAACAGAGAGGTTTTATAAGCATAGAAGCCAATGACATTTTAAAACAGAACGGCACATACAATTCAGAGTGTAGGCAATAGCAGGCTGCTCACTATTGAGATTTTACTTTAAATTTAATACGTACTTCGGTTTGATAAAACCGCTCTTTGAATGTAACGTAGATTTTCGTTGCCGAAAAAGTGACCTATTTCCCACGTTGAATTAACGTCTCCGATGCAACGTTGAATATATTTCGAAAAACCGACGACTTATGTAGACGTCGAAAAATAGATTCCGCAAAAATGTCCACTTGACAACCAACAAAATAAAAATAAAAAGCAGTCAGGTTAATGCACACAGGAAATTTAGGCTGGTCCTAGTAACGGAACTGATTACAATCAGGACATCATGAAAAATGTTTTTCACTTCGTGCTGGTCATATGGCCGGTGGCGATTTGCTATGGACAACATTTCTGCGACTCTCGGACGTCCATATCATCCAAAAACCCTTTGAAACGTTAAAATGTTGACTGGGATGAATAAATTACAATAACGACTGTAGCACTGAAACATATGTGCTATTTCTATGGCCAAATATGGGCTGAAACTATAGAAGCGCAAAACAACGAAGATGGGGTAAATCAATACCTTGCTGTTATGGGGTGGGCTCATCCTACGGCTGTTTCAATACAACAACGACTTAAACAACAACTCGACGTTATATCGTGACAATTTTGTAACAAATGGAGAGAAACCCCAAAAAGGCATAATGTGAGAGCAGCTTAATAGCAAGTGTGGAGGTGAACATCCTCGAAACGTGGGAGATCAGCATCCCCCGCTGAGATACATGCTGGTCAGGCAAACAGCAAAAATACAACACACAACACACATACGCTCACTCTTTGTCTATAGTGGAGAGATCAATAGCCTGCTTGTGCTGTGAGCTATATGCTTACGGTGCGCCTGCCTTATAATGGGCTTCAATGGCAAAATTTCAATGCCCAGTTATGCATATAAAATGTTAATGAGTTTCTGAAAGAACTACACACGCTACAGTATGACTTTGATAAATGTGGTCATCCTAGGCCCTAACCGTCTCAGAAGAATTCGCGTGAAAAGCTTATGGAGGAAAAAAAAAGAATCAAGCGGAAACGCCTTATCGAATTGTACGAATTCAATAAACCACAGGGACGGAAAATTCCCAAGTGTAAAAAGGTACCTTTAGATACAAAAAATAGTCCCGGTTACACGTGAGGAAATCTTTGCAGCAACGATTACGTGTTTTACACTTGGCGACATTTTCTAGCAGCCGTCTCAATTCCATAATGACGTAACCAATGGCTCGTAAAACAACCATTCTGGTTGCTCATGTACAACAGGCCCGATCGGCGCTCGCATCAGTTCACAGATGCTGACTGCGGTGTTGTAGTTAAATCCGGCACACGTCGATAAACCACTGCACCGGCGGGCACATTGTGTGCGGCGTAGACTTGATGTTGTTTCAATGACGTCACCGCTCGCACGTGCCTTGCTTCTCCTTGTGTATTTACTTGCGTTTGAGACTTGTACGCTTACTTCTAAAAAAGGGAATAACTCTTTTTTTAGAGCGTGTGAATATTACATGCAACACACTCAACAAGACGAATGCAAGCTTGTTTTTTTTTATATTTAGTTTGGGATTTATTTAGTTATTTTTCTGGGCTGTTCAGGTATATCTTGCAAAATAAAATGAGCATACCGGTAGTGACATCTGGCGGAGGCGGAGGAGATTCAAATCCGAACACTTGCACCTCACATAGCAACAGACTACTCCACACTCTCTGCTTGACGTAGACATAACGTCCTGACGTACGACAAGCTAGCGTCACACTGTTCCCCGCCTCCACGTAGCCGGTGTAGTGTGCGCATGCGCTTCTCGCTTCTAGTTCCTGTCCAGGTCGGGGCATGCGCAGAACGGTACCCACATCGAAATTGCCAAGCGGGTAATGAGCTGTCGATACAGAGCAAACCATTTTGGCCCCACAGTTGATTTCACATGTAGCGACCTCTCTTTTTTCGATGTGGAGGGGTGGGGGAGGGGGGTGAGGAATGGTAACATAATTTCGGGTCTAGGACAGAACCCCCGGGACTAAACCCCCGGGACTAAACCCCCCCGGAACCAAACCCCCCGCGCGCATAACCCCCCGTGCCAAAACCGCCCGATCGGACCAAACCCCCCTCTCAAAAAGCCAATATAATATGTCAAATTTAAACACACGTTTATTGAATCATGATGTTTTAACTGGAGATGTAGTTCATTTGTACAACATTTTGCAAAAGCTGTTTTACTACAGTGACTAGAACTGACTAATGCCAACAGTCACTGTTGGTTTAAAACTGAATATTGTGAGCTATTCCTCTGAAAAAAACCAAGATGTTTCTGTTGCGAAAGTCACGAACAATGTGCGCTATCCTATTTCCTGTTTGGACACTTTGCTGTCGTCGTGGTTCTGGAAGGTGACCTCCTATAATTTGGTTTATGGTGACATTGTTTAGGCTCTGTTCTCGTCGATGAATGTCCAGGAACCGCCATAGATTGGGGTGTTGAGCGGCAACGGCAGCTTGCATTTTGCGGTGCCACCCTTCAATAGTGTTGCTGGTCCTCGGTAGTTCCTCTTCAGTCCGATTGCTCATGTCAAACCTTGGAGCAATTCTCTGGTTACGTCGCAGCCGACCGATGTAGGTATCCTCAAAATATTCCGCAATCGGGGTTATTTCATCGGATAGTTCCTCTTGGAGCTCCTCTAAAGCCGGGGGGGGGGGGGGGTTGGTCCTCTCCATATGGGGGGGGGGGGGGTTGGCATGGGGGATTATGCTCCCGGGGGGTTCGGTCCCGGGGGGTTTCGTCGGGGGGGGGGGGGGTTCGGTCCCGGGGGGTTCTGTCCGGAACCCCATAATTTCTCATCCCCTCCCTCGCATCCCCTCCCTCAAAACTGGATTCATTGATATTGTGTAACTTATTGAATCTATAAATGTAGTTTCTTACAGTGGATAAAATAATATATTTAAGAGATACGCACGAATGCTGCCACTGGCTAGAGTAACGCTGGTTATACGGCGCGTTTGGCCCAAGTCAACCACCCACCAACCACCATCTTCTGCCTCCCCGCCGACAGACAAATCACAACCACAATCTGTATAAAAGTGCAGATATTCAAATAAAGAATATAATAACAATTTGTTACTTATCACACAAGAATTATGACTTTTATGAAGAAGCAATAAGGTTGTTTGTGAAAAGTAAATATTTCGCCTTTTGTAGAGAAATGGTTATTTCCTATTAGAACGCCATCGTGATTATATTGTACCGGCAAATCAAAACACATGGCAAAACACAACCCCATTGCCTTTTAATAATGAGAAAAATTATCCGAGTAACCGTCCACCGCCATCCGCCCTCCGCCATCCATGCAGCACAATCCATGCTGCACTATCCGCCCGCCGCCATCCGCCCACCGCCATCCGTTCACCGCCATGCGCCAACCGCCATCCGTCTACCGCCCTACGTCCACTGCCATACGTCCAGCACCATCCGCCCACCGCCATGTGTCCACCGCCATCCGCCCACCACCACCCGTGCACCGCCAACCGCCCAGCTCCATCCGTCCACTGCTACCCGCCCACCGCCATCCACGCAGCGCCATCCGTCCAGCGCCATCCGCCTAGCGCCATTCGTCCACCGCCATACGTCTACCGCCAGGCTTGCGTTTTCTGGGCTGCTGGGTTAAGGTTCCCATTGTGTTAATTATAATGATAGTTGATTAAAACCCCCCTCCCTTCCCCAGTAAATAATGAGAATGCTCTCTGTGGGACACACCTCCCCCTCTGTCCCGTAAATAATTGAAATGCTTTACCCGAGCACCCGTCGACGGCATGGCCTGAGTTCTGTACATTGTTGAACATCACTGTAGCCTTCAGCAGGGCCAAGTTCTCTGGACATCCAACAAACATTTCAGAATGAGTGAAACTAGCATAACTATGAAAAGTTAAGGTCCAAATCAAAAAAGAAAATATTTAAACAGTTTAATAAATCATGGCAGTACTATTTTAAATCCCAAATATTATAATTTTTAACAAATATTAATATTTCAGTTTCTTAACGTATTTTTTTTATTTTTAAGCAGATTGTTGAAACAAACAGCCAGTATAATAATAATAATAATAATAATAATAATAATAATAATAATAATAATAATAATAATAATAATAATAATAATAATAATAATAATAATACCAATGATATCCAATGATAATAATAATAATTTTAGAAAATAGATATGCTTTCGGCAAGATTGAAAAGATATATTGCCTTTTCGCTAGGAAAAAACAACATGTCTGAAAACTACCCCGATTGGCCTGAGACCTTTCCTTCTTGTTTTCCTTTTTTTCCTTGTAGCAATATGAGATACTTAATTTCTTTTCACAGATCAAGTCACCATTCTGTTACTCTTTAATTTTTCACGCTTAGGCAGTGTCAGGTCACGTGGTATTCGTGTTTATGCAGGATCAGGATCGGGTTACGTGCTTAGGCAGTCATGTGACGTGTTTAGGCAGGTCAGGCGACGTGTTTAGGCACGGTCAGGTGAAGTGTTTAAGCAGGATCGGGTTACGTGCTTAGGCAGTCATGTGACTGTTTTATGCAGGATCAGGTGACGTGTTTAGGCACGAGTAGGGTGAAAACGTTGGTTCTACCGCACACAAAGAATTAAGAAACGACATGACCTCTATGAGAACCACTGCATACAAAGAATTAAGAAACGACATGACCTCTATGAGAACCACTGCATAGGAACGGATGATTGTGACGTCATAATCATTGTGACAGTCATATCAGTAAGTGGAGCAAGGGAGCAAAAGTTGTAGAACTACAATTGGATCACATCAGATCCAGGGATGGCATCCAGTGACAACTATTTCGGTAAGTGTTTATTGAAACTTTATAAATAAAAAGTGAACTTTGTAAACAAACTTTGTAAACAAACTTTGTAAACAAACTTTAGTTATTTGCATAATTGAAACTTTGTAAACAAACTTTGTAAACAAACTGTGTAAACAAACTTTATAAATAAAATTTGTAAACAAACTTTGTAAACAAACTTTATAAACAAAATTTGTAAACAAACTTTGTAAACAAACTGTGTAAACAAACTGTGTAAACAAACTTTGTAAACAAACTTTATAAACAAAATTTGTAAACAAACTTTGTAAACAAACTTGACTTATTTACATAATTGAAAATTTGTAAACAAACTTTGTAAACAAAATTTGTAAACAAACTTTGTAAACAAAATTTGTAAACAAACTTTGGTTATTTACATAATTGAAACTCATTGAAACTTTGTAGACAAGCTTTGTAAACAAACTTTGTAAACAAACTTTGTAAACACAATTTGTAAACAAACTTTGTAAACAAACTTTGTAAACACAATTTGTAAACAAACTTTGTAAGCAAACTTTGTAAACAAAATTTGTAAACAAAATTTGTAACAAACTTTGGTTATTTGCATAATTGAAACTCATTGAAACTTTGTAAACAAACTATGTAAACAAACTTTGTAAACACAATTTGTAAACAAACTTTATAAACAAACTTTGTAAACAAAATTTGTAAACCAACTTTGGTTATTTGCATAATTGAAACTCATTGAAACTTTATAAACAAACTTAGTAAACAAACTTCTTTTTTTTTCATTTTTTTTTTTCATTTCCCACACACACACACACACACACACACAAATACCACGACTGAGCGTTTCATTTCGTAAGTCGCATAGGTATTTTAACCTTCTGATGGCAACTTTTTTCCCCACACTCTCCACACACACACACACACCACGACTGAGCATTTCATAAGCCGCATAGGTATTTCAACCTTCTGACGGCAACTTTTTTTCCCCCACACTCTCATGCATACATACCAACACCATGATAAAATGTTTTGCTTATGTTGCTCTTTGTACTCCATTATTCTACTTTTTTTTTGTTTGAAATGCAGTGTTTACTTAGAAAAGAAAATGGCGTCATACAACCTACAATCGTCATCAGCAGCATTTCGTCATCAGTGTAATCAGACTGCGTAATCAGATTTCGTCATCAAACAATGCAGACAGCGGTGTTAGGCTTTTTGTTTTTCTGAGGCAGCAGTGTCTAACTGCTTGGAGTTGCAGTATGCAGTGTTATACTTGACCGATTTGCATGAAAATTTTACTGTTTAATTCAGTTTTATATCTAGTTTTCACATAGTCATGGACTGGTTGTGCAGCTAGCTGTGTGCATATTTACCGTCATTTTAATTTTGTAAAAAGTGGGATAACTTTCGTTATGATTGACAGATTTGCATGAAACTTTCACTGTTTGAGTCAGTTTTATATCTAGTTTTAACATTAAGTAGTCATAGGCTATTTGTGCAGTTGGCTGTGTGCATTTTTACCGCCATTTTAACTTAAAATTGTGATAACTTTCGTTATAACTTTCGTTATAGTTAACTGAAAATTTCACCATTACAGTGCTTCTTCGCGGATGAATACCATTTGGCAGACCATTTAACTTCACCGCTAGATGTCTCTGCTGCGTAGCAGTGCAGCTGTACAACTTCACAACTGTAAGTGAGACATTCATATACACAAGTAAAATTCTGCTGAGTCAGCAATTTTAACATTTTGGAAACAAGTTTGAACAAGTTACACACCATATTTTGATTACATGGAAGTAGCATAAAAGCATGAGTGAAACATGTCAACTAGTGATACATTCTGCTGAGTCAACACACCATTGAAGTGGTATAAAAGGAAGAGTAAAACGTGTATTTTACTTCATTTCAGTTCTAGCAGTTGAAGAGACAACAACGATGGCACCAGTCTACTGTCATGATTGTGATGTGACATTTCCATCTCTGGAAGTGTTCGTGACACATACATGCAAACCAGCTAGGATGAAACGTGCTCATGAAGAGCTTGTTGAGCAGATTGAAGCCAAGAGACGAAAGACCGTACAAGATGGTGTTGAAAGACCTGATCCAGTCCTCTGCTGTAAATGCGCCAAGATATTTTCCTCTTTGGATGCATTTGAGACACATGCATGTGATGAGATGGAAAATGTGTCTCATGAAGAACAAAGAAAGAAAGAGACAGGACAAGTAGGCAGAGGCAGAAGAGTGAGTCTTGGTGAAAACGCACAGGAAAGGCGGTTTGAGCCTGAAGATGGATCGGATTTGCTACTTGAAATGCGACAACAAGAGAACCGGATTAAGAGACATTTGCTAGAGACGTTAAACCATGGCATGAAATGGTACATTGTGGTACATGCACGCTTCAAGAAAATGACACCAAATGTTGAAGGTGTGATGGTAGAACAAGTGGATAATGCCTTCATCAGTAGTCCGACATATGCAGCATACAATCCAACGGATATTGAGAAGACTTACCAGAAGCCTATAAAGAATTGTTTACCAGGTTTGATGAACATGAGCGACAAGGCTCTGGTTGGGTGTTGGATAACATATTATTCATTGAAGTGCATACAGCTACGTCAGCGCCACTGGAAGCGAGCAGTTTTATCCCACTACCGAAGAAAGTAAAGACTACAAAGGCGGTGTTAAACATTCAGAATAAAGACAACAAGTGCTTCTTATGGTCTGTATTGGCTCACCTTCACCCTTCAACAAGCAATGACCCACAGCGTGTGCATCAATACAAGCTATTTGAGAACGAATTGAAGGTGGAAGACATGACATTTCCAACACCGATTACAGACATTCCAAAGTTTGAAAAGGAGAACGATATGTCCATTAACGTGTTTGGATATGAACATGATGTCGTTGTTCCCATACAACTCAGTCGAAACACCAGCGCCAACAGCGTCAGAGAAATTAACTTGCTTTTGATTAGCAATGACAAGACAAGACATTACTGCCTCATCAAGAATTTCAGCAGACTGATGGCTTATCGAACAAAGCGTCAGAATGCAATTGTTTCAACTGTCTTCATGGGTTTATGCGACAAGATCTTTTAGACAAGCATCGTGAAGTGTGTGGCAAGCATGGCGCACAACGTTTATCATTCCCCAAGGAACCCTTCATCAAGTTCAAGAATATAGCCAAACAACAGCGAGCGCCGTTTGTCATTTATGCAGACTTTGAATGCTTCACGAAAAAGCATGAAGGAGACAAGTATCAACATCATCGTCCAAACAGCTTTGCCTATGTGGTTGTGAGCCAGTATGATACACGTGCTCCAGTCATATATCGAGGCGATAATGCTGTGAAAGTCTTTTTAGACCATATGGTGAATGAGCGTGATCGTATTGTGCATGGTCTACAGCAGAAAAAGAAAATAGTCATGACTCATGAAGATGAAGAGCATTATAAGAACGCTACAGATTGTTACATTTGTCATGAGCCTCTAGGGGCAGATCGTGTGAGAGATCATGATCATATCAATGGTAAATACCGCGGAGCTGCACATAATGAATGCAATTTACAATTTCGACTTCGAAAAGATCAGCAGGATGTTGAAGATTCTTTCATCATTCCTGTCTTTTTCCACAATTTACGAGGCTATGACAGCCATTTGATCATGGAAGAAATTGGAAAGTTCAAAAACGAAAGGATTACAGTCATTCCCAACACCGTTGAGAAATATATTGCATTCACCATGAGCAATCTGAAATTTACAGACAGCTTTCAGTTCATGAGTACTTCTCTACAGAAGTTAGTATCCAACCTGGCGGCAGAAGGGAAAGACAACTTTTATAACATGACGTCACACATTCACGATAGCAACCAACAAGATTTACTGTTGAGAAAGGGAGTGTACCCTTATGATTACGTGGATGAGCCATCCAAGTTTGCTGAAACACAACTGCCGTCCAAAGACAAGTTTTACAGTCTACTCAGTGAAGAAGACATTAGCGATGAGGATTATGCGCATGCGCAGAAGGTGTGGGAGACATTCCACTGTACTACATTTGGCGAATACCATGACTTGTACCTGAAATCAGATGTGTTGCTGCTGGCTGACGTGTTTGAAAACTTTCGTCACGTATGTCTTAACACGTATGAATTGGATCCTGCTCACTACTATACAGCGCCAGGACTGTCGTGGGATGCCATGTTGAAAGCGACAAAGGTGAAATTGGAATTGATCAACGACATTGACATGTACCAAATGGTTGAACAAGGCCTACGTGGGGGAATATCTGTCATCACACACAAGTATGCGAAAGCAAATAACCCCTACGTAGCAGATTACGATCCCTTGAAACCGACCAACTACTTGACGTACCTGGATGCAAACAACTTGTATGGTTGGGCCATGTCGCAAAGCATGCCAGAAAGTGGATTTATGTGGGTGAGCGAGCCAGAATCCATTAACTTTATGGATGTGGATGAAGATGATGAGATTGGCTACATTTTAGAAGTGGATTTAGAATACCCACAATCCATTCATAATCATCATAATCACTATCCAGTGGCTCCAGAACGGAAATGTGTGAAAGTGGGAGAATTATCAGAGCATAGTCAGAAGCTACGGAAAGATCTAAACATGAAAGGCAAGCCTAGTGAAAAGCTCATTCCCAACTTATGCGACAAGAAGAAATATGTGCTTCATTATAGAAATTTACAGCAATATGTCTCACTGGGATTGAAAGTCACGAAGGTGCATCGTGCCATCATGTTTGCACAGAGCAAATGGTTGGCAAAATACATCTCCTTGAACACAGAAAAGAGAAAGTTGGCTAAGAACCCGTTTGAGAAAGACTTCTTCAAATTGATGAACAACTCGGTGTTTGGCAAAACCATGGAAAATGTAAGAAAGCGCATGAATGTGGAACTTGTTCACCAGGAAAAGCGGTTCAAGAAACTTGTAGCCAAACCTTCCTTCCACAAATTTAGAATTTTCAACGAAGATTTAACCGCGGTACATTTGCGCAAAGTGGATCTGCTTCTGGATAAACCCATTCAAGTTGGGTTCACCATTCTCGACCTCAGCAAGGTGCTCATGTTCCACTTTCATTACAACTACATCATGACCAAGTATCCCAACGCCAAACTCTTGTTCAGCGACACCGACAGTCTATGTTATGACATAGAAACGGACGATATATACAAAGACATGCAGGAAGATGCTGACTTGTTCGACACAAGTGACTATCCCCCAGATCATTTCCTGCATTCCAACGTGAACAAGAAAGTGCTTGGGAAAATGAAAGATGAGACGGCGGGCATTCCCATTGAAGAGTTTGTTGGACTTCGGCCGAAAATGTATAGTATGATGTATGGTGGGAAAGAAAAACGTACGGCCAAAGGCATCACTCGCGCGTGTCAAAGACGGATGAAACATCAGCAGTATAGAGACAGTTTGTTCAACCAAACGCAAACGATGACTACAGGACACATCATTCGAAGTCATAACCACCAGATCTTCTCGGAGAAGTTGAGGAAAGTGGCTCTCTCTCCCTTTGATGACAAGCGATATGTGATGAGTGATGGCTATTCCACTTTGGCGCATGGGCATTACAGTATATAAGGGGGAGACACTTCAACTTTAGAGTCAGTTGTGGTGTGAACACTGAAGCGTCAACATAAATCGGAAAAGATCTGCACCAACGGATATGGATACTCTTGCTGATACAGTCAAAGACATGAAAGTGAAACATCCTGATACTACCATTAAGAAATTAAAAGTGGAGACGACGGTACCAACACCACAGTCGTGGGATGGAATGCTTTCTCTAGGCAATGGAAAGTATATCAAGATTATGAAACAAAGTAATGAAGGTGTGGTGAACATTCGCAAATACCTCAGAGATGAGGGGACTGGAAAAAACCGTCCAACGAAAAAGGGTATCTTGCTGACAATACCTGAATGGAAAATGCTGAAGAAGCAGGTGAAAGAAGTGGATAAAAGGCTTCGCAGACAAGACGACAAGTCATAACAAGGTAAAAACATGAATGCACTCATGCTGAACGGTGGTGTTTACCTTACTGTCAATGAGAGGAATGAAGTGATACTAGATTCTAAGACAAGTTATCATCGGTTTAAACCTGAAGTGTGGAAAGACTTTAAAAACATACCACTTGAACCTGGGTTTAAACGTAGACTTGAAAATAAAGTGGAAGTGACGGTAGCTGAATATGATTCTAACATACGTGTAGAAATCTGTAGAAATCTTTTACAGGATTATCCAAAGGATTATAAGGGAGTTGTGCCAGATACACCATATACAGATTTGATCCTCTTTGATATCAAGAATTGGCGCGCAGTCTTACGATTCCTAGAAGCGATACAACATCCACTCTTCACCATCTTGCGAGCATAAAAACGTCTTTGCAGACAAGGAGACAGCTCATAGTTCATCTGACTGTTGAACGAGATGGAAGACTTTTTAACGGAATATAAACCAATTACGCATGGATTCTCATATCTGAGAAACGAATATGATGACATTGTGCTTAGACATTTTGGACAGTATCTCGTCCTATCACTTGATGATCAATCCGTGTTGAAAGATCATCTAGAGAAGTTCAGGATACCTGGCTTTCTCCTGACAGTCTCAAATGAATTAGAAGTGCGTGTGACTGAGAACGGTCTAGACGTGTTTGTACAATTTCGTCAATATGACGAGCTTACAGAAAACTATGACTACATCACCCTCAACACAGTGGAATGGAACGCGTTGTTGCAAGCATTGGATTGGAAAGAACCTAACGCTTGAATTCAAAGAAACAGAAATATGGCTTATGCGGGGCACCAAATTCATTGAGCTGACACAACCTATGCGTGTGATGGACATTGACTTAGAAGAAGGATATGAACTGAAACTGTCTGAACATGAAACTGTTAAAGTGATAAAGTTTGGTGATGTGTGTTATGTGAGCTTTCATAGCATTTACAAACATGGATGTAATGTCTACGATACCTATATCAATTTAGATTCTAATGAATGGTATTCATTGATGAATGTATTGAAAAATGAATGTGTTTGTAAATAAAAAGTTTGTAAATAGTGTAAATAGACTTTGTAGTTAAGAGTTTGTAGTTAAGAATTTTGTAAATAGTGTAAATAGTGTAAATAAAAGTTTGTAAATAGTGTAAATAGAATTTGTAGTTAAGAATTTGTAAATAGTGTAAATAGCGTTTGTAGTTAAGAGTTTGTAAATAGTGTTTGTAAACTTTGTAAATAGTGTTTGTAAACTTTGTAAATAGTGTTTGTAGTTAAGAATTTGTAAATAGAACACAATAAACAAGACAGTTGTTTGAAACTTGATTTGTTTTATTTAACAACAACAACTTAACTAATATAACAACAACAACAACTTAACTAATATAACAACAACAACAACTTAACTAATATAACAACAACAACTTAACTAATATAACAACAACAACATTAATAAAACAATGGTTTATAATGTCTATATACAAAATCCTTTACAATAAAATCACCATCCTTTCTTTTTAATATATTCACAATATCAAACATACTCTGACCTCGAGCTCTATGCAATATATAATATACACAATAAAAACCACATGACGATGATATTAGCGTTTGTAATGAGATAGAATTATACATATAGTCATTTCTTAAAAACATGTCTAAACGATCATCGAGAGGGAACAGTCCATAAGAGTCAAAATATTCCACAGGGTCTTTATCATAATACACTGCCACCCAATGTTCTCCTGGTTCATCTTGATCGTCTGTGTTGATCACATAGGCGCCGCGTTGTAAAGACGGTAACTGGTCCATGGCAAACACGCCTTGAAACAAGTCTTTGGTCATGACATCATGACTCAATATGGCATCAATCTGCTTCGTGTTCATGACTGGTAGTCGAATTGGATGCTGCGATTGGCACTGATCTCAATAATGTTGTCAAATTCAGCATAGACAATGACATTGATTGTAGGTTGCAAAGCCCTAGCAAAGTTCATTTCTAGCCGCAAATTCCCATGCTTGATCAGGGGGAAATGATCATCACCATCATAATCCGGTGTTAAGTCAAACGAAAATAAAGCATAACCTCTAGGCCAATCTTCCCGTTTTATAATGGAACTTTTCTCACCATTCAACCGATCAAACGATTTGTAAAGCGTTTCAAAAGCGTCCAGGTATTTGTTCTGTGTAATGTCAAGCTTGAGAGGTTTGGATAGAACTGGTTCACCATCCGTGTACAGTTGCATATAGTCCAGATTAAAATGATCAAAATTGTATGGATTCCTCAATACTGATCCACCAAAAGCTTCATTATGAACCAGACCAATGACAATACGATTTGGTAATTGACCCAAAAAGATGTTATCTTTCACAAAAGACTGAAATCCTGCTGGAATAGCAGGATTTCAGTCTTTTGTGAAAGATAACATCTTTTTGGGTCAATTACCAAATCGTATTGTCATTGGTCTGGTTCATAATGAAGCTTTTGGTGGATCAGTATTGAGGAATCCATACAATTTTGATCATTTTAATCTGGACTATATGCAACTGTACACGGATGGTGAACCAGTTCTATCCAAACCTCTCAAGCTTGACATTACACAGAACAAATACCTGGACGCTTTTGAAACGCTTTACAAATCGTTTGATCGGTTGAATGGTGAGAAAAGTTCCATTATAAAACGGGAAGATTGGCCTAGAGGTTATGCTTTATTTTCGTTTGACTTAACACCGGATTATGATGGTGATGATCATTTCCCCCTGATCAAGCATGGGAATTTGCGGCTAGAAATGAACTTTGCTAGGGCTTTGCAACCTACAATCAATGTCATTGTCTATGCTGAATTTGACAACATTATTGAGATCAGTGCCAATCGCAGCATCCAATTCGACTACCAGTCATGAACACGAAGCAGATTGATGCCATATTGAGTCATGATGTCATGACCAAAGACTTGTTTCAAGGCGTGTTTGCCATGGACCAGTTACCGTCTTTACAACGCGGCGCCTATGTGATCAACACAGACGATCAAGATGAACCAGGAGAACATTGGGTGGCAGTGTATTATGATAAAGACCCTGTGGAATATTTTGACTCTTATGGACTGTTCCCTCTCGATGATCGTTTAGACATGTTTTTAAGAAATGACTATATGTATAATTCTATCTCATTACAAACGCTAATATCATCGTCATGTGGTTTTTATTGTGTATATTATATATTGCATAGAGCTCGAGGTCAGAGTATGTTTGATATTGTGAATATATTAAAAAGAAAGGATGGTGATTTTATTGTAAAGGATTTTGTATATAGACATTATAAACCATTGTTTTATTAATGTTGTTGTTGTTATATTAGTTAAGTTGTTGTTGTTATATTAGTTAAGTTGTTGTTGTTGTTATATTAGTTAAGTTGTTGTTGTTATATTAGTTAAGTTGTTGTTGTTAAATAAAACAAATCAAGTTTCAAACAACTGTCTTGTTTATTGTGTTCTATTTACAAATTCTTAACTACAAACACTATTTACAAAGTTTACAAACACTATTTACAAAGTTACAAACACTATTTACAAACTCTTAACTACAAACGCTATTTACACTATTTACAAATTCTTAACTACAAATTCTATTTACACTATTTACAAACTTTTATTTACACTATTTACACTATTTACAAAATTCTTAACTACAAACTCTTAACTACAAAGTCTATTTACACTATTTACAAACTTTTTATTTACAAACACATTCATTTTTCAATACATTCATCAATGAATACCATTCATTAGAATCTAAATTGATATAGGTATCGTAGACATTACATCCATGTTTGTAAATGCTATGAAAGCTCACATAACACACATCACCAAACTTTATCACTTTAACAGTTTCATGTTCAGACAGTTTCAGTTCATATCCTTCTTCTAAGTCAATGTCCATCACACGCATAGGTTGTGTCAGCTCAATGAATTTGGTGCCCCGCATAAGCCATATTTCTGTTTCTTTGAATTCAAGCGTTAGGTTCTTTCCAATCCAATGCTTGCAACAACGCGTTCCATTCCACTGTGTTGAGGGTGATGTAGTCATAGTTTTCTGTAAGCTCGTCATATTGACGAAATTGTACAAACACGTCTAGACCGTTCTCAGTCACACGCACTTCTAATTCATTTGAGACTGTCAGGAGAAAGCCAGGTATCCTGAACTTCTCTAGATGATCTTTCAACACGGATTGATCATCAAGTGATAGGACGAGATACTGTCCAAAATGTCTAAGCACAATGTCATCATATTCGTTTCTCAGATATGAGAATCCATGCGTAATTGGTTTATATTCCGTTAAAAAGTCTTCCATCTCGTTCAACAGTCAGATGAACTATGAGCTGTCTCCTTGTCTGCAAAGACGTTTTTATGCTCGCAAGATGGTGAAGAGTGGATGTTGTATCGCTTCTAGGAATCGTAAGACTGCGCGCCAATTCTTGATATCAAAGAGGATCAAATCTGTATATGGTGTATCTGGCACAACTCCCTTATAATCCTTTGGATAATCCTGTAAAAGATTTCTACAGATTTCTACACGTATGTTAGAATCATATTCAGCTACCGTCACTTCCACTTTATTTTCAAGTCTACGTTTAAACCCAGGTTCAAGTGGTATGTTTTTAAAGTCTTTCCACACTTCAGGTTTAAACCGATGATAACTTGTCTTAGAATCTAGTATCACTTCATTCCTCTCATTGACAGTAAGGTAAACACCACCGTTCAGCATGAGTGCATTCATGTTTTTACCTTGTTATGACTTGTCGTCTTGTCTGCGAAGCCTTTTATCCACTTCTTTCACCTGCTTCTTCAGCATTTTCCATTCAGGTATTGTCAGCAAGATACCCTTTTTCGTTGGACGGTTTTTTCCAGTCCCCTCATCTCTGAGGTATTTGCGAATGTTCACCACACCTTCATTACTTTGTTTCATAATCTTGATATACTTTCCATTGCCTAGAGAAAGCATTCCATCCCACGACTGTGGTGTTGGTACCGTCGTCTCCACTTTTAATTTCTTAATGGTAGTATCAGGATGTTTCACTTTCATGTCTTTGACTGTATCAGCAAGAGTATCCATATCCGTTGGTGCAGATCTTTTCCGATTCATGTTGACGCTTCAGTGTTCACACCACAACTGACTCTAAAGTTGAAGTGTCTCCCCCTTATATACTGTAATGCCCATGCGCCAAAGTGGAATAGCCATCACTCATCACATATCGCTTGTCATCAAAGGGAGAGAGAGCCACTTTCCTCAACTTCTCCGAGAAGATCTGGTGGTTATGACTTCGAATGATGTGTCCTGTAGTCATCGTTTGCGTTTGGTTGAACAAACTGTCTCTATACTGCTGATGTTTCATCCGTCTTTGACACGCGCGAGTGATGCCTTTGGCCGTACGTTTTTCTTTCCCACCATACATCATACTATACATTTTCGGCCGAAGTCCAACAAACTCTTCAATGGGAATGCCCGCCGTCTCATCTTTCATTTTCCCAAGCACTTTCTTGTTCACGTTGGAATGCAGGAAATGATCTGGGGGATAGTCACTTGTGTCGAACAAGTCAGCATCTTCCTGCATGTCTTTGTATATATCGTCCGTTTCTATGTCATAACATAGACTGTCGGTGTCGCTGAACAAGAGTTTGGCGTTGGGATACTTGGTCATGATGTAGTTGTAATGAAAGTGGAACATGAGCACCTTGCTGAGGTCGAGAATGGTGAACCCAACTTGAATGGGTTTATCCAGAAGCAGATCCACTTTGCGCAAATGTACCGCGGTTAAATCTTCGTTGAAAATTCTAAATTTGTGGAAGGAAGGTTTGGCTACAAGTTTCTTGAACCGCTTTTCCTGGTGAACAAGTTCCACATTCATGCGCTTTCTTACATTTTCCATGGTTTTGCCAAACACCGAGTTGTTCATCAATTTGAAGAAGTCTTTCTCAAACGGGTTCTTAGCCAACTTTCTCTTTTCTGTGTTCAAGGAGATGTATTTTGCCAACCATTTGCTCTGTGCAAACATGATGGCACGATGCACCTTCGTGACTTTCAATCCCAGTGAGACATATTGCTGTAAATTTCTATAATGAAGCACATATTTCTTCTTGTCGCATAAGTTGGGAATGAGCTTTTCACTAGGCTTGCCTTTCATGTTTAGATCTTTCCGTAGCTTCTGACTATGCTCTGATAATTCTCCCACTTTCACACATTTCCGTTCTGGAGCCACTGGATAGTGATTATGATGATTATGAATGGATTGTGGGTATTCTAAATCCACTTCTAAAATGTAGCCAATCTCATCATCTTCATCCACATCCATAAAGTTAATGGATTCTGGCTCGCTCACCCACATAAATCCACTTTCTGGCATGCTTTGCGACATGGCCCAACCATACAAGTTGTTTGCATCCAGGTACGTCAAGTAGTTGGTCGGTTTCAAGGGATCGTAATCTGCTACGTAGGGGTTATTTGCTTTCGCATACTTGTGTGTGATGACAGATATTCCCCCACGTAGGCCTTGTTCAACCATTTGGTACATGTCAATGTCGTTGATCAATTCCAATTTCACCTTTGTCGCTTTCAACATGGCATCCCACGACAGTCCTGGCGCTGTATAGTAGTGAGCAGGATCCAATTCATACGTGTTAAGACATACGTGACGAAAGTTTTCAAACACGTCAGCCAGCAGCAACACATCTGATTTCAGGTACAAGTCATGGTATTCGCCAAATGTAGTACAGTGGAATGTCTCCCACACCTTCTGCGCATGCGCATAATCCTCATCGCTAATGTCTTCTTCACTGAGTAGACTGTAAAACTTGTCTTTGGACGGCAGTTGTGTTTCAGCAAACTTGGATGGCTCATCCACGTAATCATAAGGGTACACTCCCTTTCTCAACAGTAAATCTTGTTGGTTGCTATCGTGAATGTGTGACGTCATGTTATAAAAGTTGTCTTTCCCTTCTGCCGCCAGGTTGGATACTAACTTCTGTAGAGAAGTACTCATGAACTGAAAGCTGTCTGTAAATTTCAGATTGCTCATGGTGAATGCAATATATTTCTCAACGGTGTTGGGAATGACTGTAATCCTTTCGTTTTTGAACTTTCCAATTTCTTCCATGATCAAATGGCTGTCATAGCCTCGTAAATTGTGGAAAAAGACAGGAATGATGAAAGAATCTTCAACATCCTGCTGATCTTTTCGAAGTCGAAATTGTAAATTGCATTCATTATGTGCAGCTCCGCGGTATTTACCATTGATATGATCATGATCTCTCACACGATCTGCCCCTAGAGGCTCATGACAAATGTAACAATCTGTAGCGTTCTTATAATGCTCTTCATCTTCATGAGTCATGACTATTTTCTTTTTCTGCTGTAGACCATGCACAATACGATTACGCTCATTCACCATATGGTCTAAAAAGACTTTCACAGCATTATCGCCTCGATATATGACTGGAGCACGTGTATCATACTGGCTCACAACCACATAGGCAAAGCTGTTTGGACGATGATGTTGATACTTGTCTCCTTCATGCTTTTTCGTGAAGCATTCAAAGTCTGCATAAATGACAAACGGCGCTCGCTGTTGTTTGGCTATATTCTTGAACTTGATGAAGGGTTCCTTGGGGAATGATAAACGTTGTGCGCCATGCTTGCCACACACTTCACGATGCTTGTCTAAAAGATCTTGTCGCATAAACCCATGAAGACAGTTGAAACAATAAAATATTGCATTCTGACGCTTTGTTCGATAAGCCATCAGTCTGCTGAAATTCTTGATGAGGCAGTAATGTCTTGTCTTGTCATTGCTAATCAAAAGCAAGTTAATTTCTCTGACGCTGTTGGCGCTGGTGTTTCGACTGAGTTGTATGGGAACAACGACATCATGTTCATATCCAAACACGTTAATGGACATATCGTTCTCCTTTTCAAACTTTGGAATGTCTGTAATCGGTGTTGGAAATGTCATGTCTTCCACCTTCAATTCGTTCTCAAATAGCTTGTATTGATGCACACGCTGTGGGTCATTGCTTGTTGAAGGGTGAAGGTGAGCCAATACAGACCATAAGAAGCACTTGTTGTCTTTATTCTGAATGTTTAACACCGCCTTTGTAGTCTTTACTTTCTTCGGTAGTGGGATAAAACTGCTCGCTTCCAGTGGCGCTGACGTAGCTGTATGCACTTCAATGAATAATATGTTATCCAACACCCAACCAGAGCCTTGTCGCTCATGTTCATCAAACCTGGTAAACAATTCTTTATAGGCTTCTGGTAAGTCCTTCTCAATATCCGTTGGATTGTATGCTGCATATGTCGGACTACTGATGAAGGCATTATCCACTTGTTCTACCATCACACCTTCAACATTTGGTGTCATTTTCTTGAAGCGTGCATGTACCACAATGTACCATTTCATGCCATGGTTTAACGTCTCTAGCAAATGTCTCTTAATCCGGTTCTCTTGTTGTCGCATTTCAAGTAGCAAATCCGATCCATCTTCAGGCTCAAACCGCCTTTCCTGTGCGTTTTCACCAAGACTCACTCTTCTGCCTCTGCCTACTTGTCCTGTCTCTTTCTTTCTTTGTTCTTCATGAGACACATTTTCCATCTCATCACATGCATGTGTCTCAAATGCATCCAAAGAGGAAAATATCTTGGCGCATTTACAGCAGAGGACTGGATCAGGTCTTTCAACACCATCTTGTACGGTCTTTCGTCTCTTGGCTTCAATCTGCTCAACAAGCTCTTCATGAGCACGTTTCATCCTAGCTGGTTTGCATGTATGTGTCACGAACACTTCCAGAGATGGAAATGTCACATCACAATCATGACAGTAGACTGGTGCCATCGTTGTTGTCTCTTCAACTGCTAGAACTGAAATGAAGTAAAATACACGTTTTACTCTTCCTTTTATACCACTTCAATGGTGTGTTGACTCAGCAGAATGTATCACTAGTTGACATGTTTCACTCATGCTTTTATGCTACTTCCATGTAATCAAAATATGGTGTGTAACTTGTTCAAACTTGTTTCCAAAATGTTAAAATTGCTGACTCAGCAGAATTTTACTTGTGTATATGAATGTCTCACTTACAGTTGTGAAGTTGTACAGCTGCACTGCTACGCAGCAGAGACATCTAGCGGTGAAGTTAAATGGTCTGCCAAATGGTATTCATCCGCGAAGAAGCACTGTAATGGTGAAATTTTCAGTTAACTATAACGAAAGTTATAACGAAAGTTATCACAATTTTAAGTTAAAATGGCGGTAAAAATGCACACAGCCAACTGCACAAATAGCCTATGACTACTTAATGTTAAAACTAGATATAAAACTGACTCAAACAGTGAAAGTTTCATGCAAATCTGTCAATCATAACGAAAGTTATCCCACTTTTTACAAAATTAAAATGACGGTAAATATGCACACAGCTAGCTGCACAACCAGTCCATGACTATGTGAAAACTAGATATAAAACTGAATTAAACAGTAAAATTTTCATGCAAATCGGTCAAGTATAACACTGCATACTGCAACTCCAAGCAGTTAGACACTGCTGCCTCAGAAAAACAAAAAGCCTAACACCGCTGTCTGCATTGTTTGATGACGAAATCTGATTACGCAGTCTGATTACACTGATGACGAAATGCTGCTGATGACGATTGTAGGTTGTATGACGCCATTTTCTTTTCTAAGTAAACACTGCATTTCAAACAAAAAAAAAAAAGTAGAATAATGGAGTACAAAGAGCAACATAAGCAAAACATTTTATCATGGTGTTGGTATGTATGCATGAGAGTGTGGGGGAAAAAAAGTTGCCGTCAGAAGGTTGAAATACCTATGCGGCTTATGAAATGCTCAGTCGTGGTGTGTGTGTGTGTGTGGAGAGTGTGGGGAAAAAAGTTGCCATCAGAAGGTTAAAATACCTATGCGACTTACGAAATGAAACGCTCAGTCGTGGTATTTGTGTGTGTGTGTGTGTGTGTGTGTGTGGGAAATGAAAAAAAAAAAAAGAAAAAAAAAGAAGTTTGTTTACTAAGTTTGTTTATAAAGTTTCAATGAGTTTCAATTATGCAAATAACCAAAGTTGGTTTACAAATTTTGTTTACAAAGTTTGTTTATAAAGTTTGTTTACAAATTGTGTTTACAAAGTTTGTTTACATAGTTTGTTTACAAAGTTTCAATGAGTTTCAATTATGCAAATAACCAAAGTTTGTTACAAATTTTGTTTACAAATTTTGTTTACAAAGTTTGCTTACAAAGTTTGTTTACAAATTGTGTTTACAAAGTTTGTTTACAAAGTTTGTTTACAAATTGTGTTTACAAAGTTTGTTTACAAAGTTTGTTTACAAAGCTTGTCTACAAAGTTTCAATGAGTTTCAATTATGTAAATAACCAAAGTTTGTTTACAAATTTTGTTTACAAAGTTTGTTTACAAATTTTGTTTACAAAGTTTGTTTACAAATTTTCAATTATGTAAATAAGTCAAGTTTGTTTACAAAGTTTGTTTACAAATTTTGTTTATAAAGTTTGTTTACAAAGTTTGTTTACACAGTTTGTTTACACAGTTTGTTTACAAAGTTTGTTTACAAATTTTGTTTATAAAGTTTGTTTACAAAGTTTGTTTACAAATTTTATTTATAAAGTTTGTTTACACAGTTTGTTTACAAAGTTTGTTTACAAAGTTTCAATTATGCAAATAACTAAAGTTTGTTTACAAAGTTTGTTTACAAAGTTTGTTTACAAAGTTCACTTTTTATTTATAAAGTTTCAATAAACACTTACCGAAATAGTTGTCACTGGATGCCATCCCTGGATCTGATGTGATCCAATTGTAGTTCTACAACTTTTGCTCCCTTGCTCCACTTACTGATATGACTGTCACAATGATTATGACGTCACAATCATCCGTTCCTATGCAGTGGTTCTCATAGAGGTCATGTCGTTTCTTAATTCTTTGTATGCAGTGGTTCTCATAGAGGTCATGTCGTTTCTTAATTCTTTGTGTGCGGTAGAACCAACGTTTTCACCCTACTGGCACGATCGGGTTACGTGCTTGGACAGTCATGTGACGTGTTTATGCAGGGTCAGGCGACGTGTTTAGGTAGGGTCAGGTAACGTGTTAGGCAGGGTCAGGTGACGTGTTTAGGCAGGGTCAGGGGATATGTTTAAGCAGGGGCAGGTGACGGTTTTAGGCATGTTCAGGTGACGTGTTTAGGCAGGGTCAGGTGACGTGTTTAAGCAGGGTCAGGTGACGTGTTTGGACAGGGTCAGGTGAGATGTTCGGAAGGTTCAGGTGACGTGTTTAGGTAGAGTCAGGTGACATGTTTAGGCAGGGTCAGGTGACGTGTTTAGGAATGGTCAGGTGACATTTTTAGGCAGGGTCAGTTGACGTGTTTAGGCAGGGGCAGGTGAGGGCAGGTGACGTTTTTAGGCAGGGTCAGGTGACGTGTTAAGCAGGGTCAGGTGACGTGTTTAGGTAGGGTCAGGTGACGTGTTAGGCGGGGTCAGATGACGTGTTTAGGCAGGGTCAGGTGACGTGTTAGGCAGGGTCAGGTGACATGTTTAGGCAGGGTCAGGTGACGTGTTTAGGTAGGGTCAGGTGACGTGTTTAGGCAGTTTCAGGTGACGTGTTTAGGTAGGGTCAGGTGACGTGTTTAGGTAGGGTCGTTGACGTTTTTAGGCAGGGTCAGGTGACGTACGTAGGTACGGCCAGGTGACTTGTTTAGGCAGGATCAGGTGACGTGCTTAGATAGGGTCAGGTGACGTTTTTAGGTAGGGTCAGGTGACGTGTTTAGGCAGGGCCAGGTGACGTACTGAAGTAGGGTTAAGTGACGTGTTCTCGGCAGTGCTAATTCAAGTTCAGGTAGATCCACATCACTTTTTCCATTTATTCTCCACACTAACGATTGACATCCAGAAAGTGAGGGGTAAGTTTTTTTTCACACTGGCCTAAAAGTAAAATATACCTGAAGCAGATGATCGAGAAAAACATAATCCTGTGACTAGTGTAATTATTTCCAGCTTCCACCACATACTTAGTTATGTGCTTATTTTTAGTTATTCCACCGTGAATAGTTCTATTGAATAACCTCACATATTATAGATATTAAAAACGCTACAATATGTTTATCTTATATATTGTATTGTATATCATATATTAATTATACTTTTTGTCTGTTCATTTTTATTAATTAATTAATTTATTGTTTTCTCCTGGCTGTTGGCAGGAACGTTTGAACGGAATTTAGCAGAAATGTTGCCACTTTGTCAAGGTAATTCCGGTTACATCAGGAAATAAATGAAAGGTGAAATGTAAACAAATGACGTCTTCATGGTCAGAAGCTTGTAAACAACAGCACACATTATGCATATAAACAATGGCAGATGGCGTGCGTGTCGTCAGATATGAATTCAACTCCTGTCTTCAGGTTTCGTGACGATTCGAGGAGTCTTAACCTTATCTGTCATCACAATCTTACAGCTCGAGAGAATAAGAAAATGAGGATTTACATTTTGTCAATACTCACCTGACAAAATGAAGAATGTCCGTGGACAGCGCGTCAAGCTGATGCCTTTGATCGATTTATTACATTAGCAATCTTTCAGACTTTATGACATCGGCACATTAAGTATATCTTCAAAAGCTGATAAAAAAGCAGCCGTGTTTTATACGACTCTGTGTCTCACAGCAATAAGAGAAATAGAAAACTACTTCAATTTTTTTTATGGAAGATTAAGTGCCTCTTAAGTATAAATACTTTGCCAAAAAAAAATATCCGTACAAGATAAAAAAAAACGCTCGCCAATATTGCCAGCCAATTTGTTTCGCTGATTTTAAAGAACGTGTAAGTTAAAAGAAGGGGTTATATCGAAGAATAAATCCTGACTTGTGAGAAGTTGGCATCAACAATTAGCAGACATTTGAGTCAACATGTAGTATTGTAGAGGTCAACATTTTTTTGTCCCCGGCCAATAATTTCATCATGTTGACTCAGAAACAACTGCAATATCTATCGATTTTCACTTCCCGGTTAACATTGAAAAGCTATTGGCTTGTGAACTGACCAATCAAATTACAGCATTTACCCAAGTCTGCTGCTGTATGACGAGGTAAGGGGGGAGGCATTGTGGGGAGGTTAAGAAATAAGACTAAAGATGCAAATTTATCTTAATTTATTTGAGAAAAAAACCATGATTATAAATGCATATCTGGTTGAGGAGGCTAATACTCGTCTTTTACACTCAGGCAGCCTTACTACATTCACTAAAGTATATGGTCTGTGCCCCCGACCCCTCAAAACGCCCCTACCGAAGTGCCATGGTACAGCAGGAGTGGGTGTACGAGGTACAGGGATTGGGGGGAGGGGGGAGGGGGAAGAACGGGGTGACGGCAAAGGAGGGAATAGGGACATAAATCTCGTTACATTTCCTTTTCAATTTCCTTTTATACTTAAAAGTTTTTTTTTATAAAGTTTTTATTATTTTTTTTAATGAAGTTGTGCTTTCTGTAACATTTCTGAAGAAATTTGGCTTCTTGCCAGACAACCTTTTTTTTTTATTATAAAATGCACCCGGTCAGGTTCTTTTGTTCACACATTTGTTGTTTTGTCTTTGGTTAAATACTGCATCACATCACCTAATTATACTAGAAATAGACCTGCACGTTCTTGCTGTTTTCATTCGCTACTCGCCAAGGGCAAGAACGAAAACAACAGGGGCCAATATTGGGTACTTCTCTCCTTGTACTTGTGAAAATTAGGTATTCCCTCATCCCTACTGTCGCCCGATTCTTTTTGTTTTCCTCCAAACATTAAACAAACGCTACGGCACTATTCCTCCAAATATTAACACATTTTGAGTCAGCATGAAGTATTTATGACCAGTGAGAAAATGTTGACCTTTAAGTCAGCATTTTCACAACTGGTCAACAGTATCTTCATGTTAACTCGCAAGAAGTCAATATATGCTTTGTTACATGACTTAACCGGCTTTTGGTTGAAATAACTATAATATCCATAGAGATTTGTGTACCGGTCAACACTGAAAAATGTGTCTTCCGGTCAACATTGACACATTACTGACTTGGGAATTGGTAAATGATTACAGCATTTTATCCCAACCATATAGCAATCGTATTTATAGCTTGACTAGAGGCGTTCGTCCGAGGTGTGTCTCCGGGCCATCCATAAGCCTTGTGCGCAAAAATATCGAAATTTTCGACCTGTCTCCACCCGCACTCCCTCCTCCCCCCCCCCCCCCCAACCCCACCTACATACCCAAGGTAATCAACACGTGTGATGTCCCCCCACCACTGACTATAAGATAACCGAACGCATAGACCGTACCCCCCCCCCCATCCCCCCCTCCCCACCGACCTACCAACCCGATGTAATCACCATGTGCGATGACCCCCCCCCCCCCCGTCCCTCCATTGAATATAACATAAGCGAACGCATAGACCGTCCCCTCCAATCACTGCCCTCCCCGTCCACCCGTGCGCAGTTTATGCATGCCCTCTTCCACTCAACACCCCCTTGTACTCCACGGACGAACTAAAGGTTTCCCCCCCCCCCACCCCAAGCACTACGCCAGGGACAGCCCATCAACTTGACCCCTAAGAACGGTTCCGCATGAGTACATGATCATAAAAGTAAGTTTTACTTCACAAGATAAGTGGGCCCACTTATTAACACCAACATTTAGAATATTTCATTAACCTTGAACTTTTTATTCGTTTATTTTTTAGCTACAAAATACCACAATCTTAACTAGGGCGGAACGGACCTCGGGAATAAGACAACGGAAAGTATCTGATAGCAAAAAAAAAAAAAAAACAGAGTATTTCCACGCCATTCGTCTATCTAAGGCATGATTGTGAGTGTTTGTGTTAGAATGGCGATAGATCATGGGGTTGGTGTGCTTTGTATTGGAATCGGGCGCTTGTGGAAGGTCCTGTATCGTTCACAGGTCTTCCACGCGTGTTCGAATGCAATACCAAGCCATGACCCATTCCCGTAAGCAGGGAGTCCGAATCCAACACAAAGCACCCCGACTCCCATGATCTCATCCATAAAACAAAGAATCTACCATCTGACTCGTCAACAAAACCCTGTTTTATAACATCTTGAAAAAAAAAAATGTATGCAGATTCGCTTTTGAAACAGGTCAGGTTGCTAAGTTGTGCCTGACCTTAACAAAAAGATCGTTGTTCTTCTCGATACAGAATACTGTTCAACAACTTGTTTTAGCGGTATGTTTGGTTTTTGAGAAAATCTCTTCTGACTAGGTGGATTCGCCGCGCAGAAACTCCCGCCTGTGGCCTTGTATGTACAGCTGCATGACGTGGATATTTAATGGTCCCTTTAGGATCTTGGGCAGACGACCGAGCGCCTTCATGCGCGCGTATCTCTCAAGCCACTCCATGTCGCTCTCAAAACCCGTCGGCTTCGTGTTCACGGGTTCGAACCTCTGACTTCTTAACGGGCTGCACGCCAAAAAAAAAAATGTCATTAATTGCACATAGTGCACTTATTTCTAAATAGCCCCACACGTAAAATATAGTTTTGTACACAATTTCACCCCCGTGCCCGTAGAGTTTGTGCATCTGGAATTTGTTCTGGGCAAATAGTGAAATTTGTGTGTAGTTTTTTTTAAACTACATATTTAGGTAGATAAATGAAACAGCATTACTTTCCCCTTAAATATGATCAAGTACCGCTTCCACAAAAAAAAAAAAATAAATAAATAAATAAATAAATAAATAAAAAAATAATTAATGAAAAAAAAACCACTCTTCCCCATCCCTCCCCCCACCCACTACTACCAGGTCCCCCACCACCATCACCAGCCCACCTCCAACCCACCATCATCAGCCCACCTTCCCCCATTACCAGCAGCGTCCCCTTCCACCACCACCACCCTCCCCCCCCCCCCTCCGCCCACCCACCGCCAGAGGCAATGACTTACTCTTCAGGGAGTTTCGGGCGCCGCTTTTTCCAGTAATTGTCAAAATCTTCGTCTGTGACGATTCCTAAAAACAGACATCAATAAACGACCGTCAATAATAATCAATTACAACCAATCAGTCACTTCCGCTTTTATTTATTTTTATTCGTTTTTACTCCTTCATTAAACACTGTTAAAGAACATTTTCTATTTATCTGGATGGCGTGGGGGACGGGGGAGGGAAGGGGGGGGGGGGGGGCACTGACCTTGACTTTCCATTTGCTCCGACGGAGACATCTCATGCCAGGGTTTGCGGGTGGGCGGGGCTTCGTCTAAGGCTTGGCGGGTGGGTGGGGCTTCTTTCTTGAACTCTGTGACGTCAGCCTTGTAGAACGCGGCGGCCTCTTCGATGCTACAAGTAGTCATAATGTGAAGTCAATCCACGTAGTCAATTGTCGTAGTCACAACACGTACTAGTCAATCAGTGCAGTCACACTACCCAGTTAAAATGCTAAGACACCAAACTAATCCAGTAGATGACTCGCAACTTGTCCGCCTCATGGGGCCTCCTCGCGCGCTTGTGACCTCATGAGGCCTCCTCGCGCGCTTGTGACCTCATGAGGCTCCTCGCGCGCTTGTGACCTCATGGGACCTCCTAGCACGTTTGTGACCTCATGGGGCCTCCTAGCGCGCTTGTGACCTCATGGGGTCTCCTCGCGCGCTTTTGACCTCATGGGGCCTCCTCGCGCGCTTGTGACCACATGGGTCCTCTTCGTGCGATTGTGACCTCATGGAGTCTCCTCGCGCGCTTGTGACCTCATGGGGCTTCCTCGCGCGCTTGTGACCTCATGGGGCCTCCTCGCGCGCTTGTGACCTCATGCGACCTCCTAGCGCGCTTGTGACCTCATGCGGCCTCCTCGCGCGCTTGTGACCTCATGGGGCCTCCTCGCGCGCTTGTGACCTCATGGGACCTCCTAGCGCGCTTGTGCCCTCATGCGGCCTCCTCGCGCGCTTGTGACCTCATGGGGCCTCCTAGCGCGCTTGTGACCTCATGCGGCCTCCTCGCGCGCTTGTGACCTCATGGGGCCTCCTCGCGCGCTTGTGACCTCATGCGGCCTCCTCGCGCGCTTGTGACCTCATGGGGCCTCCTAGCGCGCTTGTGACCTCATGCGGCCTCCTCGCGCGCTTGTGACCTCATGGGGCCTCCTCGCGCGCTTGTGGCCTCATGGGGCCTCCTCGCGCGCTTGTGACCACATGGGGCCTCCTAGCGCGCTTGTGACCTCATGCGGCCTCCTCGCGCGCTTGTGACCTCATGGGGCCTCCTAGCGCGCTTGGAACCTCATGCGGCCTCCTCGCGCGCTTGTGACCTCATGGGGCCTCCTCGCGCGCTTGCGACCACATGGGGCCTCCTAGCGCGCTTGTGACCACATGGAACCTCCTCGCGCGCTTGTGACCTCATGGGGCCTCCTCGCGCGCTTGTGACCTCATGCGGCCTCCTCGCGCGCTTGTGACCACATGGGGCCTCCTAGCGCGCTTGTGACCACATGGGGCCTCCTTGCGCGCTTGTGACCTCATGGGGCCTCCTCGCGCGCTTGTGCCCTCATGCGGCCTCCTAGCGCGCTTGTGACCACATGGGGCCTCCTAGCGTGCTTGTGACCTCACGAGTCCTCTTCGTGCGCTTGTGACCTCATGGGGCCTCCTAGCGCGCTTGTGACCACATGGGGCCTCCTCGCGCGCTTTGACCTCATGGGGCCTCCTCACGCGCTTTGACCTCATGGGGCCTCCTCACGCGCTTCTGACCTTCCTAATCTCCATCCTTTCTATCCCCCACCTCCCCTATTCTCTCTCACCCCGCCCCCTTCACTCCACCCTCCCACTCCCCCACTGAGGCAGCGTGGAGAATGGCATCGACCCAGAACTTGACCTGCCCCCCCACCTCGACGTTTCCCTCCCCTCTTATACTCTCTCGCTTACTCACCCGCCCCCCCTCCCACCTCCCCCCTCCCCCTCCCTCAAGCCGCCGTACCTGGAGTGCACGTGGAGAATGGAATCGACCCGGAACTTGACCTGACCCCGCCTCGGGGCTCTCCCTCCCCTCTTATACTCTCTCGCTTACTCACCCGCCCCCCTCCCACCTCCCCCCTCCCCCTCCCTCAAGCCGCCGTACCTGGAGTGCGCGTGGAGAATGGAATCGACCCGGAACTTGACCTGACCCCGCCTCGGCGTTCTCCCTTTGTCTTTTATAATCCCCTTGAACTCCACGACAGAATCAAGCCCAAGCATCTCGTTCTACAAAAAAAAAACAAAAAAAAAAAAACAGAAGTCTCAAGCACATTTAAAATGTAACAGCAGAAAACGTACGGAAATCTTAAATTAGTTTCAGTTTATAATTACGAAAAAGCGAGTAGAACTGCAGGATTCCGAGGTGTTGTTTAACTGTGGTATTTCCTCACCAACCCGCAAATAAAACATCAAAATAAATAAACACGAAGCATTTCAGTGAACGACTTAGAAGCATTCTACAAGAATCTGGTGTATGGAAGCTTTTTTTCTGAAAGGGTGCTATACTTTTAACTTCCGGTTTTTAAACTTTACCAATAATGCCGTGACAATGGAGTGTCCCTCCCTCCCCCGCTATCTGTCTCCCGCCCTCCATTCCATGATCCATCCCCTCCCCTCCCCCGCACCCCAGCCTTCCCCCCTCCATCCCCACTAATGCGCACCTCCCTCAGTCCCTCCCTCCCTCCCCGTCTCTTCCTCTCTCCCCCTGCATAAGATTCCCCTCTCCCCCCACCCCCCTCCCCCCGCCGTCCCCTCCCTCCCACATAAATCGATGTCCAGGACTCCTCGCCCACTCACCCGCCCGTTGAAGGCACGTAGCGTATCCTGGTGAAGTAACGCGGACGAGCCAAACGGAAATGGATTGTATCCCTGCGCCACCGTGCTGCCCGACGGTAACTCGTCCAGGAAAGCGATCTGTCCGAGAAAAAAAATAACACGCCAACTTGGCTTTCTCCGGCTCACCATGAGAAATTCAACTTTAAAAATCGGGTCCTTTGATTTTTTTCAACCATAACATTATTATTAATGGCGTTAGTATTATTTTCATCATCATCAGCATCATTTTTAGTTTCACCTTTATTACCGCTAATATTTATTTATATAAATTCTTCCCTTTTATTTATAATTATTATACCGATTATTATCATATTATTATTAGTTTATAGTTGTTATTTTTAGTTTATAATTAGATACTCACAGCATTATTGAGGTAGCGCTTTACGATGCCTATGTACACGGGTGACGTCATCTCCCCCGCCTCCTCACCGCTCTGTCCTTGACCTTGATAGTCTGTCAAAAGATTAAACCAACAGGAATTTTACATAACTGTAATATTTGTCTGTTTCGTTAATGTCTGTTTCTCTCTCTTTTTTTCGATATTATTTTTTATTATTTTTTTTCCTGTTTTCTTTTTTTTTTGTTGTGAAATATTCGGTACACAAAATTAGATTTTTGTTTGTTTTTAATATCGTACAATCGCACACAATTTTTGTTTAAAAAAAAAACAAGACACAAGAAGAAATAGGCAAACTTCAACATCAAACGGCGTGCATACCACACACCAATGAGCACACACCTTGCCCGTTGCCAAGGTTATAGAATTCCATGGCCACGCCCACCCTGCCAAACAGAAAAATGCAGCATATTTAAGACTAACCAATTATTTTATTTTTTTTCGTTACCAAAATTTTTTCTTGAATATTTAAGGCACATTCATACGAATAAACAGTGTAGCAATACTTTAGTCATAAACTCCCCTCTCCCCCCCCCCCCCCCCGCCGCGCCCTCACACTCACCGCAGGTACAGCTTCATCACGCTTTCCGCGCGGAAATTATCTGCCCTGCCTAACCTTGCCTTGGGTTGATGCGTGTTCACACACCTCCCCATTCCCCCCGCGCTCCCCCCCCCCCCTCACACTTACCGCTGGTACAGCTTCACCACGCTTTCCGCGCGGAAGTTATCTGCCCTGCCTGACCTTGCCTTAGGGTTGACGCGTGTCCACACCCCCTCCCCATCCCTCCCCCCCCGCGCCGCCCACACTCACCGCTGGTACAGCTTCACCACGCTTTCCGCGCGGAAATTATCTGCCTTGCCGGACCTTGCCTTGGGGTTGATGCGTGTTCTTCCTTTGAACTCAACGACCGTACCAATGTCTGGCAGCTAAAAATAGCACATTCAAAACTAATTCTCCAGCTTAAAGCACACATTTGACAGAAGAGGTTTATATATTGACTTTTAAGGGCCAAATTTGAAAAGCGAAACTGGTCTGCGCTCTCTACCAATCAACTGATTAAACATCTTGAATCGTTGCTAATTTTCACTGACAAATCCATCTTCCTGCAGTATATATATATATATATCTTTTATTCATAATCAAGAGTGTTCAACAAAAGGAACTTGATTTTGCGGGCACAGGTGACGCTGAGGCTTGCAACCATTTCCCTCTCAATCCCAAGACTCCGCCCCACCAAATTCCTCAATATCAATGCACGTATGTGTTATTTCGGGGTATCTCACACCTCGTCCTATCCCCACCCTCCCTCCCACCCCCCACCCCCATGTCTGTTGCCTGATCACCTCATAGCCGGCTTTCTGCAGGATCTCCTCGTGTACGAAGGCCACTTCCGCTTGTGGGTAAGGCGGGAACATGGCGGCTAGCGGGTGCTCTGCCGGGAGCGCGTCCACGAAGACCGCCTGAAAATGATGACGTCACGCTCCATAAGGACGACACCACGCGTCGTAATGATGGCGTAACGCCTCGTAATAACGACGCCACACATCGTATTGACGACATGACACGTCGTAATGATGACGTCACGCTTCGTAAGGACGCTACCACACGTCATAATGATGACATCACGCTTCGTAAGGACGGCACCACACGTCGTAATGATGACATCACGCTTCGTAATGATCACGTCACGCTTCATAGTGACAAGACGACACATCGTAATGATGACGTCACGCTTCGAAATGACGCCATGGCGCATCGCAATGGTGATATCACGCGTCGTAATGATGAGATCAAGTGTCGTAATGATGACATTACACCACGTAATGACATCACATGTCGTAATGATGACGTCATACAGTGACTAAATGATGACGTCACCAGTCATATCCTGGCCGCCGCACATGAGAAATACAATCCCTTTTTACTTACAACACATTTTTTTCTGCTTTTTTATTGATTTGTTTAGTAATTAAATTTCTGACGCTTATAATTATGATGACTACTTGCATTTTTTATTTATAGTTTTGTTTAATTTAATTTATCGACTGTTTCTCTAAAGTTCACTGAATTTTAATGGCTGCTCATCCTTATTTTCGCTTATATTTTCTTTTACTACTCGAAATATGAATCATATGTTATTCAACTACAACATAATAACCCCTGCTGTCGCCGGGCTAGGGCTGTTCCAGACAACAGCTGGGCCACAGCCCTAATACGTGCGCGGGCCAGTGATGTTCAGGAACAACAGCTGGGCCACAGCTCTAATATCTCCGTGCGCAGGCCAGTGATGTTCACGACAACAGCTGGGCATCTCACCCCTCACCTTCCTCTCGCCGCTCCTCGTCGTCAGGTACCGGTTAGCCACGCCTATGTACGTGGGCAGAGCCGGCTCGACACGAGGCTTGTCAGCTGGGACGAAGTGCCGCTCGCTGTATGGCACAATGTTAGCGTCTGCCCACGGTAGTCCTACTTCCGATATGTCAACGGCATAGTGCCCTGAAAAAAAATTAAAAAATAAATAAATAAAATAAATAAAAATATGCAGAACTCTGTTTCCATTAGTATCGATTTTTAAAATTTTAAAATTTTGTTATAAATCTGACAGCGAAAATGGAACTGGGTCTCGTATTTTAGTTGGGGTCTGTTTCCGCAAAAGTACACTCTGTTTGTTAAGGGGCAGAATACAGAAAAGTTGAATAATAATGAAAGCGGGGTGTGGAAACGTGTACTAGGTGGGGAATTTTTAGCAGGCTAAGTGACGTCACAAGTCAGAACTCACCGTCCTCGTCAGTGTAGGGAAATATGCCAATAGCGAGCTCATAACGAGCGCACTTGTAGCTGTCTCTGTAGCTATCCTCCTTATCGCCCCACGAGCCGAAGCTGATTGGCTGACTCCCCGTGATCAGGTAACCATAGGAACGGGTGACGTCACCATCCTGTATCGACTGAGTGCTGACGTAAATCTGGTAAAGAAAATAGATTGTAACCGTATGTGATGTGATTTCTTTCTTTGTAAATGCAACTACCGTTATTCTCGCGATTAAAACCGATTGCTAGGCTAGAGCTCATACAGTAAAACAGTTTGTTTCTCGTTATCAATCACTCATAATTTTAAGAAGAATAATGTACTTGAATGAGGATATCTGAATGCCAGCATATGTCGTCAACAAGCGCCTCATGCTAGTTTTTACGTCGTTCGAGGCCATTCACTGGGGAAGTTACCACAGTGAAAGTGAAAAGGGATTGGGGAAATGCTGGGCTATCCTTTCCCAAATATTATACAAGTCAATGACGTCTTAAAATTTTTGCCGGCCAGGAGAGGGGAGAGTTGTCTTCTTGAAGAAAAAAATTCCCACAGACATAAACACATACCAACTAAATGACAGCCAATCAGCTGCAAGCTCTTACTCCAATTATATGACAGCCAATCAACTGCAAGCACTTACCAATGAAAAGACAACCAGTCAGCTGCGAGCATTTACATACCAATTAAATGACAGCTAATCAACTGCAAACACTTATATGCCAATTAAATGACGGCCAACAACTGCAAACACTTGCCAAATAAATGACAGCCAATCAGCTGCAAGCACTTACATACGAATTAAATGACAGCCAATTAACTGCAAGTACATACCAATAAAAAGACAGCCAATCAGCTGCGAGCACTTACATACTAATTAAATGACAGTCAATCAACTGCGAACACTTATTGATTAACTGACAGCCAATCAATTGCGAGCACTTACATACCAATTAAATGACAGCCAATCAACTGCCATCACTCACATACCAATTAAATGACAGCGAATCAGTTGCAAGCACTTACAGACCAATTAAATGAGAGCAAATGAGCTGCAAGCACTTACGTTGGCGTGCGGTATGACGGGCACATCGCTCTCTGGGTTGTGCAGGTATGGCGCACACAGACTCACACTAAAATACCACAAGAAAATGAACGTTCATATTATTCCTTGAATTCAAAATATTTCAATGCCATCATATTTGTCTTTCTTATTCTGAGGAAAGTGATTTCAGTGTTATGATTCTGAATATAAGATAGATAAGACGAGGTAATGTTTTCGTTTTGTAAAGACATTGGGATGAACGTCAACCCCCTCCTTAAAAACCAGTATGGGTTTCGAATCCGGCACTTTGAAACCTCTAGTAATGGCAACGAATCTATGCATAAAACACCGTAAAGCACTGGCAGTTATCAGCGATAGCACTGACACTGTTACCAGCGATAGAACTGACACTATTATAAAAGACAGCACTGGCACTGTTATCAGCAACAGGGGGGACACTGTTATCTCTGTTATCAGAGATAGCAATGATACGGTTATCAGTATTACCAATGACACTGTTATCAGTGATAGTACTGACACTGTTATCACGAGATAGCACTGGCGCTCTTTTCAGCGACAGTGCTGACACTGTTAATCAAACATAGTATTGACACTGTCCAATAAACAACTTACCTATCCGTGCTTTCAAACATAGCACTGACACGCTCCACACTTAGGCCTTCTGTGGCGTCTATACAGCGCTGTACGTGCTCCGCGGACGGGTACAATATCTGCAAAAAAATGAAATCATTACGTCATAAAATAGGTCCCAAAACTGGTGTGAGACGATTTACTTTTAGAGTCTTGCTTCTGTAAATTTAACAGCAAAAAGGGAGAGAAAAGTACAACGTCTAAGTAACCGACATGATAGTGTTGAAATATTTTCATTGCACTCTTCTTGCGTCGACGCTACCCGTGTGTATGAAAGCAAGCAGGATGATCACATGACATAACATCACATGACATTTGGCTTACTTCAGCTAGCAAAACAATAAAGAGAATCTTTCCGCAAAAAATTCCATGACATGAAAGGGTCAAGCTTCTTAGTCTGACGCTTAACACTTCTATTTCAGCCATGTGTTTATCATGATGTCCCCATCTCCTCCCCTCCTTCTACCTCCCACCATCCCCGTGAATTCAAAACCCACACGGCGATCTTGTCGAGTCAGACTCAACCCCCACCCCCCTCCAGTCACCACCATGACCCGTGAATTCACCAACCCTTGCTTTTTTCTTGTTGCGCTGCCCCCTACAGCTCTCTCCGTGAATTCACCCACCCATGTGTTACCTTGTTGACCGCTTCCCCTCCCGTTGCTAGTTAGCTGACACCCTCCCCGACCCCTTCCCTCCTCCCTCCCCACCCAGTGGACTCATGGGAGTGGGGTGGGGCTGAGCTCCAGCATACGCCCCCCCCCCCCCTCCGCCCCTGGCACCCCCCCCCCCGTGAATTCACCCACCCCCTATATACCTTGATGGGGGCTCGCCGCGACTCCAGGGCAGGGCTAAGCTCCATGACTCGCTCCAGCATAAGGCCCGCCTTGCCGCGGCCAAACTTAGTCGTCTGGCAAAAGTTCTGACGTAATCACACAGAAACACATCGTTACAACGGTCGTTGCTGGTAACACACGAATGCCACACGAATGACACCGTAACAGACAATCAAAAGCCTTATGGCATTACTGTTTCAATACGTAACTTTACGAAGTGCACAACAGAGGAAGTGAATACGCCAACTCTTTTAAAATATTTACACCGTCCCACCGTCACATGCACACCGATTCATAGTCACATGCACACCGTCCCACCGTCACATTCACACCGACCCACCGTCACATTTACACCGACCAACCGTCACATGCACACCGATTCATAGTCACATGCACACCGCGCCACAGCCATAGATAGTCACAGAGACTACTGTGGCACACAACCACCGCCTACACGCCTAGCCCGTCGCCAGCCCCAACCCGCCCCCCTCCCTTACCCCCTCCCCATACACTCACATTGAAGAGATGGCCGTGGTCACGTGACCGCCACGAGGTCTGCAGGCGCGTACACAGGTGCCGCAGCGCGCCAACCTTCCGGTGCGCGAACTTGCTCTTCCTCTCCGCGTGCTCCCCTTACATACATACAGAAAGTAATCGACCTTAAGAACAGACCTTGAAGAGATGACGTCAAACATTTCTTAAGCAAATCTCAGCGCTAAAGTGAAACTCAAGTAAATTCTTTTGTCGCAAGCATACAACACCCCTAGGACTGACAACACGGGTGTAAGACTGGTAACACAGGTGTAAGACTGGTAACACAGGTGTAAGACTGGTAACACAGGTGTAAGACTGGTAACACAGGTGTAAGACTGGTAACACAGGTGTAAGACTCGTAACACAGGTGTAAGACTGGTAACACACGTGTAAGACTGGTAACACAGGTGTAAGACTGGTAACACAGGTGTAAGACTGGTAACTAAGGTGTAAGACTGGTAACACAGGTGTAAGACTGGTAACACAGGTGTAAGACTCGTAACACAGGTGTAAGACTGGTTACACAGGTGTAAGACTGGTAACACAGGTGTAAGACTGGTAACTAAGGTGTAAGACTGGTAACACAGGTGTAAGACTGGTAACACAGGTGTAAGACTCGTAACACAGGTGTAAGACTGGTAACACAGGTGTAAGACTGGTTACACAGGTGTAAGACTGGTAACACAGGTGTAAGACTGGTAACACAGGTGTAAGACTGGTAAAACAGGTGTAAGACTGGTAACACAGGTGTAAGACTGGTTACACAGGTGTAAGACTGGTAACACAGGTGTAAGACTGGTAACACAGGTGTAAGACTGGTAACATAGGTGTAAGACTGGTAACACAGGTGTAAGACGGGGAACACAGGTGTAAGACCGGTAAGACAGGTGTAAGACTGGTAAGACAAGTGTAAGACTGGTAACACAGGTGTAAGACTGGTAACACAGGTGTAAGACTGGTAACACAGGTGTAAGACTGGTAACACAGGTGTAAGACTGGTAACACAGGTGTAAGACTGGTAAAACACAGGTGTAAGACTGGTAAGTGAGATGTAAGACTGGTAACACAGGTGTTAGGCTGGTAACACAGGTGTAAGACTGGTAACACAGGTGTAAGACTGGTAACACAGGTGTAAGACTGGTAACACAGGTGTTAGGCTGGTAACACAGGTGTAAGACTGGTAACACAGGTGTAAGACTGGTAACACAGGTGTAAGACTGGTAACACAGGTGTAAGACTGGTAAAACACAGGTGTAAGACTGGTAAGTGAGATGTAAGACTGGTAACACAGGTGTAAGACTGGTAACACAGGTGTAAGACTGGTAAAACACAGGTGTAAGACTGGTAAGTGAGATGTAAGACTGGTAACACAGGTGTTAGGCTGGTAACACAGGTGTAAGACTGGTAACACAGGTGTAAGACTGGTAACACAGGTGTAAGACTGGTAACACAGGTGTTAGGCTGGTAACACAGGTGTAAGACTGGTAACACAGGTGTAAGACTGGTAACACAGGTGTAAGACTGGTAACACAGGTGTTAGGCTGGTAACACAGGTGTAAGACTGGTAACACAGGTGTAAGACTGGTAACACAGGTGTAAGACTGGTAACACAGGTGTTAGGCTGGTAACACAGGTGTAAGACTGGTAAAACAGGTGTTAGGCTGGTAACACAGGTGTAAGACTGGTAACACAGGTGTAAGACTGGTAACACAGGTGTAAGACTGGTAACATAGGTGTAAGACTGGTAACACAGGTGTAAGACTGGTAACACAGGTGTAATACTGGTAACACAGGTGTAAGACTGGTAACACAGGTGTAAGACTGGTAAAACAGGTGTTAGGCTGGTAACACAGGTGTTAGGCTGGTAACACAGGTGTTAGGCTGGTAACACAGGTGTAAGACTGGTAACACAGGTGTAAGACTGGTAACACAGGTGTTAGGCTGGTAACACAGGTGTAAGACTGGTAACACAGGTGTAAGACTGGTAAGACAGGTGTAAGACTGGTAAGACAGGTGTAAGACTGGTAAGACAGGTGCAAGGCTGGTACGACAGGTGTAAGACTGGTAACACAGGTGTAAGACTGGTAAGACAGGTGTAAGACTGGTAAGACAGGTGCAAGGCTGGTACGACAGGTGTAAGACTCGTAACACAGGTGTAAGACTGGTAAGACAGGTGTAAGACTGGTAAGACAGCTGTAAGACTGGTAACAAAGGTGTAAGACTGGTAAGACAGGTGTAAGACTGGTAACACAGGTGTAACACTGGTAAGACAGGTGTAACACTGGTAACACAGGTGTAAGACTGGTGAACACGGGTGTAAGACTGGTAACACGGGTATAAGACTGGTAACACAGGTGTAAGACTGGTAACACGGGTGTAAGACTGGTAAGACAGGTGTAAGACTGGTAAGACAGGTGTAAGATTGGTAACACACGTGTAAGACTGGTAACACAGGTGTAAGAACCTCACCGGGTATGGAGGTAATGAGGTGCAAATGTCTGCTGAGGTTCCCAAAATAAGCATTCCTGAGAATGGCCGTCCTGTGATCACACACTTCACTGACGAGGCGCAGGAGGTCCAGCCCGAACAGCGTCGCCCGCGGCACTGACATCAAACAATACTGTGTAAGTACCTGCTATACTGTGTAAGTACCTGCTATACTCGATAAGTGCCAGACAAGTACATTCTGCAATGGCTTTTGCTAAGCGCCTATGACCAGGGCCGAATGCTGATTCTACAACTTTGTGTTCACGTACACCTCTACTTTGATAGCTGAAAAACTGTACTCTCCAATTACGTCAACTTTCCATCAATTTTTTCACATGATTATGCAATGTTTTTTTTGTTTTTGTTTTTTTTTTTCGGGGGGGTAGAGGTCGGGGGGGGGGGGGGCACGGTTTCACACCTGCCTGCTGCTGCTGCAGTATGGGCACATCACAGAACCAGCCAAACTGCTGCACCTTGCGCCAGCTGGTGCTGTCCAGGGCGCCGCTAAACACCACCACCCTCACGCTGCTGCTGTACCTGTCACATGCACGTCATTTCCGAGTGTCACGTGATGTATTGGACTCAGGAACAGTCACGTCACGGCGTCACGCGAGAGAATCAAATGCAGTCACGTTACAGCGTCATGTGAGGGACTCAGATGAAGCCACGTCACGGCGTCATGCCATGTGGCGGACTCAAGAACATTTACGTCACAGCGTCAGGTGACGAACTCAACGATAGCCACGTCCCGGCGCCATGTCACTCACGGCGCAGTCACATTACGGCGTCACGTGACGGACATGACGGACGGATATCATGGACTACAGAGCAGCCACGTCATGAAGCCATGTGAGATCACGTCACACGAGTAGGAGCAGCCACGTCATGACGCCATGTGAGGTCACGTCACACGAGTACGAGCAGCCACGTCATGACGCCATGTGAGGTCACGTCACACGAGTACGAGCAGCCACGTCATGACGCCACCTGAGGTCACGTCACACGAGTATGAGCAGCCACGTCATGACGCCACGTGAGGTCACGTCACACGAGCATGAGCAGCTACGTCATGACGCCACGTGAGGTCACGTCACACCAGCATGAGCAGCCACGTCATGACGCCACGTGAGGTCACGTCACACGAGTATGAGCAGCCACGTCATGACGCCACGTGAGGTCACGTCACACGAGCATGAGCAGCTACGTCATGACGCCACGTGAGGTCACGTCACACCAGCATGAGCAGCCACGTCATGACGCCACGTGAGGTCACGTCACACGAGTATGAGCAGCCACGTCATGACGCCACGTGAGGTCACGTCACACGAGTATGAGCAGCCACGTCATGACGCCACGTGAGGTCATGTCACACGAGTATGAGCAGCCACGTCATGACGCCACGTGAGGTCACGTCACACGAGTATGAACAGCCACGGGCATCGAATCAACGTCACGAAATCACGCACGTACACATAAGGTCAGGTTGTGACGCAACCGAAACCATCTACGATTTTACAGCAGTCTGAAGTAAGAGTGCTATCTGTTTTCTTTTGTAAAATATTTGTAAAATTTGTAAATTAATATCAATAGCAATGTTTTTAATTATTAATTTTTAAATCAGGAAGAGTTTTGGCTCCTCCCAACTGTCACAAAAAAACTAGCGTGGACCCGAACACAGCAAATATTTTTATTAGTCAGCCATTGCTGATTTTTGTTTATGTAAACAAAAACAAACGTTTTCCCCTGACACCCCCCCCCAACACCCACTTCCTTGTCCACCGCTTGACCCTCCTTAGGTCTGGAAACTTTCATTTTGAAAATTTTGTACTATTTCCGAATTAGAAGACTTTTACCTTATATAAATACATATGAATCTATATCTTAAGTGAACAGAAGTAGAGCTATGTGAAACCTTTATCCTATTTCTGAAAGGATGAGAGTGGCTACGCTGTGGGTATCCCAGTTCTCAAATTCTATGTACGTGCAGGTGTAAGCGTAGCAATGTCGTCACTACACACCGGCTTTTGATATTGGGTCTAAAATGGAGACATTTTGGAGCCACAGTGGTGAGCTTTTTCTCAAATCACAACATAGCAGGTAACCCACTTGAAAGTGAAATATACTTCCAGGTGTCAGAAACAGTGCCACATAAGATTACATAACTGCTCCGTTAACAAATATAATGCCTGCCTCCATTCTTCCCCCCATCCCCTCCAGCCCCCACCACTCATCAAATCTCCAAACCCCATTTGCTAACCTCGATATGACTCTGCATCGTATCCCCCAGTCAAACGTTTTGTCAAGTGCCCACGGTACGTTTTGACGTCGTATGACGTCATGCGTTAAGCCGATAACAATATCAACTGGTGGGCACATCCAAGGCATTTCGTTCTGAATTTACAGTGATGACGCATTTTTCTCGTACTGACGTTTCATGACGTCATGAGTTGTCTAACATGCGTCAACTACAATATCAACCGGCGGACACACCCATGGCATCATCCCACTAAGTTTGAAGCTGATCTGCCTTGTCGTTCAGGAATTATCCTGTTAACAAATTCTGGAGCCTAAAATACGTAATGGCATCATATGACGTCATACATTGCACTTTATACACAAAATACATTATAAACCGACGCACCCACCCAAGGCATTATCCCACCAAGTTCGAAGCTAATTCGACGTTTCGTTCTGCAGTTATAGTAATGACGCAACTGAGGGAGATGGGGGGGAGCAGTGAAAGCGCTTAACGTCGGCCCTACCGACAAATTTTTCGCCGGGCCGGCAAGTTTTCCGTCGGACCGGTAACTTTTTAAGGTTGTCGGCCCGGCAGGCCGACACGATTTTGACCTTAAGCGCTAACACTGGGGGGAGGGCAGGGCTGTCTGGCATAGTAGGTGGTGACAGGCCAATTATAATATATAATATAGCCCCACCTGAGTAAGATGAGTCTGCAGTTAATGTCGCTCTCGATTAGCCCTTCTATCACCTCGACCTCTCTGACCTTCGTGCAAGTTGCAAGTTCACATCCAAGTTCGCCATTTTCTTTCACTGCAAATGAAAAAGAAACGTAAAATAAGCGACAGCAATCAAAAGAGAGAGACAGAGAGAGAGAGGAGAGAGGAGAGAGGAAAGGAGAGAGAGAGAGAGAGAGAGAGCGAGAGAGAGAGAGCGAGAGAGCGAGAGAGAGAGAGAGAGAGAGAGAGAGAGAGAGAGAGAGAGAGAGAGAGAGAGAGAGAGAGAGAGTGAAAGAGAGACGGGGGGGGGGGGGGGGAGTTAGAGAACTGAAATTTTGCACAAATTCTTGTGAAAACAGAATAACAGAACAGATGCTGGGGAATAGCACAGAAATAGGCACACAGACATCTGAGATGGTCTGCAGGGTGGCGGGGAGCAGGAAAACTATCCAGCATTCACTTACTATGGTCTGCGAAGTTGTCACAGAAGAAGACGGGCCTGTCTGCGCGCTGTCGCGGACCCCACGGCTCATAGCCTCTCCTCTGCAAGGGTAAGCGAGCAATGTAGTCGTTACGTCAGTACATAACAAATCAATATCAGCATCACAACATCCCCTCCCCCCCGCCTCCCCCCCCCCCCCCCCCGGCCCCCTTCTCTCTGGTCTAGTCTATCTCTCTATCTCTTTACTTTCCCTCATCCCTCCAACTCTTCCATCCCGACCCCCTCCTTACCCCGCCTCTAAATCGATGCTTCTCGTCCTGTTTTCAGTTCCCTATCCCCCGCTCCTCCACCCCCCCCCCCCATCTCAGTCCTTCTCTTCAAAGCCCTCTCTCGCTTCTTCCCCCAATCTAGAATCTTTTGTGCTCCCCCACGCCCCCCCCCCCCCCCCTATGCCAGACAACGCACCGTTGGGCAGACGACAGTGACGCGAGTATCGGCAGGAAAGAGCAGCAGGTAAGGCAGCAGGTCGGGCAGTAAACTCGTGTCGATAACCAGCGCCTCCTGCAAGTCTCTGCCGATGACCACTTCCTCAAACTCCAGGCAGAGCGCGTGCTTACCCTCCAGATGGCGCGGCACCCAAACTCTTCCAAGAAATATACAACAGGAAGCAGAGCTTACGAAACGGTAAACCCATGTACAGCCCAAAGCGGTCAATCGCACTGCCGATGTTCAAAAAAAAATCCATCAAGTAACCAATTTATGCCAATATCCGTTACATTTTGAATCAAAGAATACGGAAACTGCTGTGCGATTAATCGAAAATTTTTTTTTATATCTAAGCTATAATACGCTTCAAAGGGGCAATTTTCAAGTGTTGAAAAATATACAAACAAAAATGCGATTTAAACTCGAACATAAACTATAATCCGCAGTTAGCTCACAAATCAACAATTATCCTGAGATCAAGGTTTAGTAACACCAACCTGGATTTATCTTCACTTAAGAAAATTTTGTTGACAAAAAACTGCCCGATATTGCCTGATTTCAGATCTGTCCATTTCACACCAGTATCTGCCGAAATAAAAGTAATAAAAATTAATTAAAATATTAAAATATTTTTGAATTCAATTTTTAGAAGCCTTGTTTAAAAGGCTTGCAACTGACCGATGCGTAGCATAGGCTGCCATTTCTCTTGCCGTGATTGGTTGGAAGTTTCACTGGTTAGTACATCCGTTCAACCACGTCACAAAGCAACATGGAAAACCGTTATGGTTGCCAAGCAACAACAGCAGCCTCTCTAGTTGCTAAGCAACAAAGCACTACTTTCAAATTGTCTTATTAACGAATGTTTAAGAGACGTACTGTTTTTCTTGCTGTTAAATTTTAACAATCTGGTGGGGGGAAAAGAGACTAGGATTACTTTTTTCATGACACAATCGCGTCCACTGAATTTATAAATGAAACTTACTTTTGTTATCAGCAGTCTTCGGTCCATTTGGTTCACTGTCATCTGGAAGTTAGAAACAACCAAACGACGGTTTCATGCAATTGTTCAAAGGATCATTTACGCATGACAAAACAAACACTAAGGTAACTGAGATAAGGTTTAAAACAACTCATGTCCTAAATGAAAAAAAACCTATTTGTAATAACAATAACAAAGTATAGCCGCCATCCTCCCTCCCACCCCCTCATCTCCAACCCTGCACCTGGCTCTAAACGAAATACACGCCTATTTGAAACAACAATGGGGTGCAGTAGATATGGTAAAAAAACAGCTTTTACCGAGAACTGTAAAATGCCTACTAGTAGCACAATGAAGCGCTCTTAAAACAAACCGCTCTTAAGACAATCAAACCACCACCCCCGCCACCTCGGTTAGGAGAGGGGAGAGGCTTTAGTTTATGTGCAACAACGATACCTTATCTTATCGGGGCTGAAAACAGATCCAGAAGTGACATACCTTTCTTATCTCTGACAGGTGAAAACCTCGCCGCATCTTCGAACATTTTATCTATATCTAAAATCAAAATTTCACATTTTACGATATTAAATTCTTGTCTTTTTCTTTCACGCGTACGTTTGCAAAGTTTTTGTTGCTATTATTTTATTTGTTCAAATGAAACATAACTTAAAATCCCAAAACCATATTATTCTAAATTAAAATTCAATCAAACGAATTCTCATGATGTACTTTCTGCATTGCCGAAGTATAACCAATGCATAGCTTTTGATTAGCAACAACACATCAACGGATTTTACTCCCAAAAAATACAAAAGACTGTCAGACTTATCATCTGACATGAAATCATTTGTGCTGACCAAGTGCCGGTTGAAATAATGTCTACAATAGCCACATAAGTACACACAAAAGTACACACAAAAGTACACACAGAAAAGCCAAAATTAAATACACCAATTCCCAACTCTGGTGAGGAATAAGTAGTTTTTCACACGGCATGACCCATCTCTTCACACAACACGCACTTACTCACAGAACACAAATTCATTCACAGAACATGTAGGACAGATCACAAAACATGCATTAGTTCACAGTTCTTGGAATTATTCACAGAACAAACACCGAATCACAGAAAATGTTTCACAGAAAATGACACCTTTATACAAAACATCTACTCACAATGCACCTACCCACAAGACAAGTCCCTATCCACAAAACTGCTTATTCCCAGCCACAGTTTCACAAAACATGTACCTAGTCACAAAACATGCAATAATTCACCTTTTAGACAGGTTGCCTTCTGCTGCGAGCGCCCATTCTCCGGAGCTTGGGCCCCGCCCACTGCCTGGGCTCCGCCCACTCTGTCGGCCCCACCCACTGCCTCAGCCCCGCCCACATGAGTGGCACCGATTGGTCTCTTCAAAATGGACACCGGTGCCGTCATACTAGCACTTGTCACGTGCGCAGGGGCTACAGCTGCTGGGTCGTTGGTCGCCATGACAACAGGCGCTGTTCCGGAAATGGGTGCTGCCATGGGCGTGATGGCAGGCAGCGCATTGAGAAGATCTTCCGCGTCTTTCATGACATCCAGAAATCCTGCAGCTTGTGACAATTCTGGAGACGGATTTGGTTCCGGACCAGGCGCGGATTTTCTCACAACAGGCGGCGGTACTGTCACGTCGATGGCACCCGGGCTCAGGGTGGGCGGGGGCTTGCTTAAATCAGGCGGGGAATGACGCGCATCTCGCGGCGACTTGGCTATCGGCGGCGGGGGCTTACTCAGATCCACCGAAGGGATTTTTAAATCCGTGAGCGGCGTTACTCCAGGCATGGCATTCATAGCGGTGTTTCCAGGTCCGACGGTTACATCTGTGCTGAATGTTACTTGACGCCGACCGTCGTTTTCGACCCCTGGCCCAACCGCCTTGGCATGGGCACCAAGCGGAGCTTTGAACCCTACCAAGTGGCCCGATGACCCATCAGTGGCATGTTTCCTCATGACGTCACCCTTGCTTGTTGTTGATTCGTCATACCTGGTATCCATGGTAACCCCAGTGTGCATGTTTACACGTCGTTGCTGAGCACCTTGTAGGGATGTTGCCATGGGCAAAGGGTGTAGGGCGGGATTGGCTTTAAGGGCATTCTGTGTCAAACTGAACCCATCCTTTGTTTCAAGTTTCTGGAGAAGTGTAGCAAAGTCGACGGGACCTTGAGAATGATACTGGTCAGTCTGGCACGGTATAAAGGCTTGTTCACCAGATGTCAACGAATGACCTGGATGGTTCGCAAACACACTGCCGCCAACCTGTGTTGTGGTAAGATTTGGTTGCTGAAAGCTCATTGGTGGAGGTGTGCTATAGCGGGCGGCCTGTTTGGCGTGCCGAGCCTGCGCACTCCTCTCCCGGTAACTGTCATGCATTGCTGAGGGCGTCGAGTGCGGCCGTCCAACTGAAAAGGTGTCCTCGGTCTGCGTGACGTGAGGTCCGTGTCCCACGACACCGCTTGGCGTAGAACCAGGGTAGCCTCCAGGTACGATACCTGCATTCCCTGTGTGCCTCCCAGGGGCGTTAACACGGTTAACGGAGGTAATGGCAGCTGGAGTGAAGCCGGAATAGCTACCGGGAGCGCTTGGCACATTGCCAAGGTAACTCCCCGGAGCAATTGATACATTACAATGGTACCCTCTCGGAGCATTTGGAACATTATTATAGTACCCTTCGGGAGCATTTGGCATACTGCTTGGAGCTAACGAAAGGGTCTGCGAGCAAACTGTCAATTCATTCGCTGGGGTTGCGTGGTAACTTCCTGGACCACTCGCACTTAAACCTCCCGGATTTGGACTTGGGTTTGCTTGAATTCGGGCTGCATCTGGCAGACACCCGCTATCCCAATTCTCTTCCCAAGCCTGTTGCTGTACAAACTGCGGACCCTTCTCTGGTGACGTCATGTCGTTAGAAACCGCCGTCTTGACCCCTGCAGTACCCCTGCGGCAACCCCTACTGGTGTCCAACACTCTGCCTGCTTGTGGGGATTTGTTTGTGGACACTGGATGAGGACCGTCAGCCACTGGGCATTTCACGACTGGAGCCGCTGACCAAGCACTGACCGCGGGTGACTGAGCATTGACCGCGGGTGACTGAGCACTGGCCACGTATGACTGAGCACTGGCCGCGGGTGATTGAGCACTGGCCACGTATGACTGAGCACTGGCCGCGGGTGACTGAGCACTGACCACGGGTGACTGAGCACTGACCACACGTGACTGAGCACTCGTAGCCACTGGGTGCGCATTGACAGCAACTGACTTCACAACGGTTTCTGATGGCTGAGCATTAGTTTGCCGCATTTGAGCTCCCGGTGACTGCGCATGCACTTCCGTTGGCAACACACGTGTTTGTGCTGGCGGCGTATGTGCTTTCGGTGGGAGCACACGCCTTTCCTGTGGCTGTGCATGTGCTTCCGGTGGCAGCGGACGGACTTCCGGTGTCAGCACACGAACTTCCGGTGACTGAGCATGCACTTCCGGTGGCCGCGCAGTAGAAGCAAGTGCATTGGCTGCTTCGTACTCTGCTATATCTTTATCCCAGTCTTCCTCTTCTCTGTCTTGCGATGCTGGTGCGCTCACAGGGACCGACGCAGACACGTCAGTGGACCGTTTCGTTGGCGACACCCCACGCCGACATCCCTTGCTCAGATCGAACGTTTTAAGACCTTTTTCGGGCGTTCCTGACTGTTTCACAGATGGCGCAGGATTTGTATTCAAATGCCTGTCCTGTGGTTTTGAATCTTGCTGCAGTGGCTTTTGAGTCCAGGAGGCCACTTCACCTGAATCGTGCAATCCAGTCGATGGATTGTTGCCATGGTAGCTGCCAGCAAGCATCTGGTGAAATGGAGCTCGTTTCTGCGCCCTCTCGTCAGATTCCAGAGTCTGTCGTCCAGTTTGCACCTGATCACAAAGACGTTCAGCTTGGCTTGGGTTTTCATGTTCGTTCTTTCTTAGATAATTCAACCAGTAGCTCATCGACTCTGACGGGGCTTGGCCGTCTCCCGGAGGAACAACCAAGTTCTCTTGACTCGGGAAACGTGGCAACGACACAACCTCCTCCTTTTCACTTTCGTAAGTGCCTGTATTCACTACCTCTGTAGTTTTGTCCTCTTCAGAGAGTTTTGGTGGCATATTTTGAATAGTTGTGGGCACCGGGGACCACTTTGATAGCACATACGAGGCCTCAGACATTTTGGCAGAAAGGACCCGAGAGTTCTCACACGTGTCACCAGAGGAATTACCCATATCGGGTGTTTGGCTTGGGCGTAAATCTTGCCTATTTTCCTCATATTCAGTCTCTTCCAACCAGTCGGTTTCAACGCGGGAAGGTCCGGTTGTCAAGACCTGTCGGCCGCTTTGACCGCCCTGACCCGTCCTGCCTTGGTGCTGTGACCTTGACCCTGGTGTCCACTTCCGCCTCTTGTCAAACCCACGCCGGTTCATTGCTGATAACTAATGACGATCTGAAACCAAACTGAAGCAAGTAACTATGTGTGAAACACGAGCAGGCCCCAACCGCCCCCAAATTCAAAGGGGTATAAAGCGATGACGGACAGACGGACACCCCAAACCTATAGGCCCCAATCCAAAGGGTTGGGGCCTAAAAATGTTGACGCTGTGGCACACCTTGAAACATCAGCGACTATTTTTGCAGAGGTTTTGTAGAATTTACACTGGAGTCTTGTAAATTTATTGACCTTGCTGCGCCCTCCTGTATTTTGATTGCTTATTCTTGAATTACCAATGCATGTTCTGTACCGTTCCTCAGTAAAATTAACTGTGCATGACTGTTATGTGAAGAGAAGGCTCACTTTATCATTCAGTTTCAGTGTTTATTTTGCTATTTTTAAATTCCGCTCCGGATCTAACGCAAAAGTTGCTCATCTACTGTATATATTTTCAGTGTATAAAATTTCCGAACCATATGACAAGCAGTTAGGGAAATATTTCGTGAACGAAACAACGAGTCTAGTTTTGAACAGGCGGATGGAAATGTCCATCTCAATAGAATCAGCAAAATTGTCTCAGGGCTAAAAATAATGCAATTCTTAGTGTGCACCTTAAGATAAAAGATGGCTACTTTGAGCTTCATCGTACTGAATGGGGTGCCAGGAGTTCTGCAACATGCGGCTTTCAAACACTGGGTTTTTTTTCAGATATTGGACCTGGATCATTTCTGTTCTAGCAAGGCAGTAAGGGCCTGCCGAAACTACTATCTCCGGGATCCTATTTAGTGCCATTAATCTAGATCGGTTGATCGATTTTTCCAGAGTTTTGATCCAAGATCTGAACCCGTGGATATTAGTCAAATGTGAAAAATTGCCATCGAAATGCAATCGAATCGAAAACACTCAAAAAGAACAACAAAACTGCACATGAATGTTAAAGCACAAAATACTGGGGCCATTGATCTGCTGCGTTTAATTTTATTTTCAAGTTCCCGTTCAGCTGCTGCTCATACTTAACTGACACTAGCATAGGTCATAGCAAAACACAGCAAGACAGACTATGTAGTCGAAACGGATAAAAATACCGAAAATTTATTCATTTTTCTGAAGATGAAATTGCTACGAGGTCAGAGTCCTTACGCCGCTAAGTTTGGCTTTTTTTATATTTTTGCGGGTGGATGGAACAGAGCGCATTCGTACTTTGAATTCGAATTTTGCCGAAATATGTTTGCGTTTTCAACAAGCGCATACAGAAATATTAGAAAGAATTTTTTGAAACACCGAAATTCCATTTTACCGGAAACATATTCTCACGTGGTCTATAGAGGGGGCGCAACAATGTATAAAATTGTTTTTGAAAGCTCATATGATGGCTCATTATCAGGGCTGGTATGAAATATTTCGAATGAAATATTTCTTGAAATATTTCATGAAATATTTCACTGTAAAAATTTCAAAAATTTCACATGTTTTGAAATTTTTAAATAAGAAATAAGTTGGACATCAAGAATACCAAATACTGACGGATACCTATCCACGGACATTCATCTTTCGTTGTCAGTTAATACACTGCGTTGGCATAACTCTATCAGTAAACAATGCAGCCACAGAAATCCAGCGTGGTCTATGACTTTTGAGTAGCAAAGTTAGCAGTTGCTGGCCTACAGCACCGTTGACACATCTACTCCGGGTATCTGAGCCGGTGTTTCTAAGGGGTGGGGAGAGAGGCAGGGGGGTTTATAGGAACTGCTGAAAGGGGGCGCATTGTTAACGGCACAGGGGAAAGAGGTCGGATATGTACATAATAGGTCAAACATATAGCAGGCAATATGTTAGCTAAATAAACAGGGAGCAAACTTGAGTTTGCTTCAAGTTTAGCACTGTTTGAATAGTCACCCTTAATTCTGCAATTAAGCGGTGTTTCCCATTTAAATGAGAAAAAGCTTTGCCTTTATCCGGTTTACGGTAAAGCGGTATGCAATTATCCCGTTAAAATACTTAATTTTATGCAATCAACCGATTTGTGCATTTAGTCGGTATGCGATTCTGTCATTTTATCTGTCTGCATTTTTGACGGTGGTATTTGTTAAATTAAACGAACAGATATTACACATAGCCTGGAACTGTGTGTTTTTTCTAATGTGGTTTGAAATATTTCAAAAATTTCAATATTTCTGAAATATTTCAAAAATTTCAACTTTCATGAAATTTTTAAAAATTTCGAAATTTTTACCAGCCCTGCTCATGATATTTTAAGCGTGTGTACTAAAAGGCAATTAGAACTTTCATCCGAAAATACGAATAACAAGGCATCGTGGAGAGCAGAGTTCCTATCCGGATTTGAAAATCCAAGATGACGGTCAATGAAATTTGGTCAACGTTTAAATAACAAGTGAGTATTTGTGAAACACAAGCAGGCCCCAACCGCCCCCCCCCCCCAATTCATAGGGGTATAAAGCGATGACGGACAGACGGACGGACACCCCAAACCTATAGGCCCAATCCCAAGGGTTGGGGCCTTAAAACCAGCTACCTGCAACGATTTTAAACTACATGTCAAATATCACAGGAAACGGAATATCATTGTGGGAGTAACAACCAGTGATGGATGGGCATGTAACACGCAAAACACACATTAGCAGCCTCCCTACGGGGCCTAAAGTGGCGGTGATGGTCAATAAATGGTCTCATGGTTTCGTCTCTGCACTGGGAGCGAAAAACAGGTTACCAATTTTGAAAGTAAAAATTGCTTGGAATCCAATGAAATAAACTATTAAAAAGCGCTTTGCATTTATCAACAGCGGGATTTGAACTTTACCGTAAATAATAAGCCAAATCACACTTTGGGCGTTCCCAATAAAAATACGCAAAAATAAGCCAATTCGCACTTTTGGGTCTTTCCGGTGGAGGTGTTGTTTCGACTGCAAATATTTTTGGATAAATTACAAAGAAGTGAAAAGGAAAAAACATCAAAATTCTAATTTTCTTTCAACATGCTCACTTTCAAATTTACAAAGCCATCATGTGATCTTTTAAAAACTATTTTACAGTCCCTTTAATAACCAATATGTGAATCTTTCTGGCAATATGGAATTTTGTTTATTTTCGCCAGTTTTTTTTTTCTATCATTTCTTTATATCCTTATCCCAACTTAATTCAGCCGAAACGCAAAAACTTTTCGGCAAAAGTCAAAGTGTGATTTGGCTTATTGGCTTTTTGTGCGCAAGATTCTCGTAATATCGCTCAACATGTTTCATGCCTCCCCCTCCCTTATTAGGTATAAAATATATTTTCAAACTTTAATTTTGCGGATAAATATTACTCAGGCAAATTAAGGTTGGAAAAATGAAGTTTGAAACATAACCTGCGTTTTATTGGGCAAGGATAATGTTTCGGAAATGTTTCGGAAATCAGATAATGTTTCTTGGTTTTTCGATAATGTCTCGAAACATTCTCAAGTGTATCGAGCTTTACATTCAGATAATCTTCCCATAATCCTTTTCTGCGCACCTGCACGGCATTATCGCCCAAAAGTGAAACAGTTTTGCTTTACTTACGTCGATTCAAAACTGACATATGACAACTTACAGTAGAAATACAACTATTGACAATAGCAATTCACAATCTGAGTTGCTATCTACTAGAGAGAAAAGCACCAAAGCTCCGGCAGCCATTTTTATTCCCGAAACATTATCTGAAGTGTTTTATTGGGACATTTTCGAAACATTATCTGGATTTATTATTTTTTTTCAGATACGTCCAATAAAATACGGTCATAAATTTGATTTATAAATTTTTGGAGCAAAAACATACTACATTCAATTCACTTGCACAGAAAATAGAACAAATGCCTTGCGCACTGCCTGAAAAAATCTCAGAGCCAGTTAACAAAAATGTGAGACAGAGAATTGATTGTACTGACTAGTGCAGCTAACTATCAGAAAAAGTCACCAAATTAGGAACATATGGTTCATATTCCGTACTGTGTAGCAACAAAATTATAACTGGTAATCTGGCTAGCTAGCAATATTTTTAAATTGTTTGATCAGTAAAAACCACAGATTTGCTCTTTGGTCATAAACGTTTGAGAGGGTTGACCATGTTTTATATGCATTTAGAATTGCTTCTAATTAAACGAAGCAAAGTTTTGAATCTAGAATGCCCTCAGCTATCCGTTGTCTGACCTTTGGAGAGATCGTTGTTGTTCAACAACCAACCTCTTCGGAGGTTTGATCTATTGTGTATGACACCTTTTTACTCTGCAAATCCACTGAGAGTTCCTCAAAAATAGGAATAATAAAGGAGAGGATCTACTTTTTAGAATATGTTTAATTTCTAATCTCTTCAGTGGTTTGGTATGTTTTGTATAGTCTCTTTCACTCAGCAGAACCATTGGGGATTTCGCGAAAATAAAAATCATAGAAGAGCGGAGCTACTTTTTAAAATATCCATCCGTTCTATGTTTCTACATAATAGATAGATCTCATCAGAGGTCAGCTGTTTTATAACAACAGACAACAGATCGAAACATTGTAGAGGCTAGCTGTTTGACAACAACGTGGAGGTTGGCTGCCAATATGACACGCACTGTTTCGATAATAGCCAAACAAAATGGTCGGATTTAGTTTTGTGTTCCATTTAACCATGTTTTTGTGGTATGTTTTTGGAATAACATACGACACTTTATATATATATAGTGCAATGGAATTTAGGAAAACCTATGGTGGACGTTGGAAGTTCCTAACATTCTGGAATATGGTATGAATGCTGATTTTCTGTGGGCGATATTCAGGAGTTCCGTAATCATTGTGCACATAATCGTCTATACCTGCGTTTTATTGGGCAAGGATAATGTTTCGAAAATGTTTCGGAAATCAGATAATGTTTCTTGGTTTTTCGATAATGTCTCGAAACATTCTCAAGTGTATCGAGCTTTACATTCAGATAATCTTCCCATAATCCTTTTCTGCGCACATGCACGGCATTATCGCCCAAAAGTGAAACAGTTTTGCTTTACTTACGTCGATTCAAAACTGACATATGACAACTTACAGTATAAATACAACTATTGACAATAGAAATTCACAATTTGAGTTACTATCTACTAGAGAGAAAAGCACCAAAGCTCCGGCAGCCATTTTTATTTCCGAAACATTATCTGAAGTGTTTTATTGGGACATTTTCGAAACATTATCTGGATTTATTATTTTTTTTCAGATACGTCCAATAAAACACGGTCTATAAAACGAATAACAGGGGAACAGTTAAGTTTGCTTTAGTCCCAGCGGACCCTTTCTATCTTCATAGGACAGGTCACAGTTCCTGCAATAGAAATGACCATTGATCTCAATTTTCGAGGCTCTGGATCTTTCGGCGCACGTTGAAGGACACCGAGACTCGAACTGGCAGGCCTTTTCTTTAAAAGCACACTAAGAAGTACCCTGGCGCATTATTTTCGACCTCAGCGAAACTCCCAAACTAGAGTGAAGCGTGGTTTGCAACTGTGGATTCACTGCTGTTGTGGGCGATGATGAGGGATTCGATAGCCTGATCCCAAGAAAACACATATTTTTCTCAGTAAAAATTGTTATCTGACCATTAAACTTGTGCGCCATAATTTATAATTGGGCCATTTATGTGATGCACCCTTTCTAAAATAACGTGCTCCCAGATTTGAAAAATGACATCAATGACCTTTCTTATTATATGAACTATGACTCTTGCTGTCATAGGAAAACCGCAAGAGTCATTTAGGACTAAGTTTGCTTAGGTGAAATTGGTATGATCGAAGTGGAAAACCTCAAAGTATTTTTGCCCAACTTCCATAATACGAACTGTGTATTGAAAGTCGAATTTGGGTGTTACAATCCCTGAACCAACGATTCCATCTGAATCCACCACTGGAATTGTAAAAATTTTTCGTAATTGTAAAAGTTTACGCAGCACTGATCACTTATTATGTTGTGCATTTCAGTGTGTACAGTGTTCATACTTTGGCCTGTGTGTACTGAACGACCTGTTTGGTTCGAATAGCTACAAAGGCAGAAGTCGACATTCGCTTCAAGTTTTAAGAGATACGTTTCTGGCCTCAATAGCCTTTCCTTTGGGAGTGGTGAGTTAAGTGCCGTACATTCACGAAAAAATTAAATATTTTGCTTAGAAATTAATACGTGATGTTGAACTGAGTTGTTCAAAAGTAGTATCTTTTTTCATTGCAGTAACAATATAGGGGTGGTAAGCAGTAGTGGCTTTCTAGCCCCGTTATCTGTAATTGATTTTTTTGTGAGCGTAGTGATATCAAAAAAATATTTGACGATTGTATTTACCCATAAAGACTTTTCCAACACTGAAGAGGTGTATTTCAATTTCAGTTCGTGTCGGCATCTTTCTGGACTCTATACTCCATAGATCGCGAGCTTGTGTACCCAAAGTACGTAGATGAGTTTATACCAGTTTGGTATAACCACCAGTCGGTATGTAATCTTTTTGATCTCTTCAACATTTTACTTGTGAAATATCTCTATAAATTAATGATTAGGTAATACGTGGCGTCCCCGCTGGATGCACATTAAGCATTCTTGACTTGCATTGTGCATTTGCCCATTTCTTGCGCTTCAGTGCTTTGCACAATACCAAGTTCAGTGTCGTATTGTCTGCTGATGAAATGTTCATAATAGGCGTGATCGATTACACATAATATGAAAATGAAAAAGAAGTGTCCCCTGTGAAATTTTGTTCTGGTAAAACCTGTTCGCTTAAAGACTGCGTGATGGCATGTAATTCATTTTGTTTACAGCATACTACAATATCTTTGTTTATTGCGATGGAGATGTATTTGTTCCACCACGAGTACCCGAGTAAGAAAGTTGGCATGTTTCTGGCCGTGTGCTTTGGGACTGTATACCAAGTATGGTAAGTATTCTGCTTGCTATTCCCTCTCTGATTCACACCCCTCTCTGTCTCTCTCTCTCCACCCACCCTCTCTCCCCCCTCCCTCCATATCCCCTCTCTCTTTCTGTCTATCGCTCACTGTATTCTCTCTCTCCAATCTTTCTTGCCCTGTCTTTCTGTCTCTCTCCTCTCTCACCTGCATTTCTCTTTCTCCCCCAAGCTCTCCCCATACCTTTCTCTCGATCACTTTGCGCCCGTGTCTTTCTCTCTCTCTAATTTTCCTCTCTCTCCCCCCGCCCTCTCTCTTTCTCTGTCTCTTTTCTTCCACTCTTTCCTCTTCCCCCCTCTCACTCCCCCTTTATCTCCGTCTCCTCTCTCTGTGTCTCTTTGTCTCTCTCTCACTCTGCCCCTCACCCTCTCCCCCTCTCTCTCCCTCTGTCTCTCTCTCACTCTCTCTCCCTCCCCTCTCTCTCTCTCTCTCTCTCTCTCTCTCTCTCTTCCTCTGTTTCTTCTGTGTGCGGTTCTGGGAATGTGCAGCGTGCGGATGACCTGTGTGTGTTGCCTAACCTGGTTTCTATCTTCGGCAGGATCCTGTGGATAGCCTACCATGCAAACATCTACGTGTACCCAGTCTTGAAGGTGCTGGATGGACCATTGCTGGTTGGCTTCTTTGCCGTCTGCTGGATGGTACTCATCGCCCTCTATGCGCTGGGACAAATCCTCAATAATGCAATCTGGGGTACGTAAAAAAAATGCAACAGTAAACGCTTCTACCAAAGATACGAGACGATGTAGAAGAATTGCTCTTAGTCCCAATATTTTTTTCCGATTTTTGGATATTAAATTGGTATTTGTTCTTTCTAAATTGTCTGCACTTATTCAGTGAGATGTCGAGAAATTCCAGAGGAGGTTTTCTTCCCTTACTGTAAATATATTCAACTTGGCCCGCATTTCCACACTGCTCGTGAAAGAGGCGTCACTGCAAAGTTTATGCCCTTCTGTCAGTCCGGATATTAGAAACACGTAAACAGTACATGTTGATTTCTATGTGGGGTGTGTGTGTTACTTTGCACCGTTCCGTTTTTTTACCAGTTACAGAATCGCCCAAAGAAACATTAGCAAGGGAGCCGATTGCCGTCCACAAGAAGTCGTCTTAAATTGTAGGCACAAGAAATAAATTAAAAGATGTTGTTATTGTTGTATTATGAACGAAGTGAACAAGCGCATATTTAATGTTTATTTGTAAGTAAACAACATGCCACGAGCTTGTAATAGAACGTGATTGGCGGAATATCGCTTGTGATAAGTATAAAATATCACGTGAATGGCCAAAACTGCACAGGATTAAAGAAAAGTAATTAGAAGTCAGGCAGCAAAATAAAATTGTGTAACATCTTTAAAATGATTAGAAATCACAATCGATAAAGATACAACGTCATTACAGCCCAATGACTATTGTCTCAAATTGACCTAATTTTGACTAGGTTAAAATCAGCGAATTCGAATTTAGCAACCAAATTAGAGAGAACGTCGTATGAATAGCAAAATATAGCAATGGGTGAATATAGCCTTAAGTGAAATAAATTTTGCCCTCGATTTTGTTACTTGTATTTAAATCTCGTCCAAAAAAAAAAAAAGAAGAAAAATCCGTTTAACTAAGTAAAATGTCTGATTGTCATTAAAAAATATTGTTCTTTCTGAGTTTCATTTGGAGCTGGGTCCGGAGTTACATATTGATTGGATCACATAAGGTTTATATATCAATAGATTGAATCACATAAGGTTTATATATCGATTTAGTAGATCACATAAGGTTTATATATCGATTGATTGAATCACATAAAGTTTATGTATCGATTTACTAGACCACATAAGGTTTATATGTTGATTGGTTGGATCACATAAGGTTTAAATGTCCATTGATTGAAAACATAAGGCATTGTTTCGTTTTGTGAGCAACTGATTTGGCAAGGTGAGATACACATGCGGGTTCGTTGTGAACTGGCAACTCCAGGGGCCTTCAAGTATTACTAGAAAAGGCTGGAAAATGTTTAAAGAAACCACAAATTTTTGTCCTTGGAATCATCTGGAGAATATTCGAGTTTTGAATGGAATCATCTGGAGAATATTCGAGTTTTGGAGTGCAGTGGAATAGGGTTTTTCTGTAAGTGCAATGATAGCAGCTAACAGGTATCTTGCTGATAAAACTGATGATAATAGCGCAAAAAAAAAAAACCTAGTGTAAAGGGGACATGTGTCCTCACAGGCTTCCGTAGACACATAAAAGGAGTTTCTTGAAGTTTGACTGATTATTAGAGAAATTTTTGTGATATTGTTCGTGTTATTATTATTATTATAATTTTTTTGTATTAGCTGGTGGTATAAAAATAGACTAACTTCTGTGTCTGTGTAGGAATGTTGTGTATTCCATTATTTATAAATGTTAGATTCTACGTATGGTTTCAAGAAGTCTGCTTTTTGGCTTATTGATTATTTTACATTGTTTTGATGTGATGTTACTTCGAAATGTTGAGAGTTTGTAAAATGACACTGTACGAGAGCGAGTCAGAAAAGATAATGCTTAAAACGAAGGTTGTTGAGACATTAATCTACGGTAAAAATAACGATAAATTTTTAATTTCTCTTCCTTGCAGAAGTATTCCTTTTTTATTTGATAAATATTTTATTATTTTTTTTAAATATACCTTCAAGACTTATTTAAAGTGGTGTGAAATGGTTTTGCTAGTAATCATATCCAGCTGTTCTTCTGTTCGCACAAGTCAGCAGACCGGAAATCAAATTTTACGTCATTGTGTGTTTCTTATTGGCACAGCAGCAAGAGCAAAATGGACAATAAAAGTAGATCAATTAAAATTAAATAAGCAATGAAGACACTTGTTTATTGCGTACAAATTTCAGTTGTTAATTTGAGCAAAGCACGGTAAATGAGATTTCCTTCAGTACACACTATAGAATAAGAAAATAGAGTAGTACTCGTTATTATAGCATCACGGTGCCTCCACAACAGTAGCTGACAGAACTAGACCACATTGTCGCTTGAGCTAGGGGATGGCGGGGGGGGGGGGGGGGGGGGGTGGAGGGTGTTCAGATCTTGTTTCACTTTCATTCTCAGATCTGGCATAAATCCATATATAAATTAGAGCAGTGTGTATAGCCCACATATTCCCCACAGCCCCCCCCCCCCCCCCCCCCCATCAGTTATACACGCCCATCAATAGTCAATCAAGAGCTGAAATTTTCCAAGTCGACGTGGTGCATTTTCCTTGGACGAACCTGGCCCATTTACCATATGGATCTGTGTTTGTTCCCATAGAAGCTACAGACCAAGTTTCATTAAAATCCCTGCAGTTGTTCTTGAGATATCGTGTTAACAAACACATTCCGATGCTGAACAATTTCAAAGTGCATTTGGTTCATTTTCCTTGGCCCAACCTGACCTATTTACAATACCGATCCTTGTTAGTGCTCACAACAAGTTTCATTAAAGTCCTTGCAGTTGTTCTTGAGATATTGTGTTAAGAATAGTCAATCAAGAGCTGAAATTTTCAAAGTCCAGCTGGTTCATTTTCCTTGGACGCCCCTGGCCCATTTACAATACCGATCTGTGTTTGTTCCCATAGAAGCTACATATCAAGTTTCATTAAAATCCTTCCAGCAGTTTTTAAGTTGTAGTGTTAACAAACTCACACATTAGTTAATCAAGAGCTGAACTTTCCTCTAGATGACAGACCGACACACGGTCGATCGCATATATTCCCCACAGGTTCTACCCGTGGGGAATAAACAAAAACAAATATATTCCTGTATAATAAATGATCTACCAATTACACATCGATTACGTTTTTTCCACTGTTTACTATCAAATGTCTTTCGTCGCAGGTTCATTATGTCAGCTTGTGACGCTCAAGGAGAACATACACATATAGCCCCTTTCCGTCAGTTCAGTAATAACACCGTACAGTATTTTATTTAGAAAATACATAAAGCAGCTGAAAAATCTCAAATTACCTCCGATCACTGTATATTTTCACCACTACATAAACCGGATCACGTAAATGCCGGTGCAGCCTGGGTCTCCAGATCACAAATAAATTGATGACCAATGCAGCGTTATCACGTGGGCAACGTAAACAAACAAAAGCATCATTTCGAAGTCGGAACCGCTAACACCTCACTGAAATTTTTGTTTGCTTGTGTTTGTTGTAGCGTCACATTCAACAACTATGATGGCTATACTGGGACGCACTTGCTAAAGGAACAAGTGGGGTTTGGGGGGGGGGGGGAGGAATGGAGAATGAAGAAATAGTAAAAGGAGAGCTGGAAAGAAATTCCAACTAGTCACTTTCTACGACATGCACGAAAGAGGCAGCGGTTGGTCCTCCCACGCCCGATAAACGGTCTTCTACGACAAGTACGGAACTGGCAACGGTGGGTCCCGCAGCCCCCTCCACCCCACCATCCCCATCCGGTAAGCGGTCTTCTACGACATGCACGGAGCCAGAAAAAGTGGGTCTATTCTTGAGATTCCCCAAACCCAAAGCGGGACTCCCGCTGAAATAAAAACTTACATATTAACTACGAAACTATACATTTCCTGTTTATGTCAAAGATCGGCGGCACGCGTAGTGAAGACAGCCCTAATGACATCATATGAAACTGCTATGTTTTTGGCAAAGTTGACTCAGATTTCTCCAAAATATACGATTATTATCGGCAATGATGAAGAGTTATACCCCTTTTGTAGACACAAATGAAAAAGGTGTGATATAAAAGCTGCACCCCCCCCCCTTCCTGCCGACACCCCCATCTCCTCTCCACACACACACAATTTCTCATCATTTTACCATGAAGAAAAATAGTTTTGTTTCTTACCCACGTATTTTTCAAATGCTCCGAACGGTCGGCGATCTTCATAAATTTTTCTCTCACAATAATTTACACTCGGGACCCAACATTTTTTGTTACCTTTGAGAAGTTTGGGCTCGGGGGATGAGAAACATGCTTACTTATTTTCCTAGCCTTAATGACATGGCATATGGCACACAGTTGAGTGCTCTATATTACCGGCACACTAAATCAGTACTAGAGGCCAGAGGCCACATGGAAAATACAAGTACTGTTTTCCAGCCCACCATCCCACTATAACAATTACGGAATGAACACTGAAAAGTAGTGTATGAAGTCTGTCTTTTTTTTTTTGCCTTGCAGCTTTTATTTATTCTGATTTTTATAATTAAAGGATCGCACATAAATTGACGACCACACAAAAGTCTGTTTTTTTTTTTTTTTAATGAAAACTAGAACAAAGCAGGGACGAAGCAATAACTCGAAAAGACCGTAAACTAATCACTGAGGCAGATCAATAGAGAAGCCCAAAAATGACGAGATTCGCTCACAAATCCGCAGCACGATGCTGAAGAACGCAGTAGTTTGTGGCGGTAGATTTTGATTAATTCCTCTTCCCCCCTCCCTCCTCCCCCCCCCCCCAAAAAAAAAAAAAAAAAAAAAAAAAAAAAAACAGGAGAACCCAAAAATAGCGTATTGTTCCATTACATGAATTCCTTGTCAGATAAATATGCTTTCCTGCGACACCATCACACTACACAACCTGTGCTAAACAAACTTGTAGTTTTACAACCCCCCTCCCCCAACCCCCTTGTTGCTTAAATTCTTGAGACTCGTCCCGCAGCTGCTGACTCTCTCCCGCTTCTGTTTATCACAGATTTTAATTTGGTTATACGCTTCATGCATCAGTCCTAGTCAATCAACCAGCCAACCAGCTGATTCCACACGACTAAGGACACATACAACCACCATGACAGATGACCAGTCCCGAGGTGGGATAGGACGTGAACTAGACAGGCAAACTCGGAGGCCTTTCGGTCGTTTCTTCCAAAAGCTCTGCTCTGTCAACAGCCTGAAACAAACAATAAACAAGTTACTTATATATTACCAAGAAATTGGCTAAAATTAGTGACATGCCAAGACTGCTAACCGTTGCCCGATTCCAGCTACAATCGCGTTTCTGTAGATGAGCCACTTCACACGTTACATCGGGGTTAGGAAGTTAACATATTTGGCTGTTTCATAACATAGGTGAAAAAGACAAAACCCATTGCGTTACGATTTAAATGACTTACCCTGGGGCAGAAACAGGGGCACAAACAACGCACTACGATTGATATACCCTGGGACAGAAACGGACATGAACTGTGATTGACTTACTCTATGGCAGACACGCAGGCTAAAACAATGCACTGTGATTGGCTTACCCTAGGGCAGACACGGAGGCACAAACAATGCAGTGACAGACTTACCCTGGCAGCCAAAACGGACACAAACAATGCACTATGATTGCCTTACCCTAGGGCAGACATGCAGGCACAAACAACTATGATTGCCTTACCCTAAGGAAAAAAAGGGTGGTTAATAATAATAATGCACTATGATTTAATTGACTTACCCTAGGGCAGACACGCAGGCTCAAACAATGCACTACGATTGCCTTACCCTAAGGGAAAAAAGGGGTGCTTAATAATAATAATGCACAATGATTTAATTGACTTACCCTAGGGCAGACACAGGGGCACAAACAATGCACTACGCTCTTGCAGCACTGCAGCTCACCAAAGCAGACATCCTCGTAATACTGCGTGAAGGTTGCTATGCCAACGATGTAGATGGGGATGATCGCTAAGCACGTTACTATGTGCCAAGAGAACGGCAACTTCTCTTGCTAGAAATGATACAGAAAACGATTTTATTTATGTTGTACAGTACACGGTTTTTGGTCTTTTTAAGTGCTGCCACGCCAAATTTGTTCAAAGAAAAGGTTCCAAAATTGCTTACATAAAGGTTCATTAATGGTTAAAAAAGGATAGAAAAGGTTTCTGAATACTTATTTTTCAGAAAATATACACAATAATATGCAACGTAATACGCCCTTCACAACGTCAGACATACCTTTTCAGTTGACATAAATCTCTTGTACAAGACCATAAAGATTGACACTGACAGTTAATTGAAAGAAGATAAAATTACAACAAAAGAACAAGGTAAATAGAGGTAAACAGAGGTCTAAAAATTTACTTAGAAGAAAGGGGTACAACTGAATTGGGCATACCAAATGGTAAACACTTTAAGAGTGTGCATAAAATAGGACTGAACATCAGTAACAAAAAGGTTAAAAAGAGGTTTTTACGTAAAAAAAGGTTAAACATTTTAAAAAAGATTCGAGTGGCAGCACTGTTTTTTTTCATCAAGAAAATGGAAAAGAAGAGGAGGATATGTTATTGTTCAAATCTACATAAGAGACCATCATATGAAAACGTGGAAATGTCGGTGCCAACGTCTAATCGCAACGACCATCCCTCAGGAACATTCCCCAGTTATTGTACCGTTTTTCATTGTTAAGTATAAAATATAGTGTTCGCAGTCTCGGAAAAATTTCAGTTCCGGATACTTTTTTTCGGTCTGTGATCGTGGTCACCGATATTTGCACCACCAAATTCAGTATGAGGTTATGTTGTTGGTGGGTGAGAGTGGGGACTGGGTGACTCGAAGCATATACTGACATCGATACACTCCCCTCTATCTCTCTCTCTCTCAACTGACCAACATAACCGATGTCGGTTTCGAGCACCGATAATTTCGGTCGGTGACTGTTTTTCGGTCACTGATTGTGAAACCTAATGACGCATCATAAGGAAATATAAACGAGACAAAGCTGTGACGTCATTGCGCTCCTAGAAGTCGAATGACGTCATATGTGCTCCCGGGAATCGAGTGAAGTCATATGTGCTGCTGGAAACCAAATGACGTAATTTGGTTCCAAGGCACCTAGCGAATACCGCACTTAATTTGCTAAAAATGTACTTTTTATTTCAACTATAACTTCTCACGTTTGCCGGTCTAATGTTACAAAAGTACATTGTCAATTTACAGTGTGGGCAATTTGAAATTTTTTCAACCACTTTAGACGTCACAACAATGCAAATACAGACCTCACTAACCCTATATACAGCTGCCAACTGAAT